>OX359296.1:10990000-11590000 GCA_947179395.2 Pulicaria dysenterica
CAAATAATCCAGATGGAGAGTTGAAGAAACCGGTTCTTGAAGGGAAGACAATATACGATCATGCGTATTTTTGGCCGCATTTTACTCCCATCACAGTCCCTTCAGATAACGATGTCATGATCTTTACTCTTTCTAAGCTCACGGGTCATGCTGGTACGCGTTTTGGGTATGTATCTTAATTTCCTATATCAATAATATAATCACGAGCACCATTTATAGCAACCATTAATGCTCATTAATATAAGTGGTTTTTGTCTTTTAATATTCTCATTCGTGAATTACCATGAGTACCACAATAATAACGGTTCTCAAATTAATTAAGGATAAAGAAACTAATTTTGAGCTTCGAAATGCATTAATTGATCATTTATGGGATGAATATTCTAATTCGGAAAGTTAGTGTATTTTAATTATTATGTTTTTTAATTTATGTCTTTTAAATTAATGTTTTTTCTTTTCTAATGTAAAATATTTATATTGAAATGTTAAATAAATTAAATGAAATGTTATCTTTAATTTTAGTGAGTATTTAATAGAATATAATAATTAAATACATAGGTTCCACTTTTGAAGTATTGAATAGAGAGTTGGGTTGGAGTTAGAGATTATTTAAAATGAATGAGCCCACAAAATTTAGATATGGAGTGTCAATTATAGAGTGTTGGGTTGGAGATGCTCTTACTTCGTTCCATCTCCATGTTTTATTAAGTCTTTCATAATTAGTAGAAAAACAGTTAGCAGACCAACAAATGTTTTTTAACTGTTTTAAGAGTAAATTATACGTAGTACATGTCTTTTAGAATTTACATGCTGGCTAGCCATGTTGTTTATTAGAGTAAATTACATATATGGTCCCCGTAGTTTAGCATTAATCACATGAAAAATCAAAATCGATTGAAAACCAAAAATCGTTTAATACCTACCAGTCACAACATGAAAATTGAATGAAACATAAATAATCGCAACGTGCAGTCATGCACAACACATGATTTGGAGAAATAGAGGATAGTAAAGATGGCGATGATGTAGTCCTGTTCAAGACGAGAGCGGTAGTGTTAGTCGTGTAGATCCAAGGCCAAAGCGATGATGTAGATGGCGACTTTAAAATCGAAGATAGCCATGGTGGCAGCAGAAGGATGGATGAATGTGGTGGTGGATGTTGGTATAATCCAGAATATATGTCACGTTGTCTATTGTTTTTTTTTATCATGTTGATTATTGTTTTATTTATTTAATGTTTCTGTTGACCGAATTAAAAACCATGTTGGCTATTAGTTTCCTGTTTTCTAGTTTAGTGGAGTCATGGGAGGTTGTTCCTATTCTATAGCTAGTAGTTATCTTAAGTAGGGGTTATCTTGTATTTTGATTTTCCGGAGAGCAAATTCTTGAATCGAAAGAAAAGAAACTTTGGCCCCATATACTTCTTCTTCCTCATACACTTTTCTTCTGTTGCAATCTGATACAAGTTCACACTTGGTATCAGAGCTTGGTTTATGCCCAAGTACCAACCGAAACCCACTCACATGGCGGAGAAAAACGAGAAGGAGAACCCGATCACTCTTCATTATCCGATGCTGTCTCGAAACAACTACGCAGCCTGGGCTATTAAAATGAAAGTCTTTATGCAAGCCCAGGGAGTATGGGATGCGATCGAGCCAAGAAACCCAAATGCGGTGGTTGAAGTGAAGAAGGATAAGATGGCTCTTGCAGCCATTTATCAAGGAATTCCAGAGGACCTGCTGTTGTCATTAGCCGAGAAGCAAACAGCGAAAGATGCGTGGGGTACCTTGAAGACAATGTTCATGGGAGCAGACCGAGTTAGGACCGCGAAGGTTCAGACTTTGAAGGCAGAATTTGAGACTCTTAGCATGAAGGAGACGGAGGTGATAGATGATTTTTCCATGAAGTTGAACAACATTGTTAGCAACATCCGAGCCTTGGGTGAAAAGGTGGAAGAGACGTATGTCGTGAAGAAACTACTCCGTGCCGTTCCAAGCAAGTTTCTGCAAATTGCTTCAACCATAGAGCAGTTTGCAGACCTCGAAAAGATGACCGTTGAGGAGGTCATAGGTCGATTAAAGGCACACGAAGAGAGAGTACGCTTGCAAGGTGAAAGCAGTGACGGGAAGTTGTTGTTGACACACCAAGAGTGGGTCGAGAAGACAAAGAAGAAGGGTGAGGAAGACCGAAAAACTTCCCAGAATTATGCACGATCAAGTGGGTCATATTCACGTGGTCGTGGAAGGGGTCGTGGAAGAGGAGGTTATAACTCCAATCGTGGTGGTCGTGGTGGTGGTGGCTCCTACCAAAACCAAGATGGAGGTAGAGGATCGGGGAATAATCGTGAGAAAAGAAAAGTTCAATGTTACAACTGCCAAGAATTTGGGCACTTTGCTTTTGAGTGCAAAAATCCACGTAAGGAGAGAGATCAGGAAGCAAATTTAATGAAAAATGATGATGAACCAGCACTACTGTTGGCAGCATTAAATACTACCTCTGAAGTGAATGAGGAGGTGTATTTAAATGAGAAGCATTTGACCCCGAAGCTAAGAAGTTCGAGTGAAGAAGGCAATACAACAAAGCTTTGGTACTTGGATAACGGAGCCATCAATCATATGACGGGTGACAAAGGGAAGTTTAGCAACTTAGATCAAACGGTCCACGGCTATGTACGGTTTGGTGATGGGTCAAAGGTTCAAATAGAGGGAAAGGGTTCCATCAAGTTTGTGTGCAAAAACGGTGAGAAGCGGGTCTTGAAGGATGTGTACTACATCCCAAGCTTATGTAACAACATCATAAGCTTGGGTCAACTTGCAGAGGATGGAGATAGGATTCAAATGCATGGGTCATACCTATGGGTTCATGATAGGACTGGAAGATTGCTAATGAAGGTACCACGCTCCCTAAACAGATTATATAGAATTGTTTTAAATGAAGTTGAGTCACAATGTTTACTTAGTAGTAAAGTTGACTCTTCGTGGGTATGGCACTCTCGATTGGGGCATCTAAATTTCCAGAAGTTGAAACAAATGAGTGACAAAGATATTGTTTATGGTTTACCAAAAGTTGAGCAACCCACTTCACTATGTAGAGGATGTATGGAAGGAAAGCAAACCCGAGAACCGTACCCGTCAAAGACACTTTATAAGTCTGGAGTTAAATTGGAACTCATCCATGCTGACATTTGTGGTCCGATCTCACCCTCTACGGCCTCTGGTAATCTATACTTCTTTTTATTAATTGATGATTTTAGTCGTGTAATGTGGGTTTATTTCCTAAAGACAAAAGGCGAAGCTCTCAGTGTTTTTCAGAAATTTCGTGTTCTAGTTGAAAATGAAACAGGTGAAAAAATCAAGACTCTTCGAACAGATCGAGGGGGTGAGTTTCTCTCAAATGCTTTCACAAAATATTGTGATGACACCGGTTTAAAACGCCACTTCACAGCGCCTTATTCCCCTCAACAGAATGGTGTTGTGGAGAGGCGAAACCGGACTGTGGTAGAGATGGCAAGGAGTATGTTGAAGAGTATGGCTGTACCTGATCTTTTGTGGGGAGAAGCAGTACGCCAGGCTGTATACATCCTCAACCGGGTGTCTACAAAGGTGTTAGGTGATACAACACCTTATGAAATATGGTCGGGAAAGAAGCCAAATCTCGAACACTTAAGGGTGTTTGGCTGTACTGCTCACTCAAAAGTATTAAGAGGGCACCTACAAAAACTCGAGAGTAGAAGTGAAGAGCTAGTACACTTGGGAACGGAGACGGGCAGCAAAGCATATCGTCTTTTAGACCCGTGTACCGGAAAAATACGAGTAAGCAGGGATGTTAAATTTGAAGAAGATAAGCCATGGAAATGGGGTGATACAACCAAGTTCAAAGACAGTCCAGGGGTCACGCTTACTATTGAAGGTTATGATCAAGATGGGGTTAATTTAAATGATGAAGAGAACTTAACAGGTGAATCACCAGTAAGCTTCGAAGACATCAGTGATCATGAGCTCCAGTCCATTCCTCAATCATATATTAATGATGAACCAGTATCGCCAGAAACATCGGTGGGCTCATCAAGTCCTGCATCGAGTTCAACAGGCGGCGGTGCGCCAAAAAGGTATCGAACCGTAACTGATATATACGAAGAATGTGATGAATTATTATATATGCAAGATGCACAGGAACCCGCATCTTATCCCGAGGCTGCTAAAGATCGTGATTGGTCGAATGCTATGAAAATGGAGTTGGATGCTATCGAAAAAAATCGAACCTGGAGCCTTGTTGATCTACCTAAAGGTCGAAAAGCAATTGGGTTAAAGTGGGTTTACAAGCTGAAACGAGACCCAATGGGTAACATTTTGAAACATAAAGCAAGGTTGGTCGCAAAGGGTTATGTTCAAAAACCCGGGGTAGACTTTGATGAAGTCTTCGCACCCGTTGCAAGAATAGAAACGATACGGGTCATTTTAGCACTCTCGGGTAAACTTGGTTGGAAGGTACATCACTTAGACGTGAAGTCTGCGTTTTTAAATGGGAACTTGGAAGAGGAAGTGTACGTGATGCAACCCGAGGGGCATGTAAACACTAAACAGCCCGAGAAAGTATACAAGCTGTCAAAAGCACTTTACGGGCTTCGTCAAGCTCCACGAGCATGGAATTCACGGTTAGATAAATGCTTGAAAGAATTGAAGTTTGTGAGGTGTGCCTTGGAACATGCTGTTTACACTAAAAGGGAGAATGGAAACACCTTAATAGTTGGGATCTATGTGGACGATTTAATTGTCACGGGAAATAGTGAGGTGGATGTCCAGGTCTTTAAACAACAAATGAGCAAAGAATTTGAAATGAGTGATATGGGACTACTCTCATATTATTTGGGAATGGAGGTGGTTCAATATGAAGATGGTATAAGCCTCAAACAATCAGCTTATGCAAAGAACATCTTAGTTAAAGCTGCAATGGCAGAATGTAATGCCTCGCAATTTCCTATGGAGCACAAGGAGGAGCTAACAAAGGATGAAAATGGAGACCCGGTGAACTCAACACATTACAGGAGCATCATTGGAGGTTTAAGGTACTTAACTCACACCCGACCCGACATTTCATATGCGGTCGGGATGGTGAGTCGATTCATGGAGAAACCTACAGTTAAGCACATGCAAGCAGTGAAAAGGATACTACGATACGTGAAAGGAACACTTGACTATGGCCTGGTATATGCAAGGAATCAAAGTGAAGAAGAGATCATTGGGTACTCTGATAGCAATCACGCAAGAGACGTGGAAGACCGGCGAAGCACCGGGGGAATGGCGTTCTATTTGAATGAGAGTCTGATCACATGGGGATCTCAAAAACAAAAGTGTGTTGCACTCTCCTCATGTGAGGCAGAGTTTATGGCAGCCACAACTGCAACATGTCAAGGAATTTGGATTAGTCGCTTACTTCGTGAGCTGATTGGAAAGAGAGTCAACCCTGTAACGATATACCTTGATAACAAGTCTGCCATAGATTTGATCAAAAATCCGGTGTTTCACGGTAGGAGCAAACACATTGACTTGAGGTACCATTTCATTCGGGATTGTGTTGAGCGTGGAGATGTAATTGTTAAGTTTGTGTGCAGCAAAGAACAAAAGGCTGATATCCTCACAAAGCCATTAGCCCGGTTGAATTTCATGGAGATGAGGACTCTGCTTGGAGTGAAGAACTTGTCCAATTCTGGATTAAGGGGGGAAATGTTGGTATAATCCAGAATATATGTCACGTTGTCTATTGTTTTTTTTTTATCATGTTGATTATTGTTTTATTTATTTAATGTTTCTGTTGACCGAATTAAAAGCCATGTTGGCTATTAGTTTCCTGTTTTCTAGTTTAGTGGAGTCATGGGAGGTTGTTCCTATTCTATAGCTAGTAGTTATCTTAAGTAGGGGTTATCTTGTATTTTGATTTTCCGGAGAGCAAATTCTTGAATCGAAAGAAAAGAAACTTTGGCCCCATATACTTCTTCTTCCTCATACACTTTTCTTCTGTTGCAATCTGATACAAGTTCACAGTGGAGTGGATAGAGCGTGTTGGCAGAGTCAAGACTGAAAATGGCCGGTGGTTATATCAGGGATGGGGGCATCGACGGGGAAAAGGGTTCGCGTCTTGGTCACCAGAAAGTATACAAAGATTGATGACCGTAGAGGTTTGGGTATTTATATATATATATATATATATATTTTTCTTATTTTAATTAATTATAAGGGTATAATAGTCATTTTATAAAATTTAACTAACTTCTCTTACGCTATGTTCCCGAGTTCGAAAGAAAAGATTTAGAAAGATAAACTATTCCTTATTTTCTTTTCTGATTTTTTTCCCAAAGTAGAAAATTTTTTTATAAGGAAACTAAAAAAACACTTCAAGTTTCACTTCTCCTCTTATTTTCTTTCGAACTCGGGAACACACAATGACAAAAACATTTTTCTTTCTTTTCTTTTCTCCCGTTAATTTTATATCTTTTATTTTTTTTTTCCACTTATAACTCATGAACACAATGTTAGTTTTATCGGAGTGAGGGAGTAAGAATGAAATAAAACACAAACAATAAGAATGTTAGACGTAAAAATAAAATTTAAGAAAAAAAAGACATAACTAGTAATAACGATATATATAATTTACTCTTGTTTATTATGATCAACTTTAGACTATTAAAGCTAGTTATTATCTTATAATATTGGGTTAATAATGGAAAGAACCCTAAACTTTGATATACTTTTTGGTTTAAACCTTAAAGTTTATTTTTGAATAATTTAAACATCAAAGTTACAATTTGTTTTGGTTTAAATCTTAAAGTTTGCATTTTATTTTGATTTAAATCTTAAAGTTTTTTTTAAAATGGTTTAAACCTCCATTTTATCTCAAAGTGATTTAAACCTCCAAATTTGTTTTGGTTTAAACCTCAAAGTTTGCATTTTTTTTTACTTAAACCTTAATTTTTTTTTACAAATGGTTTAACCCTACCATTTATCTAAAAAAGATAAAAAGTAACAAATTTACATTTTATTTTGGTTCGGTAAGTTTACACTAAAATTTTTGACAAAAAAACACTTTAATCCCTTAAGTTTTGTTTACTTTTTAATTCTACCCTCTTCACTTGATTAAAATTAAATTTTGGACATGAAGAGACTATGAAGTTGACGATTTGTTATTAATTAATTTTTATTAGTGTTTATATTTAACTAGAAAAACTGTGGGACCAAATCATCCGAGTTGGGGCCGAGTTTAATTGAGTCAGGGCCGAGTTGAGGTGAATCTGAGTTAAATACATACTCAGACCTTGAACTTTGATATAAATCAAAAAGCAAACAAAACTTAAGCGACTAAAATATTTTTTTAGCAAAATTTTTAGTGTAAACTTACAGCTTTAAACCAAAATAAAGTGTAAATTTGTTGGTTTATATGATTTTTAGATAAATGGTAGGGTTTAAATCATTTGTAAAAAAAAATTAAGGTTTAAATAAAAAAATATAAACTATGAGGTTTAAACCAAAATAAATTTGGAGCTTTAAATCACTTTGAGATAAAATGGAGGTTTAAACCATTTAAAAAAGAATTTTAAGGTTTAAATCAAAATAAAATATAAACTTTAAGGTTTAAATCAAAAGAAATTATAACTTTAAGGTTTAAATCATTCAAAAATAAACTTTAATGTTTAAACCAAAAAAGATATCAAAGTTTAGGATTTTTCCCATTATTAATCCTATAATATTCTACCAATGAAGTTCCACATGTGATTCAATAGTATTCAAATGTATATTATTATCATAAAAATGGTTATTAATTATGTAATCATTGAACCTCTATATATTATTAAATAATCATATATATTTCCAATTATCATTGCATCTCAAAGAAGATTAATCCCCAAGAAGCTATGGCGAAATACTGTTACGGGTTTTGTTTATTGATTTCTATATCGATCAATATATTATTTAGCGTTAACCTGTATTTAGGTGGAGGAGAGAAGAAGCTGCCGGAGATTAGAAGTCCGGCGTTGACTTGGAGTGAGAAAGCCGCAGCGGAGGCAGAAGCGGTTGCGGCGATATCATGCTCCGGCCATGGCAGAGCTTACGTGGATGGTTCCATCTCCGACGAAGCTAAGCCGGTTTGTGAGTGTTACGGTTGTTATGGTGGAATTGATTGCTCGGAATTCTCTCCGGGGTGTGCCGCAGACGTTGATGGGTGAGTACGTGATTCCTTAATTGTTTATTACTTGCCTTGACAATTGACATGCATCGCCAAAAAAAAACGGATATTTAAGTGAGAATAAATTTTTTAAATTTAATCCTTTATTTGATTTATTAATTGGATTGTGTATATTTTTTATTTATATAATTTAGGAAAATGTACCACAACCCAGCTTAATCCATGTGTTAATTATGCTGAAAAAAAGGAAGCCAAATATTGAGTATTTATTGTTAGCCAAACTTTGTTTTTTCTCGGTGATAATGATTTCACCGTATATTGTTCAGCATAATTAGCACATGGATTAACTGTTATGAATAAAATTATGAATAAAGTTTGGCTAACAATAAATACTCAATATTTGGCTTCCTTTTTTTCAGCATAATTAGCATATGGATTAACCTTTTAACTACAGCCCTAAAGGCTGTGATTAGCATTTCCTATAATATATAGGACCAGATATTCCCGACCTACAAAGACTTGGTAACCACAAAATGAATATGCGTGTGTGAAATACCACAATACCATATTTGAAATACCCAAATTTTCATAAATGAAACAAATTTCATATGTTACCAGGTAAAACATCATAGTTGAAATTTATGAAATCGATTTTGGTCCGCAAAGGTTATTTTATTTCTTACTTATAAGCTTTTTAATCAAATTATTTTTTTAACATCTTTTTAATCAAATTATGTCAAGTCAAACATTTGTTTGATTCCAAAACTTGCAATGTTTATGTTGCAGTGGAGATCCTATATTCCTGGAACCATTTTGGATGCAAAATGCTGTGAATAGTGCCGTTGTCATATCAGGATGGCATCGCATGAGTTACAAATACAGTGACAACACTTTCATGTCAACAGAGTTAGAAAAGTACATCCGTAAACTACATTCCATTGTCGGGAATGCCATCACCGAAGGTCGATACATGGTCTTTGGAATCGGTTCATCCCAACTTCTTAGTGCAGCGCTTTATGCACTCTCCTCCGAAAACGTGTCTTCACCGTCTAATGTCCTAGCTTCTATCCCATTCTATCCGGTAACAAAAATTATATTATATGACTAAAATTTTACTCCCTCCGTCCCATTTTGGTTGTCCACTTTTGATTTTTTGAAGTCTTTCTTTTTTAACTTTGACCTTAAATATTAATGTTTGTGTTATATAATATTTGATACAAAATATATGAATGCATTGTGTTTTAAATGTATTTTCATTGATATAATTTTCATAAATGATTATATAACAGATTCAAAAATATTTAAGATCAAAGTTAAAAAAGAAAAACTTTAAAAAGTCAAAACTGGATAATAAAAATGGAACGGAGGTAGTAGAACTTAAGATAACATGACCAATTACATTGGTGATTTTGATCTCAAACTTGAGAGAATTTTAATCCATTTCAATTTCGTCATTAAATAATCCAAATTAATCCATCTTTGATTTACTTATTACGTTTGTTTTTTAATGATATATAGATGTACAAGTCTCAGCCATTGTTATTTAACTCGAAGAATTTTGAATTTCAAGGAGACACAAACTTATGGAAATTAGAAAACTATTCCTCAAATGATGATATGGATGTTATTGAATTCGTAACCTCACCAAATAATCCAGATGGAGAGTTGAAGAAACCAGTTCTTGGAGGGAAGACAATATACGATCATGCGTATTTTTGGCCGCATTTTACTCCCATCACGGTCCCTTCAGATAATGATGTCATGATCTTTACTCTTTCTAAGCTCACGGGTCATGCTGGTACGCGTTTTGGGTATGTATCTTAATTTCCTATATCAATAATATAAATCACGCACCAGTTATAGCAACCATTAATGCTCATTAATATAAGTGGTTTTTGTCTTTTAATATTCTCATTCGTGAATTACCATAAGTACCACAATAATAACGGTTGACAAATTAACTTCTCCTTATATAATATATTCTTAATTTAATTCATGTATATATTAGATAAACTAATATCATGTATATGTTATATAAAATTATTAATTAAGGTGGGCATTGATAAAAGATAAAGATGTATATGAGAAGTTTCTAGATTATATCCAAGTGGCCGATATGGGGATATCAAAGGACACTCAGTTAAGAGTTTTGAAGCTTCTAAAAGTAGCAATGGAAGACGATGGGAAACTGCTTTTTAATTTTTCTTATAATAAAATGAAGGATCGTTGGGATAGGCTAACTTCTGTGTTCTCAAAGTCAACAAGATTTTCAATCCAGCAAAGACATCCTTTGCACTGCAATTTCTTTAACCAAACTCGGCTACCATCTCCAGGTACGTAATTAATAAAATTTTGTCTATTAATTTTAGTGTTGGGTGCATTTGATTGCTTTTATTATATATTTATATAAATCGATAAATAATTATTGCACGTACGTACGTAGCATATGCTTGGGTAAAATGTGAGAGAGAAGAAGACTATGATTGTAAGGCAGTATTAGAAGATGCAGGAAACATCATAGGTCGTAGTGGAAGCACCTTTAGTGCAGAAGACCGTTATACCCGTCTTAGTCTCATCAAGAGCCAAGACGACTATGAATTACTTCTGCAACGACTCGCCGAGCTAGTCTCCCTTGAAAATGATACTTATGTTCCTCAGGTTGACACCATGTGAGACCAAGCTTAATTCGGATCGATCAGGATCTTCAATAATTTTGATTAAGTAACATTAAACTGTTATTTGGATTAAGATCATTGGACAATCTTCATCTCGTTGCCTGTAATATATGTAATTGGGAAAAACCAAATTTCGATTCATCCTCGTGTGTAAAATTGAACATATAACCTATATACAGCTAGCAAAGAATATGCATATATACAAATACATGTATGTATTAAAATTTACATATGTATGCTTGTGTTATTGATCATCTTTGAAAGCGTAAGTATGTACGAGGTTGCTTCTTGTTCACTTTAAATGAAGATAGAAAATTAACTCAAAAAAACAAGAAAAAAAATCAATGTTGGAAATATCAGAGCTAGGATTGTGATATAGGAGGTCCTACTTTTTATTACATTAAATATAATATCACTTAATATATTCTAACATATAATTCACATCAAATCAGTTATGCCACATAGGCATGGTGACCATCTGTCAAATGAGCTATCTGCATACAATCAAAAAATAGCCAAATTATGTCTCGTAAATCGCACATCTCGGCCGGTTAGAAGTATAAAAAGCGATTTGTTGATACAATGTAAAAATAAATGGTTTACATAACTCCTCAACTCATAACATTATATAACTAAAAATATATAGAGATATACAATAGGAATCCCTAATGGGCTTGGGTCTCTAACTAGACTATACCATTCCCCCATAGTTTGAGTGGAGATGAATACAAAGACCCCAAACTGAAATACAAAAAAATAACAAGATAATACAAGTAAAAAAAGAATAATGATTAAAGAAAAAAACTTAAGGGAAGACAAAAGCAGGTGTTAGAGACTTTTTTTTATGTCTTGTCTTGTTGTTCTCGAGCCCATCGTCACTATTCTTTTTTTCTGAGCTATTGCTGCTAGGAAGAGGGCAACATAAAACTTCAAAATGAAAACAAATGGAAGGCAGAGGGTGGCCGGCAATTTATGGCGGTGTTGCGGCGCGGCAAGCTCACAGGTGGTTCGCAGATGTTTCCGACGAGGTGCCGGTGGCGCGGAACAAATAGCATTTGCTCTTTTATATTGATAGGGCTTAGATAGAAGAGAGAGTTGAGAGACTAGAGTGTTTAGAGAGAGAGAGAGAGAGGGTTAGGAGAAGGAGAATGGGAAGAGAGAAGAGAGATCTTTGAGAGAACAAAGAGGAGATGTATTTTGGCGGCGGCGGCATCAAGGACGTCGCCAGAACAAATAGTTTCTTTTTTTGAAATAGAAGGGAAGCTCTCTCGATGGACTGGAGAGAGTGGCCTGCAATGTAGAAGCCACAATGGAGACAACAACGGAGGTCCGCGGCACAACGGCCGGTGATGTTTTTTTTTTTTTTTTTTTTTTTAGAAGAAGAAGGGAAGCACTAGTCGACGGCTTAGGAGGAGCATCGGCAAACTAGAAAGATAGTGGCCGGCGAAGAACGGCAGCGGGAAAGAGCGGATATGTTTTCCGGCAAGGGTAAGATTTTTTTTTACCAAATGGCAGTGAACAAGGAGAAGCAGAAGCAGCAGCGGCTATGGAGAAGCACACGGCAGGGCGGGGAAGAGAAACATAATTAGTGGATGTGTATGAGTAGAAACACGTCGGAGATGAGGAAGATAAACAGAAGCAGCGACAGTGACTATGGAGAAGCACACGGCAGCGGCGATGATGAACATGAAAAAGGACGACCAGTGTTTTTTTAATACAGATGACAAGAGAGGAGAGAGTCTAGATATATCTAGAGAGGAAAGGATAGAGATAAAGAGGTATCCGGAGAAGAAGAGAAGTCCATGGTGCCGGAAAATTGTAAGATTTCCGGGAGGATGCGGAGCTTAGGCACTATATCATGATGGTTTACATAACTCCTCAACCAATTACATTACATAACTATATATAGAGATACAATAGAAAGTCCTAATAGGCTTGGGCCTCTAACTAGACTATACATATATAGTAACAAAAGCTAGGCTCATTCGAACCACTATATCTTTCACGAAGCTACATAATAAAAGCTTAATGTTGGGGGCAATGTTAATTTAATTAGGCAATCTTAATATAGTTGCCTTTAAAATGTACGTATAATGAGACGAAAGTTAATAAATCTAGACATGTATATATTTTTTTGTTCGTACGTATTTAAACCGTTAAATACTTCAAGTACATGAACTCTATATATTTTCCAAGAATTGCGTTGAAATTGCCATATATATTATCTTCATCCCAGCAAGGATAATAGATAATCAAACTTATTGCTTCTCACTACAAAATGAATGCCATTTACTGACTGAAAAAGAGCGTCAGTAAAAGTACAAATACCGTCACTATAGATGTTTTAGCTCCCTCTCACGGAAGAAAAAACCGTCAGTAGTAAAGCAATAGCTATAGGTCTAATCTGACATAAAATTTCCGTCACTAAAAGTGTTGAAGCTTTAGCTACTAAAAAGTTCTGTCAGCAAAAGGTCACTTTCAGTATTACTCAGACCTTTTACCTACTCCTTTTACCGTCAGTAAATGTATTTTATTTCAGTCACTAGATCTCTCAATTTTGATTCATTTGCTTCCTTATTACAAACAATAATATTAATTATTTTAACTGAAATTATATATAAAAAACAAAATTCTAAAATCATACAAATAGTATACCAAATTGATCATCATTACTAATTTAACTTATATTTAATGAGTACAAATAGCTAATAATTAATATAAAATCTAGTTAGTATTTACAATATAATTTCTAGAGATTCTAAATCAATTTCATATCAAAGAGGTAATAGCTTGTGGTCATTGTATCTTCAATTCTCTACGTCTTATAGCCGGTGTAACCTGCAAAAAAGAAAAAGAATTTACATTTATACAAACATTTCAATTGCAAATTGATTTTAATAAATATAATTAAAAACTTTAAGTACTATACATTTAACACGAATCTTTCACTTTAAATATTGTTTTTCTAATCACCCGCCTACGACTCAAACCCATAAATATTTGACCAGAACCTCAATATGACACGAGCCCATTTTGACTCCCTGCTCTACCTAGTAAGTTCTTAGCGGCAAATTCAGACTTCCCTTACATCATGAGAGGCACAAGGCTCAACAGATTCAAACCAACCCCATTAGCTTAATCAATTAAAGCTTAAGATAAACTAATTACAAGACCAATCTCATTCCAAAACATCAATTATCACGCGCATGATGAATTGAATTAGAACAAAATGTAAGTTCTACCCAACCCTTTATTGATTGTTCTTTTCAAAGGTCTTTTGCTTTTCTGAAGGGCTGTTGGTTGCAGTGTATTGAGTTCTCTGCTTCTTCTCATACTAGGCATTGCAATTGCAATTTTTGTTTAGTAAGTTAATAGATAATGTAACTTCTGACAAAACTAACAGCACATGAAATATACCATGGCAATTTCTTCGGCATTAGCATCAACATCTTTGTTTAGTAACTTGTTAAGCATCTCCAGATTGGCCTTTATCCTAACAACAATTTTTGGTCAGAATTTAAAATAATCACTAAACAAATATATTAAATATGTAAATAAATAAACACCTCATTTAGTCCTTGAGCCTTGGTACTATCTAGGAATCTGTTGAGTAACTCCATTCAGCCTGTCTCCAGTTAGAGCTAAATACTCCCCTGCATACATTCATTTTTCACTTAAGTGTCACTTAACAGATGTTCGATGATTATACGATTTTGACAAGTGACATATAATTGGCACCCAACATAATAATTAAAGAGTTTGTTCTAGTTTTAAGTGCATAAGCAATTTCAGTACAAGGTGTGACGGATCCAAGAAAATATTAAATAAGTGCATAGGGGGCACTGGGCACAGGGGCTTAAAACAAGAAATACTTAAAGTTGGAAGATGTGAAAGATGAAACAAAGCACCTGCATCAGGATGAAGTCCAATTAATGTTTCAGGTGTAGCAAAAGCCTGCAATGAAGTATGAGCATTAGAAAAATACTGCTTATTATAAGAGCTAATATTAAAAATGAAAACAAAACATCAAGCACATAGGAATATGCTTACTGTTTGAATTATCAGTCACAACCCTGAAATTCCAGCCCCTCCACTCATGGTGACCCCATCCAAGATAGCCACCTATATGGGCACAAGTCATCTAATCGGTTTTGTAAGTGGAGACATCATATGTCTGCCAGTTTAATGATCCAAAATAATGTTCAGAAAAACTCATTAGTCATTGCTAATTATTTAGTTAAAACAATACTGTTGTATTTACATGTGGCTTTGAATATGTACCTACAAGGTAAATAAAACTATATAGTGTGCAAAAGAATTTCTTCCATTCTTCAATATTACCTGCACACGTGAATTTGAGTTCACCCATGGATGTCAATACATGCACACACATAGGGCTAGAATATCACCGGTAAAAAATGTTATTATTGGTGCCAACTTTAACTGCACAAACATAAGTGGTTTCTTTTTGTACCTTTTATTATCATAGATGGCAACAAGATCTCTACTAGCACAAAAACCCTGCCACTACCCTACAAACGAAATGAAATAGTATGAATGAGCTATTCATGTGACAAATCAAGAAAATAATTCAGAAAATAAAGAGAAAGGTAGACCCAAATGCTTATTAGTTAGAAGAATTACCTTCATTACTACAAAACCTATATCAGTGGCATCTTCCCAAGTTTTATATAGTTTCAGCATCTTGTTTACCTAAAGACACCGTAGTGACCACGAACCAGGATTATAATTTAAACCCATTGTTAATACGAAGAAGTTTAGTCGAACACTTGAAATATCAATTGTGTATTTGAGCGTCTCAAGAAACTAAAGAAAAAAACAAACATATCATCTTAATTATTCTTGACTAATTTAAACTATCATCCAGATGAGTTTACAAACATGAATAAAAGACATGATAATGTATAAACCAATCTTTGACCTAGACTTGGCTAGATTTCGAGAAACTAACGGTTGTATCAGTCACAACCCTAAAAGTTGCTGGAATTGAAATTCCAGCCTCTCCACCCATGGTAATCCCATCCAAAAAACCACAAGATCTTTAAATGAATTATAGGATATAATATCTATATGAAAAAAGATAACAGAGAATTGAGATAATATAGAATTTGAATGAATAACTGTATTCCATTACTCAAGGTGATGATTATATTACGAACGTGATCAATCGGTCATCAGTTACTCAGTTAGTCATGAAAATACCAAATGTAGCAAATAATTTGATTAAAATCAGTAGAGAGAGGGGGATAGAGTGAGAGTTGTTGAAGAACAAACCTAGAATTGAAGCAGTCAAGCAAACTTACGGTGATTGTTGAAGAAGAAGCAGATAAGCCCTAAATCAAAACCATCGGTGAGTTTTACAATCGTGGAAATATCAAATGTAGCAACTTAGTTGACTAAAAACAGTAGAGATAGGGAAAATTGTTGAAGAACATACCTAATAAGCTAAAGTAGATTTTCCGAACCCTAAATCAGAGCGCTGAGAAGAAGACGGCGGGGCTGGCAACGGTGCAGATGACTCGGCCGGAAAAGGAGGTGCAGGCGACGTGCGGATGGCCGGTGACGTGCAGATGGACGGCGACACGAGATCTCGAAGGGGACGATTCAGAAATAGCGATGGACCTACGGTAGTGAAGGGCGGGGTAAAACGTAAAAGGGACTAGTCTAAGACGCTGATTGTTTTTCTGACGGAGCCAGAAACAAAGTTCTTATACTTGTGTTATGGGCCTATTAATTTTAAGTTAGATTAAAACACAAACTCAAATAGCCCCATGTTTTCTAGTAGAAAAGTAGCCCAAATATTTTTAGGGGTAGCACGTATACGTAAACGAAAATTCGATAAATTTTTTTACCCTTTGCGACATAAATTAAGGGGTAGCATGGGCATCTCCGGGACCTATAAAGGTCCGCCGCCTTCTCAATTATTCTTTTTCTTTCAGTTTCTTTTATTAACTTCTTACCACTTCTAATTTCCGTAGGTAAAAGTATAAAAAATAATCTACCTACTGTATATATTTTCCGTCACTACAGCCCTCAGTCACTAAAAGGCAAATCTGTTGTAGTATTCATTAAAGTTGATTAAAAGTATCGATCGAGAACCGTTGTTAGCGCTAGAATCAATCTCAGTCGTTCTTTGGATGTGGGAAGATCATGGATGTAGAGCGTGGAGGGATCAAGTGTGGCAGAGTGCATGTGAGGAATTCATGGTTGGGCAATGACATTGAAGTAGGAAAAATTGAACGGCTTAGATTGGTTCTCGCATTAACAACGGTTCTCGCATGAACTTCTCTCTCTCTCTCTCTCTCTCTCTCTCTCTCTCTCTATATATATATATATAGGGGAGGGTTCATTCAAGAACCGTTGTTAACGCGAGGTGTAAGAGTGAAATAATGGTAAAAGGTGTTTGAGGAATTTTGGACCATTGGATCAACATCAAATCTTAAAAGATTTAGTCAACATTAGCTATAAATAACCTACAATTAATAGATGCTTAAAGGGCAAATTAGGAAAAAATAATTCCTGAGGAGCCGACTCTTAATTAATTCACTCTCTACCTGACATACAATACAATGACTAATGCATATTTAACACACTTGATGAACAAACACAAAAATAGATTCAACAGTTAAATTAGAATTTGATGTATACTAACATTGATATATAATTCATCATTCGTCCATGTTTTACTATATAACTAATACGAAAATACAACAGACCTTAGTCCTAAGCTCAAGTTTGAATCTTTGGTCAAACAGAGCATTTAAAAAGCTTATGCATATTCATCACATAAAAAATTGATTCAAAAAGAATATTTTATTACAAAAATAAATTGATGAATCTGAAATAAATTGAATAAACTAAAAACAAATTGAAAAATGATATTTAAGTTGAAGATGAGGGACTTGATAAAAGATCAATACCGAAATTATTTGATGAACAATCCTAAACAAGGTTGAACAAACTATAAATTAACAGCTCTTGAAATTTGATGAAAATAAACTGATACTACAAATTTGATGAATGGACAAAAACAAAAGAACTTGATGAATGAACAAACGAATCTCTAAGACGTGAACCCAGTTACGTTGGAGTTGTGAGGCTTGACGGATATGTCAACGATGTGATACTTGAACATGGTTTCCATTACACACCGGCGTTGTGAGATATGAGCACAGTTTCGGTATAGTCTGCACACAACGATGGTGATAAGGAGGCGATTTTATCCTTAATGGGATCAGTGGCGGATCCAGGAATTTATGTTAGGGGGGGGCACAAGCTACCTTATGGAAAGTGAATCCTCGAATATTGGAAATTTGGATCGGGTCGGGTTTGGTTAATGTGACAAGGAGCGGTCCAAACATACTCGGAGTCCGGGGCATATATAGTAATAAACACTTAATAATATAGTTTTCTCAATAAAGCTTGTTACAAGTAATTTTTGTAATAGACTAAAAAAATGGTACATTTTCCGGTAATCAATGTGCATAACAAATTGATACTTCGTGAAACTATTACTCTGAACAAATAACATAATAATTACTTAGTATCTACTAGATAGTAGTAACTTAAAAAAATTAACAATAAATCAATAAAAACTAACAAATAGCAAAAACTATTGATTATTACACTAATTAATTAAACACTATCTTAGCTAAGAAATAAAAAAACAATAAACAATTCATGATTATTATAATATATTTATGGACACAGGCCACTAAAGAAAAAAATTAAACAATTCACTAATTTCTAATCCCAATCGGCGTGGGTACCGATTCACTAAAAATTAATTAAACACCTAATCAAGTGCCTATTACTTTAATATCAATTGTCTATTAATTTCTTCATGCCTCGGTGCGTATTCAAGCAGAAAGAGAGAACGAGTCAACGAGAGAGATTAGAGCTGAAGAGGAGAAAACTAGAAATATTACTTACAATCGAGAAGCAACCGGCGACTACAATCGAGAAAGCTCAGGCTCAAGCTGTTTGCTTCATCCAAGATGTGAGCTATGGTGGAGGACCAATCGATTAGGGTTACAAGCTTACAGCAGCTTCGCTTCTTCTGTTTTCAAATACGTAGCATTGCAAGTTTGTTTTTTTTTTTCCAATTAATTAAGGGGCTTGGGGGCCTTAAGATTAATTGTGGGGGGGCCTAACTTTCTAAGCCCATATACTCCTTTGTAAAAAATTCTGGATCATTGGGGGCCTCCCCCCCCCCCCCCCCCCCCCCTGCTCTCTTCTAATTGGATCCGCCAGTGAATGGGATTCTTCACCGCTGCTCATGAATACTACCTGAGTGGTGCCTGGAGGCGCGACAATGGTGCAAAGCAAACAACTCAAGAAGCTGCAAAATAATGCTAAGTCTTCCATTCGGAATTAGAACAGAACCACCCTTTTCGCAGACTCCATAAAACATGAGCATATGAAGTTCAGTTTCTGCATTTCTTCTTCATCAATATCCACCAAGGACCAAACATCCCATTCCCAGTATCTTCATGCTCTCTGCGAGAAGAAATTCAAATTTATGATTAATGTTTCCCACTTCAAAACCTTAAAGGAGGAAGAAAATGAGTAGAACAGACCAATATGAAATGTATACGATGACAAATATGGATTTATGGTATTGTGGAAGGAAGGTGAATCGGGAATTTGAATTTGATTTAAGATCAGAGAGAAACGCATGGGAAGGTTACCGTCATTATAAAACATTTTATTTAATTAATTTAATTTAATTATAGTATATCCATTATACCCTTTTATTAATAATGTCATATGCATTCTCACAATACCTCTTACTCCTCTTTCAAATATTTGCCTCTTACTTGATCCTATCTCTCTCTCTCTCTCTCTCTCTCTCTATATATATATATATATATATATATATATATATATATATATATATATTAAGGGATTGTGAGTCATAAGATTTAATCAAAAGTCAACAAGAAATAGTCAACAGTTGATGATTATTAACCATCAATTTAATATAGTTTAAAGGTAAATTAGAAAATTAAAATATACTCACAACTCAACTCCTAAAAAAGCGCTTGCTCTAGAAATCACGTTTATATAAATTTAAAAAATGATGAATAACGGATAACCAAGTTCAAATAATATACAACTAATGTTCATAATTCACAGTTAAAATTCATCAAAATAAAATTGATGAACTATTCATCTTTATTTGTATATTACATCCACACGCGATTCAAATTTGCTAACAGATTGTCTCTCCTGAAGTTGATGAGCATGCATAATAAAAAAACGAGAACAAAGTCCAATAGCAAAAAGAAATACATAAGCAAACTGTCTGTGGATGAAACATTCAGATTCTAAGACTATGAATTTATAATCCTGCAAATCATAAGAATTTAAAACTGATGAATAAGCGTTCGTCATTGCAAAAAAAAATTGATGAGCAAACAAAAAATGATATAAATCAAGGGTTAAAGTCACTGTAGACAAATGTGTTTTCCTCCATGTTCCAATATGGCACATTAGCCATTTTTTTCTACACAAACGTGTTATTATACCCATTTTGTTGATTTTGACCTGCTATTGCAGGTCATTTTTTTCCCCACTTTTCTTCACTTCGACATCGAACTTTGAAGCCAAATTTTGTCATGTATACTTAACAAAAAGCAATGATTATTGACTCTATGAAATGTAATCGAGTTGTCTATGAATTAGTACCAAACAAATGAATAAAAACGAGTTTAAAATGTGTCAATTCATCAAAATACCGTAAGGGTGTTGAATAGTGTCATTATCAACTTTAATTAGCAATCACTTATGGTTTTTCATGAATTTGGTGTCCTTTGAAAGGTAAAAATATTATCTACAATAATCTATAAAAAGAATTATGTAAAATGATCAAGAATCGAGCAAAAAGCGTGTCTCTTTTTCTGCCTTGTTTTCGAACCAAATAACACCAAAAAATTGAAATTTTGACCACGAAATTCTCAATGAATACTTGACAAAAATTCATGATTTTGGTGTTATTTGAAAGGTATAATGATAATTTACAAGATTCTACAAAAAAATGTAACGCCCCGATTTTTTTTTGTTTTTAAATAGTATAAATAAATAAGAGAAAACATCAACTACGCGTTCCAAAATATAATTAATGACAAATATAACAAAGTATTTAAAACTAAATCGAGTTACGGAAGCGTTTAAAATAAAACAACGTCTATAACGGATTTAAATAAAACTTGAACGTTGCTGCTACTGCCGCTGTGCCGGAGCCCTGTCCCAAATGATTCCCGAAGGACCTGAAATAAGTCAACAACAACGGGTAAGCACAAAACTTAGTGAATTACTAATACCCTTACCCTCTACAGGATCCTATTTTGTCATCACATCAACACATAGTTCGGGCCTCGCCCTCTCACAGGAATCACATCCTGTTGTCATCACAACACATATCAAGGGTCTCGCCCTCTCACAGGAATCACATCCCGTTATCATCACATCACATATCTCGGGCCTCGCCCATTACCGCATCTCGGGACACACCTATTTGATGCCAAACCCGGGCCCCGCCAGTTACGACTATCACAGGTCTAACCTTTAGATATAGTAAATCATCCCCCGACCGGCCACGTAGGCACGATCGTCTATTCACATAACATAACATTATTCACATAAAACGTATCATAGTTAAATACACATAGCATATAACAACAACTTCATATCATGTATCACTTACTGCGGGAAATGAAAGTAAGTTAGGGTAACTCACCTGATTGTCGACACAATTGGTTCAATGATAACTCTCGAGTGTTAGCTTAACGGATCTCGTCAGCAGAACCTACAACACGTATATTGAAACAATATTGAGTATTAAATCGTTGAATTACACGACACTCACAACCCCTAGGTCGAACCACCCTAAGGTCAAATCTGGTAGTTAATCAACAACTTAACCCTAAGCCGAACGCAACGCGTTCCCGTCGAAAACCTCAAGTCGGATTCTAATTATATGACATAAGTCGAATTCCCCCGCTTGCCTTTGTCGGATCCAAGAAGTTGGATTCTTAATACGCAAGTCGAATCCTCAACACCCACATCTAGGTCAAAATCATAATTATATAATACCAGTCGAATCTGGCTAATAACTCTCTCGGATCCGGAGCAACACATGCACATGTAAATATATATATATATATATATATATATATATATATATATATATATATATATATATATATATATATATATACACACACACACACACAAATATAAATAAGTATATATATATAGGAAAAAGTTCAAACGAGAACTGTTTTTCGTACAAGAACCGCGAGAACCAATCTGAGCCGTCCAATTCCCCATCCTTCAATGTCATTGCCCACCATGAATTCATCACATGCACCCTACCACACTTGATCCTCCCACGCTCCACCTCTATGATTTTCACTTTATCAAATCAACGGCTAAGATTGGTTCTCGCAGTTCTCGTACGAAAAACAGTTCTCGTTTGAACCGTCCCCTATATATATATATATAATTACATGTATATATATACACCATTATCAATAAGTGTGTGTGTATATATATAATTACATAATTACATATATACATACATATAGATAGGTTATTTATATACATATGTATATATACATGTATACCCATGTGAGACCCAAGATTAAAATATATAAACACTACATACCAACTCTTTGTTTTAATACAGCCCAATCCCTAAATAAATAATAACCTAACAACCCAATTAAAAAAAATAAATGCAGCCCAAGAACAGTTCTCTTTTCTTTTTGCGATTAGGCTCCACGCCTACTCTCTCTCTCTCTCTCTCTCTCTCTCTCTCTCTCTCTCTCTCTCTCTCTCTCTCTTTATGCCCAACCAACTTAGGTCCAATCTTATTAAGTCTTGAGCCCACAAGAGAATAAGCCCTATGTAACATAAGAGCCCACTAAATTTACTTAGTCCATCTTATCATACATAACCCACATCATTTAATCACTACTTAGTCTAACAACAAATTATTTATACATGATATGTAAGCCCAACTTAATTCATCCAAGAAACTACTTAATCCCAATAGTAACTTAACACATGTAATTAATACTTAGATGTAAGTATATGTCTTACTTAAGCTCGACTACAATTCATCATTAACATTTATCTATGAATATATCCCTTACTAGCCAAGACCAATTCTTTCTTAACCTTGAGTCCACTAGAACAAATCACTAGTCCATCAACAATTCTAAGTCCAATTATAATTGTAACTATAACTAATTAATAAACTTAGCTCAAACATTATATATATATATATATATATATATATATATATATATATATATATATATATATATATATATATATATAAAGCATTTAGACCAAATGCTTAATCTCTTATAAATTAAGTAACTTGAAATTACTAAGTTACCCTTCTCCTAGCTTTACATGGTTATAAGTAACAAGTCATTAATGTGGAGTTAACTGAAACAATTAAATGGCAGATGAGTTTAATATGGAACGAAATAATTATTGTAAAATGGAAATTCACATGCACGGTTGTAATTTGTGAACTAAGAGTGATCATTTAATTGATGTGAAAAGTAAATGAAATAAAGTTAAGGTAATCATGATTGCATATAAAAATAGAAACTATGTATATCACATAAATTAGATATTAGCCATAAAAATATGAAATTATTGTTAAGATAATTTATATTATATTATAAAATATTTATATTAAATATTTAATCTATCTAATTTTTAAATAAATCGAAATGATCACAAAAGATGGTGGAAAATTAAATGGAGGGCCATCATATGAAAATTAGATGTGTAAAATATAATTATATATGAATAAACTGAAAACTGAAAGTAAACATATTATATATTAGAATACAAGTTTTTTCACACGAATATATAACACTGAGATCAACTCTTCCATTATATAATTATGGTAAATTGATTTTGTTTTAGAAACGATTATATTTTCATTATAAATGAATATTTTCTGTGAAATAAATTAGACTAGAAAATAATAAACAATACAATTACATTAATTGAATTCCAATTTAGGAAATAAATTTAATCACAAAAAATGTTAACCAATTCATACGGGATTATATTCAACATAATTGAATTTCGTAATTTGATTCTCAAAAATAATTGCTTTTTGTAAATTTATTTTGTTTACATAATTAAATTATAATATATAAACACATGACAATGCTAAATGATTTTTTATTTGCAGAGAACATCTAATTTACAAAAGATTGTGAACGTATGCAATTAAGGAAGAGGTAGAGTCGTACAGATAAAGAAAAACGATCGACATCGTTTTCCTGGTCGAACATTGTCCTTGTCGTTGCTTGATTATTCCCACACCTCACCTCGGTGTAATGCATGATCGATGATTGTTTTTTTTTTTTTACGAGTCTATTTGTCGAACCATTTGTTTCTTCAATATAATTACGCCAGGTAATACTATGTTGGACCTTTGTTTCTCTAACCTAAAATGCACCTTTCATATCATTGTTGATTGTACAAGGTTTCTCAACATGAAAGAAATTTTGAAAGAACGCAAAAGAAAGTTTGAAGCTTATTCATTAATTTTCATGAAACTGTTTACATATTTTAATTTCAAGTTACAACTTGTGATCTTCATGGTTTAAGAGTTAATATGGTTGCATTTTTATGTTCCTTTAATTTTCACCAAATTGACAGTTCTTCTTCTACTATGAGATCCCATATAAAATCATTGTTGTCAATAAATTTGTGTTTCAAGCTTACTTATTGGAATTTACATCTTAGACGAATAATTAATGGGTCATTTGCGCTACGGATTTCTGGCTTTCTGCTATTATTTGTATTAATTGTGGTTGTGTAATATTATGTAAATGGTTATTTTGGTTCTGTTAATTGTAAACTTATTCATCGACAAGAGCAGGTGACAATTTTCTAATATAAGGTTGACAGTTCTTGAAAAGTATTTAAATATCATGCACATTAATTTGCTAGCTTATAATATTGAAAAAAAATAATTTTAGTTGTTTGTGCAGGAGTCACGCTAAGAAGTATGAAAGGGCGAAAATAAAGAGGTTATCAAATATATAGTTTGTTTTAACAATCAAAACTTATAAACTATTTTACTATAATATTCTGTGTATTTTGATTACATCCTCTTCACTTGATTATCTATACTTATCTATAATTTATAATCTATTTCTATATCTATACTATCTATACTATTTTATAAAACATTTAACATTTTCTCTCTTAAAAATTTAAGACTACTTAATTTTAAGTAGTACATGTTTTTATACAAATAGTACAAACTCTTAAAGCAATAACCCATTTAATTATCTCCTTAATTATCTCAACTAATTTATTATAATTACTATTAACAACTCATCGAACATGACACTAATAAAATTTTTAAAAATAGAATATTGTTCTATTTAATTATTTTTATATTATTTTTCTTATTTTACGTTCTTCATAAATTATTTTGAAAATTAATAAAAAAAAGTTTACGGGAAAAGAAAAAATAAAGATAATAGAAAAAGTTAAAAGAAAATGGATACGTTGTTGATTAGAAAATATTTGTTCACGCCGCATTTTGTGAGTAACATACATTTACATTTTTGAAACCGACATATTATCGAACACAAACTATTCGTCGCCGCCGCATTGCGCGGGTACAATGCTAGTATATATATATATATATATGGGAGTGTTCAAACGAGAACTGTTTTTTGTACGAGAACTGCGAGAACCAATCTCAGCCGTTCCATGGATATAGGAAGTTCATGGATGGAGAGCATGGAGGGGATCAAGTGTGGCAGGGTGCATGTGAGGAATTCATGGGTGGGCAATGACATTAAAGAAGGGGGAATTGGACGGCTCAGATTGGTTCTCGCAGTTCTCGTACGAAAAACAGTTCTGGTTTGAGATTTTGCCTATATATATATATATATATATATATTTATATAGGGGAGGGTTCATTCGAGAACCGTTGTTAGTGCGAGAACCGCGAGAATCAATCTCGGCCATTCCTTGGATATGGGAAGTTCATGGATGGGAGAGCGTCTAGGGATAGAGTGTGGCAGGGTGCATGTGAGGAATTCATGGGTGGGCAATGACATTGAAAGGGGGAGAATTTGACGGCTCAGATTTGTTCTCGAGGTTATCGCACTAAGAATGATTCTCGCATGAACTTTTTCCTATATATATATATATCACCATAACTAACAATTCCAATACTTGCAACTCTCAAATTCCTTAATAAAAATATAAGTGTAACCTTAGGTCTTGATTTTTTAATAAAATAATTCTCCTTTCGAAAACGGGTATTACAAAAAAAATCTTGCAAAATGATCAAAAATCGACCAAAAAATCCAAAAAACGGGCTAAAACCAGGTGAACAAGTTGCAGGTCGCGAAATGTGCATTTCTACACATTTTTTGTAAGTTAAATGACTAGATGTGTAAAAAAAAGTTAATGTGCCATATTAGAACATGTGGAAAAACATCTTTGTCTACAGTGACTTTAACACATAAATCCATTACAAAAGTGATGTCCAAGACACCAACTAGATGAAAAAAACTAATGCAAAAACAATTTGATGAACAACAAGAAAATGATGAAAAAATTGATGAATGACTACATAAGGGATTACCATCCGAACGTAGCAGATAAACACATGATCCGAATTAAATTTTCAAGTTGTGTGCAAGAAGGGATAAGATCACGAGGTCACGGCATGACAGGCTCAATTTCAGCCAATATAAATTGTTTTCTTTCTATTCGGTTTTGTAATCATCTATCCAACTTTTTCCATCCTTCCACACCTGAAATCACCCCTGAAACATTCCATAGGAGTTGAGGAGCATTGGCTTGAAGATTGGAGGTTTATTTGAAAATCAAGGATTAGATCCATTCGGCTTTTTACGATTTATTCATTCTAATTCATCATGTTCTTGTTTATTCTTAAATTCCAGATGTTTAGAATGTTTATGTTAGGCTAGATTTTCCGTTTTCCTCCCTAGAGGAGATGAACTCATGTAAAGTTGATTAATTTATGGGATTTGGATACCTTATTATCATATTATTATCAAGTTTTGCTTAATCATAGATCATACATGTTTTAGGATCTGTTTTTGGGTTGTTTATCAACTGAGTTTTTATAAAGTATAGGACCAATCTCTTTATGAAACTTAAATTATGAGTTGATATGATCATTAGGATTTATGACTAGTGATTGATCAAATCCTAGGATTAAACACCTAAAGATTGAAACTTTAATATGTATTTCAACATATAATGACCCTTATATGTTAGTTTAATGTTTTGTTGATCAAACAATCATTAAAGGTTAAATATTTTCTTTAATCGAACATAATTGGCTAATTATAATGTTTAATTACACTTTTGACCATAAATGTTATTAATTGGTATAATTATAAGGTTAGATCATCGGATCAAGATTCTAACCACTTTTGAAATCGATATATGATAATTAGTATCTATTGCACATAATTTTCTGAATTAATTGACTTGAAAAGAGTGAAATCGAATCTAGGGAGGGAAGTCTTCATTATATAAGTGTAAATCCAACCAAGTTATTTTGTTTATTATTCTTTTGCATTGCTTTAGGTATTATTTAGGTTTGGTAGTGATAAAGTTTGGTAGGTTTTTGATCAACTAGAAGTACAAAATCACAAAATTCCCCATTTAATTGTTTTATTTGCTTTTTAGTAGTTTTTAGGGTTTAATTTAGTTTAATATTTAGATTAGTATAATTGACATCAAATCATACTCGTTCTCAAAGTGTTCGACAACCATATTTATTTGATATATTATAATACGATTGGGTTCTCTTGCTTGTTAGAATTGTAAAAGTGTGGGAGAAGAAGTGTAAATATCTATGTAGTATAAATAGGTGTTGGTCAAATGATCTCATCAGTTGAAATTTGATGAGACAAAGTTATGTTTGTAAGATGTGTTCTACATATAACTTAAACAAAATTATGAGGCTTGATCAAACTGAGCACTTATAGTGTTTCAGACTGAGCACAAGCTGAATATAAGCTGAGCATATGTTCGATCAGCTTAGACTATATCTTAGTAGGATTATCAATGTGTTTGATAAGCTCTGTGTGTTACCGAAGATATAGGTTGAGTATTCAGCTTGATGTGTTTCGAGCTGAGTGACTCAGCGTATAGACCAAGTCAGCTCAACAGAGTTGCTAAATAAGTTCTAGCTAACTCTTATGACTTCTAAGGATGAGTTAATCATTTTACATGTTAGTACATGTTTGTTTTCGAGTTTGTTCTCGAACAACTCAGCTTGATGAGTTTCAAGCTGAGTAACTCATCCTGACTAAAGAAGTCAATTTAAAGAGAATTTAAATATGTTTTAAATTTACTTTTTATCTCTCTACATCTACGGCAAGGATAAATAGATTCCAGAATCAAGATTGAAGATTGAAGACTCAAGATAAGAAGATTCAAGATTCCGGGTTATCCGTTAGTTTATTAGCAGATTAGGATAAGTTCTAGTTTGTTAGGATCCGTAAGAACAGAATTATAAATACTTATCTCCTGATAAGTTTAGAGGTACGACTACGACTACGACTACGAGTTATAGAGCCATAACTCAGTTTCTCCTCAAACCGTATGTGTTACGAATCTTGATTCATTGTTTGTCAGTGATCAAGTTATTCACAGATTGCCAAGTTGTCCGTATGTTCGAATATTCACATTTGTTGTGAAATTGGTAAGTATTCAATCTATGATTAAATCCTGATTAGAGGGGTGTCCTGTATCTATAATCATAAGTTGATTATAGATAGCAAAGTTTGAGAGATTGAGAGATTTGATTTACATTAGGTGTTTACATATCAAGTGTTGCTTACTTGATAAAGTCTGTAATCATCTTCTTATTAATGAAAGCAAAGCTTTCGATTGTTGTGGTTTGATGTGTGTTAACACTTTTTATTGATTTGTTCAATTTTTCGTAGAAAGTGTATTCAACCCCTTCTACACATTACTTGATTGTTGACCTTCTCACAAAGGGACCAATAACTGGTATCAGAGCCAGGGGCCGCACCAATGTGGGGGGGGGGGGGAGAATGTTGGGTTTATGGGGCTTAGCGTTCGCTCGAGCAGGTAAAATCCGCGAATTTTAAACCCACCACTCCTGTAGCAATGCAAGAGCATCCCACATTGGTGAGGCAAGGGAAATTCATCCTCCTTATAAGAGGGTGGATCTTACTCTTACCAAATGACGCGTTTTAAATCCGTGAGAGGAAACCCAAAGCGGACAATATCGTTGGTCGGTTCACTGGTTTCGGTCCTAACAATTGGATGAGATAGCAAGTACAGACTCTGAGGAAGATAGACAACTGATTGAGTATCAAAAGTCAGCCTCAGAGAAGAAACATGGTCAAAACCTTAAATACAATATGTTTGTAAAGGCAAAAGATCATGAAAATGAGTGCTCAACATCTAAACAGTATGGTAAGTCTGTGCTAGACAGATTAGGCACTCAGCCTATTCAAAGAACTTCAGTCATAGAAAGGCTTTACCCAAATCCTTTCAAAAGACAAACTTCTCTATCTGGCTCAAAGAGAAGTTACAAGAATAGGAAGACCACTGTAAGTCAGAGGTCACATCACAACAATGGTAAGTCCACAGTTGTTAAACTTGGTAAGTCCAAGGAGATCAACAGTGGTAAGTCCAAGACTGTTGAAACTGTGAGTCCAGAAAGCATGACATAGGTAAGTCCAAAGTCATGGAAAAGAAGTTTGTTCGTCAAGATTCTAATCAAAAGGATAACAAACAAAGATCTGACAAAGGTAAGTCCAAATTAAGTTAATATCAAGTGATTCAACTTGCAAAGAAAGTTGACAAGTTATCCACAACATATAATCCCAAGACTGAGAGTAAATTCTCACAAGGATTATTAAATACTCTACCTCCTGAAATCATTGGAAGAAGGAGATGCTACAAGTGCAGAAGTAGAGGTCATGAGGCAAAGGACTGTAAAATTGAAATCTCAAGGCCTGAATAGGAACAGACTAATCAGCTAACACAGGACTCAGCACCTGCTCAAGTTGAACAATCAGTTCCACAAGATGAAGATGCTAAGTGGTCAACATCTGAACCTACTATGAAGTGGGTTCCCAAACAAAACTAATGTGTTTATTTTTCATATCATGTGCAGGGTTCAAGTAAATGATACTTGGATAGTGGATGTTCAAGGCACATGACTGGGTGGAAAGGTCTTCTTAGTGATTTCCAGGAAGATGAAGGTCCTAAAGTAACATTTGGCAATAACTCCCATGGAAGAACAAAAGACTATGGGAAGATACAAGCTGGCAAGGTGACTTTCCAGAAGGTTGCATATGTCAAGGGTCTTAAACACAATCTGATAAGTATCAGCCAGTTGTGTAATGAAGACAATATTGTTACTTTTAGAAAGAAAGCAGGAACTATATATAATGTTAAGGGTAAGCCTGTATTAATAGCTAAAAGAGAAAGAGATGTGTATCTACTTGATCTTAATTCTGCTGATCCCTATACAAAAACCTGCTTGTATTCCCAATCTGTTCCTAAGCTGAGTTGGTTGTGGCATAAAAGATTATCGCATTTAAATTTCAAAAATATAAATATGCTATCCAATAAAGAGTTAGTCTCTGGATTACCAAAGATCACATTTGTCAAGGACAAATTGTGTTCAGCTTGTGAGCAAGGGAAACATCATAAAGGGTCTTTTAAATCAAAGCAAAATTTTTCAATAACAAACCCACTGCATATGTTGCATATGGATCTGTTTGGACCTATAAGTACTCCAAGCCTAAGTGGCCAGAAGTACACACTGGTGATAGTAGATGAGTTCTCACGATTCACCTGGGTAATATTTCTTAAAGCCAAAAGTGATGCTGCCCTGGAGATAATAAGTTTTATCAAACAGGAAGAGTTGCAAAAAGGTATGTCTGTAAAGCAACTTAGAAGTGATCATGGGACTGAGTTCAGGAACTCAACCCTAGAAGGCTTTTGTGAACAAAAAGGAATATTACAAAATTTCTCCTCAGTCAGAACTCCTCAACAAAATGGAGTGGCTGAAAGGAGAAATAGAACCTTAATTGAGGCTGCTAGAACAATGCTATGTGAGGCAGGATTGAAACTCTATTTCTAGGATGAAGCTGTAAGTACAGCGTGCTATACTCAGAATAGATCAATCATTGTCAAAAGACATGGCAAAACAGCATATGAGATGTATAAATCTAGAAAGCCCAATATAGGTTACTTCCATGTCTTTGGTTCAAAATGCTATGTGCTGAATCAAAGAGATCAGCTCCATAAGTTGGAACCTAAAGCTGATCTTGGAATTTTTGTTGGTTATTCCTCAATCTCCAAATCTTATAGAGTGTATAACACCAGGAGAAAGGCTATAGAAGAATCAATTCATGTCTTATTTGATGAAGACAGTTTTGATCAAGCTGATAAAAGACAAGCTGACTTGGTCAGTCTGAGTGAGCTTGAAAAGCCTAAGAAAACCAGAATGTCAAATCCTATGTATGTCATGGGAGATGATAGTGATGATGATGTGTTTCCATCAAAGAAATCATCACAAGTTCCAAGGGACTCTCAAGCTGAGAAAGATGATGAGTTCATCAATCCCTTTGGAGCTGACATAACTCCGACTGAAGATCTTAGTGATCATCAGTTTGTTGACAATGCTGTTATTGAGAATGAAGATGTAAGTTCACCTCAGAGTTCTCAACATCACTCAGATCTAGAACCAGATTCTCCAACTACAACATTTAAATTCCTCAAAGATCATCCTCAAGATCAAATAATTGGAAATGTTCAAGAAAGAGTAATGACAAGATCAAAGGCTACAACAAACTATGCTGCTTACTTTGGATTCCTATCTCAAATGGAACCAAAAAAGACTGAAGAAGCATTAGAGGATGAGGATTGGATTGAAGCTATGCAAGAGGAATTAAATGAGTTTGAGAGAAACAAAGTCTGGAGTCTTGTCCCTACCCCCAAAGATCATACAATTATAGGCACCAAGTGGGTCTATAGAAACAAAATGGATAAAGATGGAGTGATTGTTAGGAACAAAGCCAGGCTAGTAGCACAAGGGTATAAGCAAGAATAAAGAATCGACTATGATGAGACCTTTGCCCCTGTTGCTAGAATTGAAGCTATAAGGCTGTTATTAGCTTATGCAACATATAAAGACTTCAAAGTCTATCAAATGGATGTGAAGAGTGCTTTCCTAAATGGAAAACTTCAGGAGGAAGTTTATGTGAAACAACCTCCTGGCTTTGTTAGTTCAAAGTTTCCACATCATGTCTATAAGTTAGACAAGGCTTTGTATGGTCTTAAACAAGCTCCACGAGCTTGGTATGATACACTGTCCAAGTATCTGCTATTAATGGATTTCACCAGAGGTAGTATAGATAAGACACTCTTTATTAAAAAGAGTAAAGGACAGGTGATTCTTGTACAAATCTATGTGGATGACATTATTTTTGGCTCAACAAAGGAATCTTTATGTGAATGGTTCTCCAAAATTATGTCACAAAAGTACAAGATGAGTATGATGTGTGAGATGACATATTTCCTAGGCTTACAAATTCAACAAAAGCCTGATAGAATATTCATCAATCAAAGCAAGTATGTTCTTTATTTGATAAAGAAATATGGTTTTGATTCTAGTTCAACCATGAAAACACCCATGTCACCAGCTGTCAAGCTAAGTAAAGACTCAGACGGTAAGTTTGTATGTCAGTCTACCTATAGAGGAATGATTGGTTCACTACTCTATTTGACAGTTAGTAGACCTGATATCATGTTTGCTACATGTGTTTGTGCAAGATATCAGGCATATCCTAAGGAATCATATCTTTAAGCTGTGAAAAGGATCTTTAGGTACCTTAAAGGTACACCAAATCTAGGCCTTTGGTATCCAAAGGACTCTGGATTTGAGTTAGTTGGTTTTCAGATGCTAACTATGCTGGTTGTAAGTTAGATAGAAAATCAACAACAAGAGGATGCCAAATGCTTAGAGATAAGTTAGTAAGCTGGACAAGTAAGAAGCAGAACTCAGTGGCTACTTTAACTGCTGAAGCTGAGTATGTTGCAGCAGGAAGTTGTTGTGCTCAAATCCTGTGGATGCAACATCAGCTTCAAGACTTTGGTATGAGTTTCAACAAAAATCTTATCTTCTGTGATAACCAAAGTGCTATAATCATCACTTACAATCCATTCTTCCACTCAAGAACCAAGCACATGGAGATTAGACATCACTTCATTAGGGACATCGTGGAAAAAGGTAAAGTTGATATCAAATTTACCTCCACTGATGACCAATTGGCAGATATCTTCACAAAACCACTTGATGAAAAGAGGTTTATGTACCTGCTAAGTGAATTGGGTATGCTCAACCCCTAGCTGTGTGTCTAGAATTTGAGTTTCAGTTTGACAAAAGTGTCTTAAGCTGAGTGCACGGTTTATAAATAAGTTTTCATAAACTGAATATTTTGTCAAGCTGAATGATGAGTTCACAAGTTTGAGTTAGTCTTAAACAGAAATGACTAAGTGTCAATTGAGTCTGAGCTATGTGCTTACCTCAAGCTGTGTGATTGGTTCGCACGTATGGTAAGTTCCAAACATGCTTTAACTACTCAGTGTAGTTAAACTATAAGTTTGAGTCAGTCTCAAACAAATTTGACTCTGTGTCATTAAGTCTGAGCTGTGTGCTCCACTCAAGCTGAGCTTCAATCTCAAGCTGAGTGATCAATTCAAGCTGAGTGCTTGACTAAGGCTGAGTGATTAGTTTACTCATTCTGGTGTGTCCAAACTATGAATTAATAACACATATTAGTTAATATTCATATGTCGTCATGTATTTGAGTCAATCCTAAATCACATTTTATATCGATTGTGTATTGGTGGAATTCAACAGTGTAAGTAATATTGTTGTAAGTCAATCATATTATTTTACATATTTACCCGTTGGGAGATGATAAGTTTCATCTCGATTACTGTCACCTTGCGCTGTAAATTTGTTATGCATAACAGATAAAAAGGGATTCCAACGATAACTTTTCTCTCTCCTTGGAAAGGTATATATATCGACCATAACCGACTTTCAGAGGCTTACACTTACTAAACTTCTGAAATTCTCTCTATACCTTCTACAACCACTAGTTGCTTAGTGCAATTCTTCGTCTCATCGATCACGAAACCCTAAATCGCTCAGTGCGAATCCAAAATCGCTCAATGCGAACTCAATATTTACTCAGTGTAAGCAACGATGGACGGAACCATTCTCAATCTCGGTGATAGAATGGTAAGGGGTGCTGCCTTCAAACAGAATGGATTGCCGTTGATCAAAACTAATAATCAACGAGCGTGCCTTGCAATCCCTGAACGCAAGAGAAACAGGGGATACGAACCTTGGGTGCATTACATTCATAAATGCCCAGTGGCTTTCGTTTTCACTGGAGCACCATTACATGTGGTTCCTCAGCATCTACTGGAGTTTTGGTACACTTGTGTATATAACCAAACCAATGGTGAAATTCGGGGCACGGTGCTGAACGGAGAGAGGACCATTGCTCTCACAGTACACAGGCTAAGGGAGGTTCTTCAACTTCCTCAATCTGATGAGTTCGAGCCTGCTGTGATGAGGCTGGTAGCTAGGTCAGTCCTACCCAGGATGGGTCACCTAAAAACAGAGGGTGTGATAAAAAAGGCTACCTTTCCAACCGGATGGGGTTTCATGGTGTCCACGGTGATTCGTTCACTTGGTACCAAGGTTGGAGGACTGGACTAGGTTAATGAGTTCGAGATGCAGCTGCTCTACAACATGTGCTACACGAGTAACTTAGGATTATGCTCAGCTCATCTTCAATGGACTCAAGGTCCAAGTGATGAAGACCACAAGGGATCTTCATGTACCATTCATAAGGTACATGTCCTTAGCTTTTGAAGCCGAGCTGGGGACAACACTGTACGAAGCTGATCAGGATGTGTTCCTGTCACCCACACTCAGCCCAAAGATGTTCAATAATGATATCTTTCCAGAGCAGGAAGGTCTTAGTGATCCCATACTTTTGATAGCTGAGGGAGCTTCATCAGAGAGTGAAGCTGAGGAGTCGAATCAAGGGGGAGCATCTGGAGCTGAACCAGATCATCGAGCTGAGCAGCCAGCTCAAGCTGAGTCTTCTTCTCACTATGGTTCTAAGTCTTCTTCAGAGTCTGCATTCGTTGCATGACCAAGGCAAGGTATCACTCCTCTTCTCTCATCTTCTTCTCACTTCTCTTTTGGAGATAAGACTGTGGTAGACCCAACCCAGTCTAACCCATCTCCTCCACCTTCTTTTCAACTCCAATCTGAAGCCACCCCTAGTATGCCCACTACTACTAGGGAGAATCTCCCAACCTACAACAGAAAAACTGCCAAGAGTGGTACTACTCCTAAAGGTATCATTGGAGCTGAAGTCAACTGACTCCTCGACCGGCAGGAGTTGAGGGGGAGACGCCAACTCTTAAGGTGTCAACCTCGAGGCTCATTTCAACCCAACGGCCTAAGCTGGGTGTGGTGTCTACTCAACCCACACTCTCCAGATCCATGAGAGAGCCTGTTACTGTGCCTGAGCAGACATACTCAGGTAACATTGAAAGAATGACCAATCCCCAGGGTCAATCACCCCCCTCCAACCCATTAAGTCAACCACCAACCCATACACTTCACGCTTTGAGCCCAATTACTTCTCTTCACTTCTCACACCCCCATGCATGACCTGCCAATGTTTCATCTACATACCAAGGTGAATCACAGGGTCCAAACTCTGGTGCACATGAGTTTGAGGGTATACACCAACCCTTGGATGATGCACCCAAACACTCACCACTTACTGTTTTTGACTCTTTTGATTCAAAGGCTAAACATTCTGAGTCTAAGGACAACAGTAAGTCTCCTCCAGAAGCATCTGCCTCCTCAGGCATTGAACAATTGAAACAATACGTTGCAGCTCACTTTGGTTTGTTCCATCTCAAGCAGAATAAGCACAAACGACAAATCTATCAAAGACTTGAAAAGCTGAGACTAAGGATGTTCAAGAGATTGCCTCTGCAGTTGTTGCACTCCAACAACAACAGATTTCGACCCCTGTTGATGATGACAAAAAGGGGGAGAAGGATCTAGCCGAAGCTGAGTTAGTTCAAGCTGAAGCTTTACTGACACTAGCAAAAGGAGCAGAGAGGCAAGCTCAGTGTGAGGGGGAGCTGGAGTTACAAAAAGAGGAACCTGCAGCTAAGAAACAAAAGTTGATAGAATCTGAATCTAAAGTTGGCAGTGTTTCTGAGACTGAGGAAGAAGCTGAGGAAGAAAAAGCCACAAGGCTTATAATTGAAATGCTCGAACAAGAGGAAGCCACTGAGTTAGGCATTTCACTTGAAGAGCTGAGAAAAAGAAAAGAGAAGGAGGCAAAGGACCAAGAAAAGGAAAAAGAGAGAAAAGCTTTGGCTCAAGCTGAAGCTGACTACACTGGTCCAAGACCTGATCCGATCCTATACATAGATGTAGATATTTCAGGAATGCTACTTCAGACGCGGCACCAGCAAGGAAATCAAGGGTATGACTCTGAGCAGAGAAAATGGAGCCATCTTTCTCACCTTCCTATTTGATGAAAAATCAACTGTGGGAATGGACCTGAGATATTATCACAGGATGGGCTACCTTGAATGACAAAGAATAATGATGATGCTCAAGAAATTTAAGAAGAGTCCGATCAAGCAAGATATTACAACTGAAGTCTCGAAGTTGATTTCTCGAGCTGAGGTATGTCCCAGTTCCTGGTCTACAATGGGAGAGACTATTTGAGATACCTGAAGGTGTGGAGTTCAAAGAGAATCAAGGTATTGATGCACCTATTCAGGGGTTTATGTTTAAGGATCAGGCAGGCAAATCTAGATTTATCAAGCTGAATGAAATATGCTATGTAAAAGCTAGAGATGCCATACACATAAGAAGTTGCTGTGGTGATAGCTCAAATCATTTCGTGAAATACAAGCTAAATAAAATCATCAGAGTGCAACAAAAAGAACTTAAAGGAGATGTAGAAGCAGAAAGCCTACTAGAAGAAATTAACAGATAAATCATTCTTTAGGAGGTTCCACATCCTGAGTTCAAGAGATGAACTTCTGCAATAGATTAGTTCTATTTGTAATTATTAAATTAGTTCTAATAAGTTGTAAGCACTAAGTGTGCATGATCTTAGTGATCAAAATTTTGTACTCTGATATGTTCAATGAATACAAATATTAGTTTGATATGTTCAACTGTGTTATGATATGTTCATAATTCTTAGTCTGATTAGTTCAACTTGAATGAATAATTGGTTAGTTCTTATTCATTAATATGTTTAGTTGGTTTGTTCAACTTATAATTGATAAGTTTAATTAATCTTTGATTAGTTCAAATATAAAATCTTAATAAGTTTAAGGTTTAAAACATAATTTTGTTAAACAAACTTAAGAACTGTTTGATGGTTTTGTCATCATCAAATAGGGGGAGTTTGTTGGTCAAATGATCTCATCAGTTGAAATTTGATGAGACAAAGTTAAGTTTGTAAGATGTGTTCTAAATATAACTTAAATAGAATTATGAGGCTTGATCAGACTGAGCACTTATAGTGTTTCAGACTGAGAGCACAAGCTGAATATAAGCTGAACATATGTTCGATCAGCTTAGACTATATCTTAGTAGGATTATCAATATGTTTGATAAGCTCTATGTGTGTTACCTAAGATATAGGTTGAGTATTCAGCTTGATGTGTTTCGAGCTGAGTGACTCAGTGTATAGACTGAGTCAGCTAAACAGAGTTGCTAAATAAGTTCTAGCTAACTCTTATGACTTCTAAGGATGAGTTAATCATTATACGTGTTAGTACATGTTTGTTTTCGAGTTTGTTCTCGAAGAACTCAGCTTGATGAGTTTCAAGCTGAGTAAGTCAGCCTGACTAAAGAAGTCAGTTTAAAGAGAATTTAAATATGTTTTAAATTTTCTTTTTATCTCTCTACATCTACGGCAAGGATAAGAAGATTCCAGAATCAAGATTGAAGATTGAAGACTCAAGATAAGAAGATTCAAGATTCAAGATTCCGGGTTATCCGTTAGTTTGTTAGCAGATTAGAATAAGTTCTAGTTTGTTAGGATCCGTAGGAACATGACTATAAATACTTATCTCATGATAAGTTTAGAGGTACGACTACGACTATTACTACGAGTTACAGAGCCATAACTCAATTTCACCTGAAACCATATGTGTTAAGAATCTTGATTCATTGTTTGTCAGTGATCAAGTTATTCACAGATTGCCAAGTTGTTCGTGTGTTCGAATATTCACATTTGTTGTGAAATTGGTAAGTATTCAATCTGTGATTAAATCCTGTTTAGAGAGTCGCATGTATCTATAATCATAAGTTGATTATAGATAGCAAAGTTTGAGAGATTGAGAGATTTGATTTAGATTAGGTGTTTACATATCAAGTGTTGCTTACTTGATAGAGTCTGTAATCATCTTCTTATTAATGAAAAGCAAAGCATTCGATTGTTGTGGTTTGATGTGTGTTAACACTTTTTATTGATTTGTTCAATTTTCCGCAGAAAGTGTATTCAACCCCTTCTACACATTACTTGCTTGTTGACCTTCTCGCAAAGGGACCAACAATAGGGATATGCATATTCTATTGTCATGTTTTTCTAATCATAATTTAATTTCTCTCAAGGTGTTTTTGTGTGTTTTATCGATATTCTCATTGCATTCACCAAGTTCATAGATTAGATCTCTTCTCACTTGATTATAATGTTATCATTACCTATTTGTGCTATAGTCATACTTAAACAATTCGGATTTTATAAATTTTAAACTGGTACGATTTACGCAGATCACCCACAAATTCTCACTCCTATCACCGTACCCCCACATCCACCCCACTTCAAGCACCTTATCTTTCAAATTTTATTTTTTATTTTTCAATTACAATTATTTAATTAAACAATTTAATTTTTATAAATTATTTACGAGAAATAATATAAAAAAATTATTATTCATAAAAGGAAACTAATATTTTAACATAATATTCTAATAAAAAAAATACATAATCCAAATAAAAAATACATTTCATCAAATAAAAAAATATCTACTATTTGTTGTCGTTATTACGTGAAAGCCTTGAAATATGTTCTATTAAATTCGCCCAAAGGTTATGATGTGTTTCTCGGTTTCATATTTCTTGAAGGTTATCGTTCTATTGTTGTTCGCTAATATCAACCTCATTCTCATCAACTTGATTATAGTTTTCATTGAAACCACAAATCATATGACCTTCGTCTTCTAATATCATATTGTGTAATATGATACAAGCATACATTACTCTTCGAATTTTATTCAGGTACCACGATCTTGCTGGGTTTTGTATTATGTGCTAACGTTGTTTTAGCATATCAAAACAACATTCTACATCATTCCTTGCCAGTTCTTGCGCGACTTTAAACTTTGGACGTCTTTGATGAAGATTCCAACCATGAAGACAACTCATCCGATGATGAAGAAGACATTTTTATTTTATATATACTAGCTGTTGGTTAAAAGGTCAAAAAGAAAAAAATTATATATATATATATATATATATATATATATATATATATATATATATATATATATATATATATATATATATATATATATATATATATATATATATATATAACACTACAAGAAAACAGGGTTTTGGTGACTACGGGGGTCGTCACAAATACCCCCAAATGTCGTCACTTAGCCTTTTGTGATGACGCGTCGTCACTACTGCCTCGCTGCAATTGCTTATTCGTCGTCACAATTGCTGTCGTCAGTATTACCCAATATCGTCCTAAAGGTGTCGTAACTAAAGGGGTCGTTACTATTGATTTTTAAATTTATTTCTAATTTATTTTTTTCCTTTTTAAGTGTCGTCATTAAAAGTGTGGAGTCGTCACTAAAGGCGTCGTTGCTAATACTTATAAATTTTAATTATATATTTTTTTATTTTTTTATATTAAACCTGTATATTTAATATTTCAACCAAAAAATAAAAAAAATCGGAATTTTCATAAATCCGCAACTACTAAATACCATTAATAACGTACTAAATCCAAATATATGTACAAATATTTTTAATACATTGTTAAGACGTACAAACACGTTTACTAATTAATAAAGATACAAACTACTCTTCATTGTTATCGTTCTCGTCCTCCTCGTTCTCGTTCTCGTTCGCGGCGCTACTATTTTGGGGTGTAACAGATTGAACCATTGCAAGCAATGTTGTCTAAAGTTTGGGTTATTAAAAATTGCTTGAAGTGGATCCGGCTACAAAATAAACATATATACACGTATTATACGCTTATAACGATCTTTTTAAGCTTCTTTTTGGCAATATAATGTGAAGAGGGAATCCTGTTTCCTTTCAGAAAAGCAGATTGCAACTGCTCCAAAAGATGATCAAATTAAATATTAGTCCATTTGTTGTTAACCTTGATATGCATAAGCTTTGCTAAAAAGTTGAGCGAGGAAAACAAAGTACAACCAGGATATAATTCTGCATTGACTTCCTCTAGTAGCTTAAGAAATCCATCATCGACAACGCCGTCATGTGTATCTGAGTTACCTTCGTCATGGTTGGTATCGTTTACCCTTACCTTCCCCATAATATCGTCGATAACGCCAGCCATCTCGTTTCTTGGAATTGAGTGTGTAAATGTGGTGGTAAGTTGGATAGGTTAGTTGCTCTGAGATTGATGGAATGGAGTTTGAGATTGTTGTTTGGTTAGTAGAAGATGAAATGGTGATATATAGGGTAGTGTGGTGTGAAAGGTTTAACAGGGTGAATGTTGTGTGAATCAGATGGAGAAGAGCTATTGGGTGTATGAAATGGAAAAATTGATTCATTGAAAGAGACATGTCTACTGAGAATGATCTTTTTAGAGATAGGGTCATAGAGTGTATAACCCTTCTGTGATCGTGGATATTTTAAGAGAACAGTTGGGATGGATCTGGGTTCAAACTTATCAGATGTGTGTTGATGAACATAGGCTTGGCAGCCTATAGTTTTCAGATGGTCAAGAGATGGAGGGATGTTGTAAAGTGTTGGTCCCGAATGGATACTACAACAACAAATGTTTGTAGAAGGGGGGGGGGGGGTTGAATACAAACTTTAGCTATTTAAAATTTAATACGTACATTTTACTTTTATATAATTCTTTATTGATGTGAATCAAGAATTACATGAACTAGATGCGGAAAATCTAAGTTCAATAAAAGGTGGCAACTAAATCGTCTAACACATAGACTAAGCTTTCTCAAACAACTAATGTGTACACATGAACAAAGTTTGCAACACAGAAAGTAAAATGCTAACTCTTCTAATTCTCAACAGATGAGATTTCTGTGTTCAACTCTATCTATTCGCATGCTTAGCATGTTTCCATGCATGAGTATATATAAGCAGGGTGTCAGGGTTGATGAAGTGGAGAAGGGGAAAAAGGTACTTGATTTAATAATATTATAATAGATTAAAGTTAGTGGGTGAAAGGTAGGAAGACTTTATACACAAAGTATGTAAAGTAGTCGTACATTTCAGTAAGGTGTCAACCCACTATCTATTATTATATTATTAAAGTACTACCTTTATGTCTTGGGACATGAACCTTCTCCTTCCATGCTTGTACTTTTATCAACACCATGCTTTTTGAAGACTTGACTTTACCAAGTATAGAGTTGCCAGCCATACTTAGTTGTTTCAAAATATCTTCGAGATCTTCTCTTCTGAAATATCTTTCTCCTTTTCCAGGGGATCAAGATCCATCCTTTTTGTTCCTTTCCAGATCCAAAAAGTGCTATGTACTTTTACAAAGAGAGATCTAAGGCGTAATAGAACAACACATGTTCTGCCTTTGACTTAAGAAAATATTACACTAAAAAACTATTAGCTGATTAAAGACTCAGCTAACAGACACTGAACTGCTAACATAATTTTGCTCAGCTAAGGACAATAGTGAAAGGCTCAGCTAATTAGATCTGCTCAGCTGATCAACTTTGATTAGCTAATCAATAAAATTAGGTTACAGCTTATAAACTAATCAAAACAAACTCTCAGCTGATCCCAAGGGCTCAGCTAATCATTTGAGCATGATCAGCTTATTGAGACAAGAAAGGATAAGTATAGAATACCTTATCTGACATGTGGGAGGCATCAGCTAACCAAAGTTATGTTGTCAGCTGATCCTTAACTGCTTCAGCTGATCTTTGAGAAACCCTCAGCTGATGGTTTGCACCATCAGCTGATGCTTTGTAGAAGCATAGCTGATGCTTCTTGACTTGTCTTTTCTTCTTAGCTGATCTTCCTGAAGCTGGTCCTTTGGCTGATACTCAGTGTTCAGCTGACACTTTGACTCGTCAGCTGACATTTCTTACTTAGAAATTCTTTAAGTCTTTTATGAAAAACAACACATGTTTTTCATTGATCCAAGTACAAAACTGAATATGTGATTTTGTTAACATCAAATTCTATTTCAAATAATAGACAGGTTTGATTTATGGTTTGATATCAATATCTCCCCAACAATCTCCCCCTATTTGATGATGATAAAACCTTATCTGTTTAAAGAAGAATCAGTGTGACTCGGATTTGTAAAGATAAAACTTTTAAGTGCATTTTGGTTACCTAGCTATCTGTTTTTGGTAACTGTTTAAAGTATGTTCCCTGATATTCTGTTTTTGGGAATCTTTTCATTTATGAAGTACCATGTTTTGTTTTTGTGGTATCTTTTATCCTTTTTCTGTTTTTAGGATTTTTATATTTTCTTTATTTACACTAGGTGAGCTATCTACTAAGAGTCATATATATTAGCATATTTGCCAAGTAGTCCATAATCAAAGTTTCAAGCTTGATTACAGAATAAAGTATTTACAACTGAGTTTGTACAGCTAATACAAAAGTTGAACTATTCTAAGAACATTGAAATTACAACTAATCTAGTTATGAAGTTTCAGTCTTCTTCCCACCAAGGCTCTTCCTTGACTTCAACAGCTTTAGCCTTTTGTCTTTCAGCTATCAGCTGTTCAGCCCTTGCTTTGATCAACTCTTCAAATTGCTCATTTCCTGTCAATCCTCTTATTGAGATCACAGCATGAAGAATAAATTCTTTTGAAGCTTTGCTTATCTCTGATTCTCTCAAGAATCTCCAATCTCCTACTCTGTTCCTGAAGAACATCCCTCTCTCAGGCACTATAATGTATCTGAACATTTCTGGTTGAGTGTTGGGAGGGAGAGCAGTATTCAAATTTTCATATCCATAGAGATAAGGATGATCAGGATTAATAACTCTTTGTTCAGCAGCAATAAACGGTTTTGATGTTTTCTTGAAAGCATCATATATCACTTGAACTTGAACAATGAATTGATCATGAGTGAATAGTCTTGTGTAAACTGACATTCTGATCAGGTACTCAAATTTGACAATGAATCTCTGGACTAACTCACTCTTGGACTTGAAGAGGTGGTACAAGATCTCTATCATTTCGTAGAAGGAGAAGAGCTTACAGTAGTGAAGATGAGCATCTTCATAAGTTTTTCTTTCATCTTTCCTTACTACTCTTAGATAGGGACCTTCATCTGTGCCCTTGTAGGGAGTGACCCTTGATATGATGTGTTCAAACTTTCTGCCTACCAAGTTGTCTCTGATAGACAGGAACTCTTTTGATTGCCTTTCAGTAGGCCTATCCATACCAAAATCAAGACTTTGCAGTGCTTGAATGGCTTCTTTATGAGTCCTTCCTCTTTTGGGAGCTTTCTTGGTAGAGGGGTCACTCTGCAGTGGTGCTTGTTATTCTTGAGGAGCTTGAGATGATAGGAAGATCATTTCTTCTTCTTGAATCTCCCTTAGTTCATCATCAGTGGCACCAACTGCAGCAGCAAGATCTTGTGCAGAAGTAAAGTCTTGGTGCCTTTCTCTAGCTAGAAGAACTTGTTCATATGTGTAGCCTAGAGCAGCAGCCAAATCATTTAACTCCTTTAAAGTTGCCTCTTTTTGTTGTAACTCTTCCTCTCTCTTTTCTTCCTCCTCAATCTCCTTAGCTGACATAATTTGCTTTCCTTTTCTTCTTGAGCTCTAGGAGTTGAGGGACCTGTTTTAACTAGAGAGAAAGTTTGGACTGTTGGAGTAGAGGGTGTAGACTGTTTGGGCAGGTTGAAAATAGAGGATAGAGGCAAATCATCATCATCTTCATCATCATCTGATTCATTTGAAGGAATCTTGATGGGAGCACAGGATTCACCTTGCTTTGATCTTTTAGCATTCTTCCTTTTTGCAACTTGTTTAAGCCTTCTCTTAGGCCTCTGCTCAACAGGTTGCTCCCCCTGAGATGTTTTCTCCCCCTCAGCAAGTGCTTTGACTTGAATTTCAACTTCATTGGGGGTTGATGCTTGTTTTGCTTGTTGTGACTTTTGAGCTGCTTCCACTTCATTTAGATAAGCTTCAAAAGCTGCTCTTTGTTGAGCTGAAATGGTGTCAGAAGCAGAGCTTGAAGAACCTGATCTCTCCCCCTTTTGTCATCATCAACTTTAGGGATTGAGTCAGTAGGCTTAGCAAGAACAGGGTCAGCAACAATTGGAATGGTTAAGGTTGAAGGGAAGGGTTGAGGTTGAGTAACAGGTGTAGGTGAGGATTGAGGTTGAGTAACAGGTGTAGGTGAGGGTTGTGGTTGAGAGGTTGAGGGTGTGAAAGAAGGGATGAGAGGTCTTAGCCTATTTACAGCTTCAGTCACATTGATAAAATGTTGTAAAGTTTCCATGTGCCTTTGCCTTGTGAAATGGTCTAAGTTGGTTACCCCATCATCTATAGATTTAAGGAAGTGGGGTACTTGGAGAAGAGGATCAGGGATGGTAACTGATATGTTTGGAGGGGAAGGTCTAAGTTGTCTGAGTTAGGTAAGAAGGTTGGATATGGTATGGTTAAGAGAGGATATAGTTTTGTTTGAAATGGTAGGGGCAGGGGTAGGAGCAGGGGTAGGAGGTTGGGTTTGCGTTTGGGTCAACAGTTGATCGAATTTGCTAAGAATTGGTGTGAGATCAACTGGGGCAGGGGGGTTTGGGGTTGGGTTTGATTGGCTTTAAGTGACTCAACTTCTTTGGTAAGAAGGGAAAGTTGAGTTTCTGTTTTGTTTTGGAAATTGGTAAAGGAGGCTTGAAGACTATCCATCTGTTGAGAGATGGACAGTAGGTTTTGAAGTATTTGGGGTGAGGGTTGAGATGAGGTTGAGGGAATGGATTGGGTTTGCAATGATTGAGAGAGAATACCAACATCAGGAATGGATTGGGGTTCCTCACTTAAGCTTTGGTGTATAAGCTCAAGATCACTGGGAGCAGATATTGTGCTCTGTATCATTGGTTGGTTTATACCACTGACATTGACAGACAGTGTGGTGACTTGTGTAAGAATAGAAAAGATAGGTGGTACAACTATGTGAGTGTGAGTTGGGGTTGAACTCACTTGGGTTCCCCTTGTTACATCAACAAGCTATTGTGAGCTTGTTGAGGGTATAGGCAGACTTACTATGGGTATTGACATAGTATGACCCTGGGATAAGGTTTGTCTTTCAATGGTGTCACTCTGTTGGGAGAGTAACCCAGATTGTAGGATTCCCATTGTTACAGGTGCACCTTGTTGGGAAGATGCACCCACTGGCTGTAGGGTTATATCAACTTCCATAAGCTCTCCCTCAACATAAGAGGAAACTATAGGAGTTGAGGTCAAGGGTGCAATGTGCAATCCCTCTGAGATAAGTGCAATATGCACTATCTCTAATGACCTTGTTTCTATTTGGGTGACAGAGGGAGTAGAACTAGTGACTGTTGGGAGTGCACTAGATCTTGGCAGTTGTGGGGATGTTACAACAGGAGTAGAGGATTGGTTCTCACTGGTTGGGATTACCAAGTGAGTGTCCTCTGTGAGTGAGAGAGATATACCTGAGATTTGTTTTGCTTTGCTGAGTTCAATTAAGTCAATCAGCCTTTCAGAAATTACTTCCTCATCAGGAACCTCCTCATCACCATCAGCTTGTGCTTTATGAACAGATGCACTGGATCCTTGATCCTGATCATGTGAAGGAAAGGCAGCATCTGAATCATCCTTACTGCCATGAGTGCTTATGTGCCCTGACCTTCTTGAAGACATTGGACTTGAGAGAAACATAGATAATGGCATTCCATGTTGGCTTGATGAGGTGGAAGCAGAATGTTCAATTTCAGGTTCTATGAGAATCCACCAGCATCACCATCATGATCATCACCACCATCACCTCTTACAGATTCATCAACATCCTCTTCATCACCCCTTTCTCCTTCTAACATGGCTTCATCATGAGTAACAGACTGATCAGAATGGGCAGTTATAACATCAGGGGACTCAGAATCATAAGCCACTTCTTCATCACCACTTTCAACAACTACCTCTTCTTCATCATGCACCTCCTCCTCATCATCATCATCATTAGCAACATCAATTAACTCTTGCATTTGTTCAGTTAATGAAAATCATCATCATTAGCCACTTCTTCATCACCACTTTCAACAACTACCTCTAAATTCCCTTATCAAATGAAATATTTTTTGACCCATTTGGGGAATAGGCATTGTGTTCTGATGTGCAACCAACCCAGTGTAGTGTTCCTATTGAAAATTTCTCAGTGCAATCAAACTTAAGTACCTTATGTAGGGAACTTGGGTTCTTGTTGACCTCTTTGATGTGGCCAATGTGATCTTATCCACCATTTCTGAGAAGATGACCTGAGCAAAATCAATGTTCCTTCTAGTGACCAAAGCATGGAGAACCATCAACTCTGACTGGTTCATTTGATCCAGGCTCCCTGACTTATGGCCAAAATAGCGAATGATAACACTTGCTAAGTACTTCCATGGGTGTCCGAGAACTGACAACTTATACTGTCCATGGGCAACCGGTTCATTGTAGCCTATCAAGGGTAGCACTTCCAGGATTTGATCCAACAGTGCAAAGGGTTGGTATGGTGCAAGGTTTGGAATGGAGATATCTCTTCTCAGGGATTCAACAGAGATGGGAAAGTTTACTGTGTTGTTGAGACAGGTACAGGTTATGAGGTTTTCATTTGGGTGATATCTAGCCGTGTACCACATCTCACCAATAATGTTTGGGAAGATGAATAGAGGATGGGCAGTGAGGCATTGAAACAGAGGGTGAGCGGTTAAGAATGCAACCATGGGTTCGTATCCCTGGTTCGCTTTGCTCGGAGGGATGTCTGTGTTTATTATGAAGTTGTTTGGTTGGATGTTCATGCTGGCATTTGCAGTTACATTCTCACCAGGAATGGCGTTGGGGGTTGAAGCTGGGTTGAAAATCACCATTTTTGTTCAAGGTGGAGATACTGAAGTTTCAGAGAGAGAATAGGGTTCGTATTTTGGAAGAAGAAGAGCGTTTGAGAATTTTGATAGCATAGGGATTTGAAAACTACTCAACTTGATATATCTTCCTTGGAACCTGCATACTCACAGAGAAATCGTATTTGAAAAGTAACTATCACACCCTTAAATGTATATAAATGGAAAAGATAATAAATACACAGACAACTAACGGACAAGTTAATGAGAATTAAATAAAACCTAGTTACAATAAATACGAGTGAAAAATTAATAAAATAAGTGTGGGGACACAGATTTTGACTTTTGAAAAGTATCAGCTAATGAGATATCTTGTCAGCTAACACGTTTTGAAAGAAATAAGTGTCAACTAATGAGTCACTTAGCTGAGCTTCTAGTCCTTAGCTAATGGTTTGTAAGCTGAGGTATTCCATCAGCTGATGGGTATCAGCTGACAGAATTCCTGTAGCTGACATTCCATAAGTAAGACATACAGAAGCTTAGGTAAGTAATCCATCTCACACACAAATAAAATTAGTTTTTCATACTAAAATTAACTACCTAGAAAAAGAATATGTTACAAGTTTAACATGCCAAGTTTGGATATAAGGAAGTTGAACCGACACTCATCCGAAGGTTTTGTGAAAAGATCAGCTAATTGAATATCAGTACTAATGTAATGCATAGAAACTTTCTTTTTCTGAACATTATCTCTTAGAAAGTGATGCCTGATTTCAATATGCTTGGTCATGGAGTGCAAAACAGGATTGTTAGAGATAGAAATGGCACTTGTGTTGTCACATAGGATTGGGGAGTTTTCAAACTGAAGATCATAATCAAGTAGTTGGTTTTGCAGCCATAGGAGTTGAGCACAACAGCTTCCAGCAGCAATGTATTCTGCCTCAGCTGTAGAAGTTGAAACAGAGTTATGTTTCTTGCTTGACCAGCTGACTAACCTTCCACCTAATAATTGACATCCTCCAGATGTACCCTTTCTGTCCAGTGTGCAACCTGCAAAATCAGAATCAGTGTATCCAACTAACTCAAAATCTGAGTCCTTGGGGTACCAAAGACCTAGATTAGTAGTTCCTTTGAGATACCTGAAAATCCTTTTAACAGCAGCTAAGTGAGATTCTTTGGGATCTGCTTGGTATCTAGCACAGAGACATGTTGAAAACATTATATCGGGTCTGCTTGCAGTGAGGTATAAAAGTGACCCTATCATGCCTCTATAAGCTGTAATGTTCACTGATTTACAATCAGTGTTCTTTCCAAGCTTTAAGGCAGTGGACATGGGTGTTTTCATAGAAGAACAATTTTCAAACTCAAACTTCTTTAGCAAATCATTAACATACTTAGTTTGATGAATGAAAATTCCATCAACCTCTTGTCTAATTTGGAGTCCAAGAAAATAGTTTAATTCACCTATCATGCTCATCTAATAGTTATCAGACATGAGTTTAGAAAACTTTTTGCAAAGATCCAAATTAGTAGACCAAAATATTATGTCATCTACATATATCTGCACTAGAATTACATCACCCTTGAATTTCCTTATAAACAAAGTGCTATCTATACTTCCTCTTATAAAGCCTTTAGTAGTCAGAAAAGAAGATAGGGTATCATACCAGGCTCTTGGAGCTTGCTTCAGACCATACAAAGCTTTGTTCAAGAAGTATACATGGTCTGGTTTGCTTGCATCCTCAAAACCCGGAGGTTGTTTGACATACACCTCTTCCTTCAATTATCCATTGAGGAAAGCACTCTTAACATCCATTTGAAACACTTTGAAGTCTTTGAAGGCAGCATAAGCTAGAAACAGTCTTATTGCTTCAAGTCTTGCCACAGTGGCAAAGGTTTCATCAAAATCAATACCTTCTTCTTGGAAATACCCCTGTGCAACTAGCCTTGCTTTATTTCTGATGATCAGCCCTTGTTTATCCATTTTATTTCATAACACCCACTTAGTACCAATGATGGTTTTGTCCTTTGGTCTTGGCACCAAAGTCTATTCATTGTTCCTTATGAATTCTGCCAATTCTTCTTGCATGGCATTAATTTAGTGGGGATCATTGAGAGCTTCATCAACCTTCTTTGGTTCAATCATAGAAACAAAACCTGTGTATAAACAGAAATTACAAGCTTTTGATCTTGTTAGTACAGGTGCTTCTATGTTACCTATGACCTGATCTTTAGGATGATCCTTGAGGTCCTTATAGGCATTTTGGATTCTGGGAGAGTTTGGAACATTTTAGATTAAGGGAGTTGAAATTCTTTGGTTTGTGATGAGACTTCTAGTTGGTCAGCTGACAGAATTTCAGGAATGTTATCTGATGGAACCTCTACTGATGTGGGAATATTTAATATGGAATTAGAGTCCATTGATGTTGAAACATGATTCCCATCATTCAGTAAAAGTGTGGGTTGGTTTGAGATAGGTTGTGCATTGGCTGGTTGTGCATTTGGAACAGTTTCATCTAAATCCTCTACATCAGCTGATGGGAGTGGATCAGCTGACACTGAAATGTTTTCTCCAGTATGCAGCAAATCATTAAATTCGTCACCTGTAGATGGATTAGTAGAACAGGAAGAAACAAAGTCATTTTTATTAAAAATTACATTGATTGATTCTTCTATGACCTTTGTTCTGAGGTTGTAGATTCTGTAAGCTTTGGAGATCACAGAATATCCAACAAACACACCTTCATCAGCTTTTGGAGGAAACTTCTGCAACTGATCTATCTGCTTCAGGATGAAACATTGACATCCAAAGATATGCAGAAAGCTGATGTTGGGATTCCTTCCCTTGAGCACTTCATAAGGAGTCTTGTTGTGCCTCTTGATAACCAGGGATCTATTCAGAGTGAAACATGCACAGCTGACAGCTTCAGCCCAAAGATTGAATCCTAACCCACTCTCACACAACATGGTTCTTGCAGCTTCTATCAATGTTCTGTTTCTTCTTTCAGCTACACCATTCTGTTGTGGAGTCCTTGGAGTAGAGAAGTTTAGAGATATGCCTTTATCATCACAGAAACCTTCTAGAGTTTGATTTCTAAACTCTGTTCCATGGTAACTTCTGAGCATCCTTACCAGATTTCCATTTAGCACTTCCATCTTCTTTATGAAGCTTATTATTTCTTCAGCAGCCTCACTCTTAGCTTTTAGGAAGATGACCCAAGTGTACCTTGAGAATTCATCAACCATCACAAGTGCATACTTACTTCCACCAATACTAGCAGTAGCAACAGGACCAAATAGATCCATGTGCAACATGTAGAAAGGTTCGGTAATGGAGAAGGACTGCTTAGATGGAAACAAAGTCTTGTACTGCTTTCCCTTCTCACAGGCAGAGCAAGGTTTAGGCTTAACATAAGTCAGTGAAGGTAATCCTGACACTAGATCACCCTTGCTCAACTTGTTTATATTTTTAAAGTTCAAATGGGAAAGCCTCTTGTGCTATAACCAGTTTGTGTCAGTTATAGATTTGGTGTACAAACAGGTTAACTCTGACTTATCACCAGAGCACATATCAAGAGTGTATACATCCTTGGTTCTTTTGGCACGGATTATTGTTTTACCTTCTTGATCTAAAATGGAACCACCTGTCTTTGTGAATAGGACTTTATTATCAGCATCACATAATTGACTTATGCTGATGAGATTATACTTAAGCCCTTTAACATATGAAACCTTAGACAAGGTTAAGTTCCAATTATGAAGTTCACCATAGCATTTTGTTTTCCCACAATTGTTGTCACCAAAAGTCACCCTTGGACCTTTTTCCTTCTTGTAGTTACTTAACAGAGCTTTACAACCTTTCATGGTCCCTGAACATCCACTGTCAAGATACCATGTGTTAATGCCCTGCAAAGATTTGGATTTGAAGAAGGTTAGTGACACTTAGGTTATCCACAACTATGTGGACCCCTGTGGATTGCACCTAGCTATCCACTTCATATTAGGTTCTTTATGAATGAGAGGAACAACAGTGTTATCAAAATCAGTCCGCTGTCTCGAGTTACCTTCAAGGGAACAATCACTTGCCTTATGTCCTTTGCTCCCGCTTTAACATTTTTTACTTTTGGAGCCTTTGACATGTTTTAGTGATTGCCCAGGAGATGTCTTAACTATCTTCTGATGACTGTGGGTCATCAGCTGACAGATTTCACCATTCAGCAGTTGCAGCTGATTCTGTAAACTAATTAGGTCTTTATTTACAGACACCTTAGATTGATCCTTAGAAAAAAGGAATTTTTGATCAACCTTAGATGTGGCAGACTTAAACTTCATGTGAACATTAAGTCTTTCTCTCTTGGTTTCTTTTATTTAAAGAGTTTGAAGTGATACTGGATCAGCTAAACAGATTACAGAGGATTTTTGATCAGCTGACAGGATATCAGCTGAGCAACTATCATCTGTTCTCTGATCAGCAGATGAAGGATCATCAGCTAATGAAATGTCAGTCAGCTGAGCACTTAAATTTAATGCATCAGCTTTCAAGGTTTGACAACATGATGTCTCTTTGGTATCAACAAATGATTCCATTCCTTTACTGGCTTCCTTTAACATTAAATTATTAGTACTTTTACTATTTGATAGAACAATAGAATTTTCAAAAACTTTTGAAGTTGTTAGGTCCTTTAGCTGAGTACATTTACTTTTGACAAATTTGTTAGTGATAATACTTTTTTCTTTTACTATCTTTTGAAAAGTAAGAGGTAAAATATCAGCCTTTTCTAAGATATTTATGTCCTTACTAAAATCAACACAATTAGCAGCTTGGGAATAATTTCCACCAACAATAGCTTGAACTTGTTTAGAAATCTGCTCATTGACACACTGAGTGGTCTTTTCAGCAGAAACACACCAAGATTTAACTACTTTTTGTAGGTCATTAAACTTTATGGTTGCTTCATTGGTTTCTTTTACCAAGATCTGATTAAGTATCTTTTGATTAGCTAAATCATCTTCTAGTTTTGTCATTAGTTTCAGTTTCTCATCTTTAAGACTCAACATCTCTTTTAGTGATTTTATTTCTATTTTTAGCTTCTTTTCTCTTTGAATATTTGACTGAAACTCAACACACAGATAATCAAACATAGTGTTCTTTTCATTATCATCATAGTTAACAAACTTTCCAACCTGGTACATAGAAGAGGGATGTCAGTCAAGAGAAGTACAAGCTTTGGTAGCTTTCTTCATGTCCTCATCAAAGAAACTTGTACTCCCAGTGTTGGCCATCAAGCTGAGCTGAGTAGAGAGGACCTCATCTTCATCACTTGAGAGATCTTCCTCAGCCCAATCTTCTTCTTCAGCCACCAACACACTACTCTGGGCCTTCTTCTTCTTCTTCTTCTTCTTGTCAAGGACAGCAGCAAGAAGCTTTTTGTACTTAGCTTCATAATCAAACTTGCTGTCTGAGCTTGAGGAACCCTTGAAGCCTGTGCTTCCTCTGGACTTACATTCACTGGCATAGTAACTAGTCTTGCCACAGGAGAAGCAACCTTCAGAAGCCTTTGATTTAAACTTGGCTTTTTCTCCTTTGAAGGGTTTCTTCTCAAACCTCTTGACACTCTTTTCAAGAAAGGTTTGAACCTTTTCACCAACATGGCAGCCTGCTCAACAGCAGCTTCAATGTTGTCCATGTTCTCCAGATCTTCATCCCCATCAGCCACTTGATCTTCATCAAAAGTTTCCTCTTCTTCCTCCTCATCACTTGATACATCCACCACTGCTGCAAAACCCCTGGATCTTGTATCCTTGGACACAAGGGCAATGGTTGGAGCTTTTGCAGCCTCCTTCATATCCTTGGTAGAGAGTTTCCTTTGTTTCACTGATTGTTCATGATTCATGAGGTTTCCATACAAACCAACCAGTGTAAGACCCTTGATTTTCTCACCATGTTTAAGCACAGTGATAAAATGATCCCAAGATTCTGGGAGAGAGTCTAGAAACTTGGTTACAAGCTCCTTATTGCTCTTGGGAATATCTGCCCTTCTTAAATCATTAATAAGACAGTTGAACCTGGTGTAGGTCTGAGTAAGACTTTCACCTTTATGAGCAAAGAAGAACTCATACTCTCTTACCAGAAGGAGTTTCTTATTATCCTGCACTTCTTCAGTGCCTTCATAAGCAACAGACAATATGTCCATCATATCCTTGGCAGATTTGCAGTTAAGAACTTGATGATAGACATCATTTGGTAATGCTGAGACTAAGGCTGTTCTGGCTTTGACATCAAGATTAACCATCCTTTTGTCTTCATCAGACCATTGATGAGTGGCCTTTACAACATACCTTTCTACTGCAGGAGTAGTATTAGTGGCATCAGTGACAGTAACAACCGAGGATGGAACATAAGGACCTTCTGTAACAATCTTAAGCATCACATCATCAAGGCTGGACATATAGAGATAAACTCTATTTTTTCAGAGGGAAAAGTTTTCCCCATCAAAGTTAGGACACCTTGTGAGTAAGCCATTGTTGATAGAATTGTTAGTGGTAGCACCAGGAGTGGCCATTTTTTAGTGTGGAGTAGAAGCAGTTGAAGAGTAAGCAAAACAGATCTTAGATATGGATTATCTAGCCTACCCTGATACCAGTTGTTGGTCCCGAATAGATACTACAACAACAAATGTTTGTAGAAGGGGGGGGGGGTTGAATACAAACTTTAGCTATTTAAAATTTAATACGCACAGTTTACTTTTATATAATTCTTTATTGATGTGAATCAAGAATTACATGAACTAGATGCGAAAAATCTAAGTTTAATAAAAGGTGGCAACTAAATCGTCTAACACATACACAAAGCTTTCTCAAACAACTAACGTCTAAGACGTTCAACACATGAACAAAGTTTGCAACACAGAAAGTAAAATGCTAACTCTTCTAATTCTCAACAGATGAGATTTCTGTGTTCAACTCTATCTATTCGCATGCTTAGCATGTTTCCATGCATGAGTATATATAAGCAGGGTGTCCGGGTTGATGAAGTGGAGAAGGGGACAAAGGTACTTGATTTAATAATATTATAATAGATTAAAGTTAGTGGGTGAAAGGTAGGAAGACTTTATACACAAAGTATGTAAAGTAGTCGTACCTTTCAGTAAGGTGTCAACCCACTATCTATTATTATATTATTAAAGTACTACCTTTATGTCTTGGGACATGAACCTTCTCCTTCCATGTTTGTACTTTTATCAACACCATGCTTTTTGAAGACTTGACTTTACTAAGTATAGAGTTGCCAGCCATACTTAGTTGTTTCAAAATATCTTCGAGATCTTCTCTTATGAAATATCTTTCTCCTTTTCCAGGGGATCAAGATCCATCCTTTTTGTTCCTTTGCAGATCCAAAAAGTGTTATGTACTTTTACAAAGAGAGATCTAAGGCATAATAGAACAACACATGTTCTGCCTTTGACTTAAGAAAATATTACACTAAAAAACTATTAGCTGATTAAAGACTCAGCTAACAGACACTGAACTGCTAACATAATTTTGCTCAGCTAAGGACAATAGTGAAAGGCTCAGCTAATTAGATCTGCTCAGCTGATCAACTTTGATTAGCTAATCAATAAAATTAGGTTACAGCTTATAAACTAATCAAAACAAACTCTCAGCTGATCCCAAGGGCTCAGCTAATCATTTGAGCATGATCAACTTATTGAGACAAGAAAGGATAAGTATAGAATACCTTATCTGACATGTGGGAGGCATCAGCTAACCAAAGTTATGTTGTCAGCTGATCCTTAACTGCTTCAGCTGATCTTTGAGAAACCCTCAGCTGATGGTTTGCACCATCAGCTGATGCTTTGTAGATGCATAGCTGATGCTTCTTGACTTGTCTTTTCTTCTTAGCTGATCTTCCTGAAGCTGGTCCTTTGGCTGATACTCAGTGTTCAACTGACACTTTGACTCGTCAGCTGACATTTCTTACTTAGAAATTCTTTAAGTCTTCTATGAAAAACAACACATGTTTTTCATTGATCCAAGTACAAAACTGAATATGTGGTTTTGTTAACATCAAATTCTATTTCAAATAATAGACAGGTTTGATTTATGGTTTGATATCAGTATCTCCCCAACATAAAGCATTTCATAAGGACTTTTGTGATTGATGGTTTTTTAGGGCAGTCTGTTTATGAGATAAGTAGCTGCAAGGATACAATAACCCCAAAGATGTTTGGGAAAGTGTGCTTGAAATTGAAGATGTCTGTGCTTCCTCTCAACCCCGACATTTTGCTGGGGTGTATATGGGCAGGATGTTTGTGCATTATGCGATGGAATTTAAAGAAATCAGAAAGCTGATTGTTTAAGAATTCTGTGCAATTGTCACTTCTTACTGTTTTGATTTTAGTATTGAAGTGACTAAGGACATAAGAGTAAAAGTGCTTAATGGTAGAGGTGGCATGGTGTTTATTAGGAATGAGAAAGGGCCATGTGGATCTTGAATAATCATCAATAATTGTTAAAAATATTTGCATTTATTAACTGTTGCATGATTGTAAGGACCCCAAATATCAACGTGAATAAGATCAAAGATGGATTTAGCATGAGATTCACTGTGATGAAAAGGTAAAGCAGTATGTTTAGCCAAAGGACAAATGTTACAATTCTGAATTTGAGTACAATCAACATGAGGAATGGATTTTATTTTGCTAAGAACAGGAAATGATGGATGTCCTAGTCTAGCATGCCACAACATTGTTAAGTTGGTAGTTGACAGAATGGTAGGTTGTCTTGATGGTTGTTGATTGGTTTGCTTGTCAAAGATAAGGTAAAGTCCATTGCAAAGAATGCCATGTGCAGTTTGATGTTTAAAGTCCTGGAAAACGCAAGAGTTATGCGTAAAAGTGACAGAATCATAAGCTGTTGTGAGAAACTTGCTTATGGAGATGAGTTTGTATTTGAAAGTGGGAATGTGTAGGACATTATGGAGAGTGATAAACTCATTGATTTCAACATATCCTACAATAGTAACTAGAGTTTGATAGCCATTTGGTAAGGACACAGATATGGGATCACAGTTGTAGGTATTGTGCATTTTGAGACGGTGTTTCAGATGTGATATGTAGCCCCACTATCAATTATCCATGTGCCTTTAGATTTAGATAGACAAGAAGCAATGAATGTTTTTTGAGGTAACCTTGTAGAGTTGGTGGTGAATATACCTGCCATGGTAGTAATAGTTGGGTCTTTTGAATTGTTTTGCATCATCAACATGACTTGATTGATTTAATTCTGAAGTTGATCAATCTTTGCAAAGATTGAGGCTTCATTATTGTTTGTAGTTGAGGTAGACTGAGAGCAATTCATATCAACTTGACTGCCAAGGGATTCAATAACAGTGGTGTTTGTGAAATCAACTTTTGTCTTGTTCACTTATTTCCCTTTCCAATGTTGCCGTTGCTTGTTGTGTGGTTGTGATTTATTTTGCAAAGGATGACCCATAGGGTACCAAACAGTTTGCAACAATCTTCTTTGAGATGTCCCTCCTTATGGCAGTATCCACAATATACTCCTTTCTTGAATGTACTCCTTTTCTCATTTTGTTGATGTTTGAAGTTCCTTTGCACAACAGAGTATTGTTTGTTATATGCCATAGTGTTGAGTGTTGTTGAGTGTAGAGTGTGAGGGATTGAGTTTTCTCTTTTCTTTTCTTCTTATCGAATCATACCATAAGCCTTTGCAACAATGGGGAGCAGTTGCATTAACATAATTTGGCCTCTAATATTGGTGTAACTTTCATCTAATCCCATCGGAAACTGCATTAATCTTTTTCTCTGATCTCTCTCACCATTTGTGTTGCCATTTTCACATGTGCAATTGCATGTACACACGTATGGTGCCACTAAGGCATCCAGTTTGTCTCACAATCCTTTCAACTTGTGGTAGTATATTTCAACAGAACAATTGGTTTGTTTTAATTGAACTATCTCATTGGTGATTTGAAAGACACGATGACCATCTAATTGAGCATAGTGATCATGTAGCTCATTCCATAGTAGTGATGCAGAGTTTATAAAGTTCAGATTATTACTAATTTGATCTGAGAGAGTACTGAGAATCCAAAAAATTACCATGTCGTTTGCCCTTTCCCAGTGAGGTCGAATGGCTGAATCCTTTACTGGTTGAGTGAAATCCCCATTGTTGAGTTTAAGTTTGTTCTTTGCACTTAGAGCAATCATAATCGATCTTCTCCATGTGCTATAGTTTTCGAATCCAGTGAGCTTTTTCACAACTACGATCATTCCAGGATGATCAATTGAATGCAAATGTAAAGGATGGTGAACCGAGTCAACATCGAGTGATTGATTTGGAGTTGTCATTCCAGAGTACTTTGAGTTTTAACAAATTTAAGGGAGAAGTAGCAATTGATGCGAAGCTTAGGGTTCTTCGATCATGGCTCTGATACCATATCTAATTTATGAGCAGCGAGAGTTTGGAGTATGCTGAATGCTTATTGCATTTGAATTGAATTAATTTACATCAAGAGGAATGAGTACATTTATATAGAGATAGACAAGCTAAGCTAGCTAGTAACAGAAAATAACAAACTAACTAACTAACAACTACATTGAGTTACAAGTGGTGAGACTGTGTTCAAGTAAGGCAACTGTCTTGTGGTTGCTATTTTGCTTGAATGATCTGCTTATCGAATTGCATGGGTCTCTATACTACTAATGAGTTAACATATATATATATATACGTGTTTCTATATGTACATGCATGATAATTATAAATTTTAAAAAAGATACAATTAATAATGCAAACTACATAAACCAACAATTTATATGGGATATTAAAAAGTATGATGAAAGCATTACATAAAAATAATTGCCGAAAACAAAAGAAAAATCGATTGGGTCTTAGATCAAGGAGGTTTGGAGAATATAACAAGAACATTTTTCTAGGGGACTACAGAAAACAGAAGGAAAATTGATTGTGTGGCATGGAATAAGGTGATAGCTAATTCAGATCAAGGAGGTCTCGGAATCAGGTCCCCTAAGTCTTAAAGTATCTTACTCTTATGTAAATGGCGGTGGAAATTTTATGATAGGAAATAGATTAGTGAGGATTTTAGAGGGACTGAAAGAGTAAAATTAGTGTTTATAATAAATAGAGGAAAGGGGAGTCGTAGAAGAATAGGCAGAAAAATATTACGTAAGGTTTGGCTATTGTAGTCGGCTCGTTGCCTTTGGCAATCATGAGAGGGCTTTGCCCTGGACCAATCTTCCGATTGTGGAGTGATTGGGTTTATCTTCTTTGTTCAATTCCAGTTTAATCGTTCATATTTCAATCAGTGCTAGTATCAATCCTTATCATATTATCTGTTTGGTAACATTGGTCCGACATGCCTCCTTGACCTGCCATTTTGCATCAGTCGATCGGTAACAATCTAGTTAGCCCTAAAGTTGCTGCAATTCTGATTTGCGTTGTCGCTTTGGGAAACCGGTCGTTTCAACAGTTCTCTTATCCTTCACCACTCAATTTCAGCAATCGATTATGGCCATCGTTCTCCCAGTAACCAAACGACTTCCATAATCGCTCAGTACTACACTTCCGATTTCAATTTTTGGCTCCTATTGAAGTCCCGATTGGTTAGAATCATTGTTTCGTGACTTTATTTTTCTTGATTTTGGATTCAATTTCTGCTCTCGCTAGTTGTTAGTCGTTGTTAGTATACTTCCATTTCGACTTCACTTTCAGTAATCGATCTGCTCTTCTACATTTCGATTTCGACTTCAATTGGGAATTGTCAGTCATTTTTCAGTCGTTGCTTCTTCTGTTGCTTTTTGAATGTACGATTTTAATTTTGGGGTCAGCTGTTGTGATTTCTGTTGGAGGGATCTACTATTGGAATTGCCACACAGTATTGCATTTTGTTTGCTGTCCAATTGAGGCTCTGCTTATTAATTGGTCTGTTGCATTGGAAACTATCGATAGTTTTTCAGTGGTTGTTGATTTCATTGCTCTTTGAACCTGTCCCTATTGTTTTTAATTTTGGTTTTGCTGTTTCAATTCTGGGGATGGATCTGTGATTTGTATTGCAACACTGTATTGCATTAGTGGTTGTAATTGAGGGAGTGCCTGCTGATTTGATTACTTGGTTCTTCTTGTTGATCTCCATGGATATTCGATCTATTCATGCTCGATTGGATATTCATGATGAGCAGATTCAACAACTCCAATTTGATGTTTCTGAATTCAAAAAGAGGTGGGAAGCAGATTGAATTGAAGAAAGGGAATTTCGTAAGGTTATGTTGGGATGGATAAAACAACAGGACCCTGATTTTGTTTGGAATGTAGATCGAGGTCCCGAGAATGTTTCCGATTCTGGTGAGGGAGAAAATACAGATTGGTCTTCGTCGGGCATCAAGTCTCAAAAAGAAAATAGAGAGGTGTTGTTGGATGTTGATTCTCCGGTGATGGTATCGACTGAAGAAGAAAAAGCTGATGCTGATTATCACAGGACAACTACAATGGTGATGGCGAAACCTCAACAATCCATTGGATTGGAAACGCCTACGGTAGAGTTTTTTATGGAGGACTATACAGCTTCAGTTTTTTTGGAGTGCATCTAAGTTGTTTGATGATAATTTTGGGCTGAATTGGCTGAGTACAATAGAGCACACTGCATGTTTTTGGGGTTTTCCAGGTTATATGGGCATTAAACATCGCACACCACCAGATTATATGGATTTATTGGCTGATTCCTATGCGCCTTAGTTATTGGGGAATGATGACAATGGGGATGGTAATGGGGACAATTGTTTGTTTGGGGAAATTTGTATTTGTGATTTACCTCCGGGGAAACCACCAGATCCGTGTTTGATGATGACGATTTCGTATGTTGCATGGGGTCGTAAGCCACATAAACCCCCGGATGGTGTAAACTTCGTGGTCATTTGGTGTTTGTTTCATGATCATCAGCCTCCGGGTCCTTCTACTGTCCTACACTGCCGGAACCACTAGATCATTGGGCTCGTTTGGAAGCAAGTCTTGAGGACAAGACTTTTTCGAAGGTGGGAGTAATGATAGGAAATAGATTAGTGAGGATTTTAGAGGGACTAAAAGAGTAAAATTAGTGTTTATAATAAATAGAGGAAAGGGGAGTCGTAGAAGAATAGGCAGAAAAATATTACGTAAGGTTTGGCTATTGTAGTCGGCTCGTTGCCTTTGGCAATTGTGAGAGAGCTTTGCCCTGGACCAATCTTCCGATTGTGGAGTGATTGGGTTTATCTTCTTTGTTCAATTCCAGTTTAATCGTTCATATTTCAATCAGTGCTAGTATCGATCCTTATCATATTATCTGTTTCGTAACATTTTATATGGAGAAGTAGGCTCTATGGAATAAAATTATAAAAGCTTTTCATGGAGCCAATGCTGGCTTAACTGACTCATCACAAAATGGCAATCATCCTAGAATTTGGTGAAATATAATCGAAGTACAGCGTGAATTTGAAAAGGTCAACCTCCCTTTGGTCAGTCTCTTTCAGAGACACATTAGTTCTAACTGCAACTTGTTATTATGGCATGATTTATGGTCCCGCAGCTATTCTTTGAAATCCCGTTTTCCTCTCTTGTATGCTCTCGAATAAAACAAAAGATGCTTCATTTCTGAGAGAATTAGATTTGATTCGGCCGGAAAATTTACTTAACTTTCATCTTCTTGGATGTTTTAACTTTTAGATTCCAAATTTCAAGGACATCATCACCAGAACACTATACAACATATACAAATTAAACTGTTCTTTTCCCTTGATGGGCATAATGCAGAATCAGTTTTTTTTTTTTCTTTCTTTCTATAATATACAAAAATAAAAAAGACTAGTTACAAGGTCTTTGTTTCAAATTTCTATACTAAGATGGATATGAAGAAACCAAATTATATGGTATACAAGAAGAATTCCTCCACACTCTAGCATGCATCTTTAAAATCTCCTTAGCTTTCTCACTTGTCTTGCTCTCACAATCTACTTGTAACAGAAAGCATAGTTTCCCTACCACCCCCAACTGCAACATCTCTTGTACCACACTCGAAGTCCCGGAAAACTTCGCCACTGAATGCAGTATCCTCACCGCCCTACCACTCGCTGCCGGTGAAACACGACAGACTTTCTTGGAAACCACCGCTAAACCCGCACCATGTTTCAACAGCTCCGCACGACCATCCGCGCACACACAAAGCTGGTCTAACACCATTAAAACCATCTCCGATATCCTTATTTCACTACAGTCGAGAAGGATGTCGATAAGTATCGGAACTGTTCCGGCCGCCACAGCTTTTATCCTGTTCCGCCCCCATGGATTAACTCCGATGAGTAATTTGAGTGCAGCTTTTGTGGCTTTTTGGGATATTTTGTTAAGCAAGATTTGTGTAAGCCCGATGAAGAAACTGGGCTTTAAAGACATCAGTTGATTAGGCTCGCCCACCTCGATCATCGATTTCAGTAACAAGACGGCGTAAGCGCGTGACTCCAAACTGGTGGCGCGTTGCATCACGCGTACCAATGCGTCAACGAACTCATGACCACGGGTGTAAATTCCAAACAAAGACTTAAGCCCAGTTTGGGATAAATGAATGTGGTAAAGGATACTCATAGCTTCATCCAGCCCATCCGCGCCGGAAACTTCTGCCGCCGGTGATGATGACGTCATGTTACTACTACTATGGTTGGTTATAATGATGTAAGCTAGGTAATCAGCGGCTCCAACTGCTTCCAATGAGCGTTTATTCATATCACTCTCCAATACAATCTCTTTTAGTTTCTTTAAACTCTTCATTTGCAAATTTGGAGACTTTGAATCTTGTAAAAGCTTCAAGATTTGCGATTTGGAGACCGGAAGTCGCGGAGTTGGGATTCTTTCGACTCCAAATGATTCATTAAGAGTGCACCATGATTGAATCAATCGACGAAGGGTGTGGTTGGGGGTGAGCTCTACATCTGTAACGGGTTGTTTGGTTATCGGACAACTGCCATTCTTTTTGCTGCACAACCATTTCTCGATGGATTCGCGATCATATGTGATCCCCGTTGAGAGTGTTACCGGATCTTTCATGATTTCCAAGGAGATTGGACATACAAAAAACGAAGGAACTTCTATTGCCAATTCAGAATCATCCATTTGCATGAGTTAACCTTATAAAAAAAGAAAATTAAACCCTTTAAAACAGTACCAAAGAAGATTGGAATTTAGGGTTCTTGTGTGAATCTTGAGTAACTATGAGAAAGAAAGTTTGGAACTTGTTGTGAGTAATGACTAAAGGTTTAAAGATTCTGAATTTATATATAAGGAGATGAGGAGAGTGAGTCATGTCTTCTATACAAAGCAAAAGTCAAAACCCAAAAAAAGTAAACTAAATTTTGGTCAAAGATAGAGGGAGGATATATGTTTGACTATTCAATGGTTTTGAGGGATATGCAAGTGGTTTTTGAGCAAGTATGTGGGCAAAATGTGTTGGAAATGTGTGGATATATTGATAAGTATCCTTGTCGACACTTGACAATATGGAAAGTTCGATGGCTAATTTTAATTTAATAATGAGTTCACGTTTTAAAGGGGATTTAATTATTTAAAAACGGATCTCGAAGATGCATAGATATAGATTAAAGCCGGTAATTTTTTATGTGATACAGAACACAGGACTTTAACATGAAAAAAGTAACTAAAAGAACTTATATGAACCCGAATGGATCAATAGAAAGCAGATTGATATAAGGTTAATACGAAAATAAACGGGTTGGATTAAGATCTATCTGATATTCCGATAATAACACATTTAAAGATAAAACTATAAATTTATAAAAAATAATATTCTTTAATACTCGATTTTTAAATTTTAAAAAAGAGTTTGTGAATCCAAATGATGGTGTGACATATTAGACAATAAAACTTGTTAAGCAAAAATATAAGATCTTTAAAAGTTAAAAACTTAAAATAAATAATAAAAGATTTAAAGTTAAAATAATATATATTACATCATTTGATTGAGCATATATGAAATTATGGTGCTCATATCATACTTTGCATCTATATATTATCTAACTTAGTATCCTTCTTTCCTAGGTAGCATGCAACATTGACCTTTAATTAGTGAATGTAAGTTAATTTGGTGCTAAACTGACGTGACAAGAAATTGTAATTCTGGGCTTATACCATCCCCGGCCTGTTTAATGTTTTCGAAGCATTATGTGAAGGTGTGTTAATTAATTGTTTCTTTAGGTTACCATTGTAATTGGTATTAAGTTATAGTAACTCTCAATTTCACTTATCATTATAATTGGCCAGAAGTCTTGAAAATGAGTTTTAATTTTGAATTTCGGTTACCATTATAGTGTATTTAGTTTAAAGTTCAGTTACGTAGATTACTTTGTGAGGTAAAGTTATAGATTCTTATGTGTGTTAAGTCATACTTTTGGTTACCAAAAAGAAGTATATGATAGAAGTACTATATTTGAACTTGAACGAGAGGTTTATAAATTCCACGACCGATTTAGGTGATCAAGACAGTGGAACAAAAATTTTCCCTCTCGAAGCTCAAGACTCGTTGATTACGAGCATGTGAGAATTCAACAACTAAGCATGAAGAAAGGACGATTACCTTCAATAATGGATTCAAAATGCTGATTATCGGATTGGGTGTGTCATATGGAAGGAAAAGAGATCAAAGGTCTTCTCATCGATGCAATCGAAGTCGAAAATAATCAGTGCGATTGGGCTGGTATTACTCTATTTCTCCTTCTCCTATTAGTAATTTAGGGTTTGTTGTCAAGTTATTATTGTGTTTGGTATTCAGAATTGATGATTTTACTTTAAAGTAGTTATCAGGTTTCTTCTATGCCATTTTATCTAACACGCTAGAGACCTTCCTTGAGACACTTAAGTATGGAAGTTTTTTTACTACACACCTTTCTGAAATTTATGTATTTGATTTGAAGTAAATTTATTTCATAACGGGAGAGATTAGGGTTTCTTAATGATTATCACTATGGGTAAATCAATCAGATTCGTGTTAACATTTTGTTGGTTTAGAACACTTTGCAAGATGTCAAACTTGTGTGGGTGTGCTATTTGTTGAGACTAGCAATTAGTAGAGTTATCAATTGATAAAGAGGTTCATTCGATTGAAAAAAACTATTTTATAAAGCTTTAAACTCTATTCTACAGGTTCATATAATTGATTAGCTTGAATGATTGAGCAAGTCTATAGTCTTTTAAGCATAGTAAGTGCTTGATAATATGTGTAAATGAAACCTATATTTTTTTTGAAGTATTTCAGTTGACAACTCTAGATGGTGATGTATTTACCTTCTTGATGCAAATTATTCTTTGTTTGTTGAGATTGGGAAATTATTTATATGGAAACAAGGCAGTGTGTGTCTTTCTTACAATCTTCATATTAACGTAGTCAAGTTAATCTTAATACCGGGATTACAGTTATTGTTTTAAAAGTGTGGATGGAGTAGCCACATATCAACAGGTAAAACTTCGCATATAGGCATTTGGATTTCTCATGTTCTTTTGTACTCTTATAGCTTTGGTTGTTAATTTTTAGTGGCATAACTTACCAGTTAACTTATGTGAACAAGCGTGTTCAAAACAATTCCTTCAAGATGGAAATAATGAGTTATTTCTCCATTTCTCTAAAGAAAACTTTCTTTTGCATCAATGATGGGTTGATTTTCTGAAAATGTTTATGATTCAATTTATTGGTTATTCATTTTCAAGTTTAATAATTTTAGATACTAGATTCAAGTCATGGATATATTGTAGTTATTATAATCACATGAAATTCAAGCTTGTTAGTTAAAAAATATAGAAATAGTTGTGGTTACATACATTTTTCCCATCTTTTGTCATTCTTAGAGGTTTTCTCTTTTTAATTCTATTTTTCAGTTTTCTATTTGATTGTACGTAGCCAATACTTTGCTATTGGCCATCCTCATTATATTAATTAACTTAATTTGAAAAGTGAGTTGTCCAATTACAATAAAATTGCTATAAATTTGTAGTCTATTCATCTTAATATAGACAAACTAAGATGAAAATATGTAGTTTCATGGAGACATCGTACTATATATGTTAGTTTGTAAGTTTGTGTTCCTTACTTTTGGGATGTGAATTCGGTTTTTATGTAATGTGATTTCAGGATGGTGTGATGTAGAGTATAAGAGATAATAATAAGTTTAACATCTTAAGAATCGCCAATTTATGAGTGAGAAAATTACGTATCCCCTCTGATTATGTTTTCCCTAATGCTAGAGAACTTGGTATTTCGATCACTCAGTTTTGGTGACTTATGGCTTACATGCATCTAATGAAAGAAAGAACCAATTTCATCTTGTGGTTTCATATGTAAAACACTGTTGATTGGTTCTCCCCATCTAAACGTACGGTCTATAAAGTGGTTAGCTAACATATTACTGAATCTTAATTGTTGATCGAAAGGATAATAGACTGTGTTTTAGTTTGAACTTTGATGTTGTAGCTGTACAATTAAAATACAGGGATGGTGAAGTTGGTTGGAGTTAATTGAAATACGATTATATATTTTTCATTGTTCATTTCACTTTATAATTTTAGTTTTCGGGATTATTGGCATAGAAATGCAAGTAGTTTTAATTGTTTTTATTAGTGTAATTAACTTATATTAAAATGGAGATAACATGTAGATTAAAAAAAGATTTTAGATAGTTGCATAATTCAACAAGGTCAAAAGTTATTGTCATAACATTGTTTTGAGTAGTTATTGGATCGAATTTTCATAAAATCAGAACTAAATTTTCTTTGACAAAGTTTTTAGCTTGATAATGTTTTTTTAAGAGCTAATAACATATCTTTCATTTATCGAGATTACACGTTTGGTTACACACAGTTCATCAGACATGACAGTCTCGTATCATACATCAGAATAAAAGTCCTTGCCAGCTACATTATAATCATCTACCCACAATGCGATAATATATGACAGTAGCAAAAGATAATGTTTATTTCAATCATTTGTCTTTTTTACTAATTTGAGCTTTTAATTTTTCTTGACCATTAGTTTCTTGCGGGCAAAAGATATTTCAATTTTAAAGAAAATTTATCATACATGAATGGACGGTTATTTTTTATACCCACTTCTACTTCAAAAAGCATCTTCATAACTCAAATCAAACTAAAATTGATATTTAGCTGGCTATATTCTTTATCTGTATTGAAAGTTGCTTTTGTAAATCTGTTACCCAATGGGTTCACATGTTATCATGTTCATCAATAACGCGTTGAAGAACATAAAAGTCTTATCACCAAGGTTCATGTATCTTATTTAGTACAACTGACTGCTAAAAAATTCTTTATTTCGCTTATCTACAGTAGCCTTCTCATGTCAAATTAATTTTATTTGCGTTGATTTTCGCTACCATCTCCAACAAATTGCATAAAGAGGTTGGTTACCTCTTCTATTTGAGCGTTGCACGTTGCATATATCCTATTATTTCCACTTTTACGTCATTTGTGATAAGTAATTTGACACTAGCTTTAATAGCTACTACTTTTTAGTTACTCTTACAGCTTTATTATTGTTTCTATTAATCTAAGTGTTTAATTTAAAAATTGTGTTTGTGATTGCTTACTTTACGTTGTTTGTATGCATAAACTACTTTTTGGATTTTTTATAGTTAATCTAAATAAAAGAATAATATTTCAAACCTATATTGTAACATACAATTAACAAGCATTATCTTACTCAAAACATAGAGACATAAAACCATATATCGAAGATCTTATATGTTGGCCGTGTTTACATGGATTTGAAACCTACTTTAAATATATGTGTAATCAACTTAAGTTTTTAGTAGCGTATAGAATTGTCATCATTCTTGATTACATTTGTAAAATTTCATAGATACATCGATGTCTATATACAAGTATGTAAAGAAGATTAATTAATATCATTTAAAGTAAACATATATTAAATCATCTGAAATAGGTAGTCGGCTAAAACTACAAAGACTAACCAAATTTATGAATTTTATTTTTCTTTAACATAATAGTTAAATTGAATGATATAATTTAATTTTAAGATAAAAATATCTTAATCCGGTATGTAAACGCTTAGACAAGAAAGGAAAATCTTTGTTACGATCATTGTGTACTATTTGAAATATTAGGTTTATGTTTTACACATATTGTGAGCATTGATTAGAATTTTATAGATACAAATCCTTGACTCATAAAAATGATGTACAACACTCATTAGGGCATTACACTAGTTCATTATGAAGTGATTATATAGGGTGTAGTTTGTTATAATAGATATAAATTATGGTAATAAGATACCAGTATTATTTAATATTGGTTGTTTTTTATTATATTATTTAGTCAAATTTAGGTAGGAATTTTGTGTATTTTATGTGTTTACTAATTGTAGATACAAAGAGGGAAAGAGCTTTGCGAGAAAATGAACGAACATTTCATTAAGATACGGAAGTATAAAGAATGTCTACGAAACAACAAACGAAAGCATTGCAAAAATAAATGACAACCTTGACTACAGTGATGATTCAACAGTTTCAACCACTTAGGAGCACATATAATTTGTATTTGTTAATCAAAACTTGATTGTTTGCTATTTTTTTGAATATGAATCATATTTTAGATATTTATCTACTTTGGTATTGTGGTTTACCTAACTTTACCAAATTAAGTATGATAGTGTTTAATATGTGTATGAAGTATGAACTATTTATTTTTATATTAAATGAAAATCTTAGGTATTACGAAAAAATTAAGAATTGATAATTTGTAAACCTTAATATTTAGCGTAGATTTTTTTGATAGATTTACGAGCCGTGGTGTCCTTGGAAATCTATGAGAAAATAGTATTCGGAAATTCTACGGTAAGTGTTCTAAAAATTATCGGAAACTATCCTTGGGAAATCCTTTGGAAATTTGTTATCGGAAATCTCTGAGAAACTCATTATCTCGGAAATCCCTCGGAAAGTTTATGTTGATGGAATTCCCTCGGAAATGTATGTCCTCGGAAATACGTTGAAAAATTCCCTCGGAAATTCCTCGCAACTGTTTTCCGCGGAGGATTTTTACTATGACAGATTTTTTATCAGAAAACCGTTGGAAATGGCCATTTTGCGAGGGATTTCCGAGGGATTCTGCCTTCGGAAACGCCTTGTTTTCTTGTAGTGACGATTTTTGCACTTTAACATTTAACTACTTGGTATGTGATACTTTAACATTTTGGATTGTCTTCATAAATGTACTTAATGATGTATTATTTTAATTTTTTTCAGTTGGTTAATAACATTATTTATCAAGACTTGGTAGATGCGTAGTATATTACATTGTTTAGAAAAATAATTATATAAGTTTAACTGTTGTTTAACAACTTATCAAACATAATAATATATCGTTTTCCATATTGTATTCTTTTTCATAAAATTATATTAAAGACCAATTAAAAAGTTGATGAGAAAAATACGGATACGTTGTTGAAAGAAACTATTAGCTTACATCGCATTCTATAAAATATTGTATCCTGTAAACCGGACATATTAGCATAAACGTCATCGTCGTATTGCACATGTATTATGCTAGTATAGATAATACATGTTCAATGAACATAGATCAATAATTACCTTTTTAGATTTTTTAATGAATTATTTAGGACATTTTTTTATCTTAAATTAAATTGAATAATAACTATCTTATCATCTCATATATAAAGACGAGGGATAGCTAAAGTATATTTTAAATGTTTATAGTGTTAAAAAGTACTAAAATTATAGTAAAACATACATAAGTATAAAAAATCAATAAAAGAGAAGTAAATTTATTAGAAATCAGAAATTCATACATAACATAAGCATAAAACTTATTAAAGAAGCTCTTTATAATCAAATTTGCAATTTTTTTTAATTTAATCTAATAGGTATACATGTTTATATAAATTACAATAAAAATAGATAGATGTCACTAAATAATTTGAATAAATGGTTTTTTTAATATATTTAAGTGTTAATAGTGTTAACTGTTAGCCTAAAAAATTGGCATTTGAGGGAACATCTTATTCATAATACATTTGAGGAAAATAAAGAGATGATTAATAAAAAAAAATCTAAAAATAGAATGATAACGTACATTATAACTCATTTTATTTTAATACAAATCGATACGTGATGTTAACAACTAAACTAGATAATATTGTTCTCAAAAAGCTATATAAAGGAGTACATAATAAAAAAAATTTTACACGGCTTCAAGAAAGCTATATAGCGTTTGTTCTTGTAGATGTTGCAAGTTCGTCAAGTGTAAGGCTTGTAATATGAGATACGAATTCGAAACATGTCTTAAACTAAAGATGAAATGTGTTGGCACAAAACTAAAATGGTTAAAAAAAGATCAACATGAACGATGATAGGAACAAAATAGGTCAAGTCGGTTTTGTTAAATACAGATTTATTAATTAATAAAATAAAATGATATAAAAAGTTTAAGTAAAAAGGTGATAAGTTCACAACGAGTCAAAGTTCGAATCTAAAAATAGCGGTCAGACGAATTTGAAATTTTCATAAATCAAAATCTTAATTCATTTTTAGAACTTACTTTTGGACCGGAAATTCGTCCCGTAAAACGAGTCATCGCCGAGTCCCAAAATCGACTCAAAGATCGGGATTATGAAGTCAACTTTATATGCAACTTTTTCTCGAATATTAGGTCAACATGAAACCCGACCTGAAAAATCCAAATTTTATCCCCAAAACATAACCCACCGAGTTCTTACGGTAATATTGGTCGACACAAAACAAGACCGGAACTGAACACCGAAATACCAGCCTTACAGTCGAGATGGTAGCAGCTTTTCGAGTTGGATCTTGTTGTCTCACATGTTTGTATTAGAGATTGTAGATTAGAGTTAAGGATAAGATGATCCAATCCTATTGTATAAATAGGTTAGGGTCATTAGAGTTTCATATTAGAGTTTCTTGTGTACCCTTTGTACTTTATAAATATCTTTCAATGTAATACAAAATACTCACGGAGTTTTCGTTATTCCACATGGTATCACAGCCTTAGTGCTCTTGCCATATCTTCTCTTTCTCTTCCTTCCGCTACCACTGCCTCTATTGCTTTCCTTCTCTCCGTCGTCCCCCTTGAGTGGAAATTATTTTTATTTTACTCTATCTTCCTACTCCGGGAACGCATTGTAAAAAAAAATTATTAGTTTTCTCTCCCTTTTTTCGGTCGCTGCATCTCTTGCCACCGCCGTGCTTTTTACCGCCACGTACTGTAGTTGTAGCTCCTGCCGTCTTGTAGTTGTAGTCGTAGCTCCTACCATCGTCGTTGGCCGCCACCATGCGTCTTGCTACCACCGCTATAGTTGCTCATGCCGCTGCAGTTGTAGCTCCTATCACCATCACTGCTTTTCATGGCGCCCCCTTTCGCTTCTAACCCACCGCTGACTTGCTACCACGGAGTTTTCTTTTAAATATATATATATATATATATATATATATATATATATATATATATATATGTGTGTGTGTGTGTGTGTGTGTGTGTGTGTGTGTGTGTTTGTTTGTTTCTCTTTTCTTTTAAATTTTATCTTTTATTATATTTTTCTCTCACATGTGAGTGCTCGATCTTCTACCTTTTTCACTGTGGGTGAGTATTAAAGAATGTAGATTAGGGATTAATATAAGATAACTCATTCCTATTGTATAAATAAGCTAGGACATATTAAGGTTTAATATTAGAGTTTCTGTTCAAACCTTTATACTTTATAAATAATTATCATTTATCAATTATCAATATCTTAGTAAACAAAATTTAACACCGGCTAACGTCGTTATCGGATCAACTACTTGGATGACTTTAATGACCCATGTGTAAACATTTCAAGTTGATTTATGAATCGATGTTCTAAGAATTAAATGGTTTTAACGAAACATACAACTCAAAAAGCACTTAAATAGTGCACCGACGATGATTGGTATGTTCTAATAAGTTTTGATTTTTACCCTACAGTTTGTAAATACATATGATATTATAAAATTACTTACTATACTATTTACAAATCAATTGATTTTGGCGTAGTAGTATAGACGCGTATGAAGATATCACTCCCGCTTTGATATAAAGGGTTTAGGTAAAAATATATACATAGGTGTAGATTAGAGAATGTGTATTAATCATACAAAAAGTTTTTTTTGTTATTGTTTACAACTTATCTGCTAACATAAAACTACTATTCTTTCTGCTTTCATTTTTAACGTCTACTAAACTTTCGTTTTCACCAAAACCAAAGCTAATGACTTAGATGTATCAATTCTATTAAAGTGTCTACTCTCCTTAAAGGTTAAAGATTCAAGTTCTATTATGTAGATATAACTGATTCCCAAAGCAAAAATACTATTCTTTTCAATTTTTCAAATGAGCCCTTAATAAAGTTTTCATGTTTTACCCTTTATTTTATATAAGTTGCAGTTAACATTAGTAAATCATTTAGCTTAATGTACAAAATGTAATTAACAAATGGACTAGATCCATATTAAACTATATATTGCTATGTATGCTAACTTCGAACAATATTTTTATATATAACATTATTATATGTAAATTAAATTACTAAAAATATAATTGTTTAAATATACATTACAAAAAATATAATTGTTTAAATATCATCCCATGTAACATACGAATGTAATAGTACCTTGTATTATTTCAGATTTAAAATCTTCGTGATGTATGCGGACCCACAAATACAACTTAGGGATGCCGTGATGCACAACATATTAGTTAAAAACATCACCTACATTAAACAAATAATTATCAATAAAATTAACACCACAAACAAAAATTTTAGAGACTAACCCGAACTACGACATACTAATCCTCGTGGGTTCGTGATGATAATTTATAAAAGAAAACCACGTGCGTAAAAGTTCATCTATATCTATAACAAGAGGTTATAAGTCTGCGCGTTGTGGCTGGTATTATTTATTTAATTTGATAGGTTTTGATAAAAAAAGATGAGGTATAAAATATATGTCTATTTACTAATAATAATAATAATAAAAATAATAATCATCATCATTATAATTATAATGACAATAATAACAATAATAATAATAATAATAATAATAATAATAATAAATTTTATTATTATTATTATTATATAGCAAAACTTTTTATGTATTCCTCTTCAAAGAGGTTTCTCTCGATGTGGTCATTAGTAACCAATAACGTAATAACAATAATAATAATAATAATAATAATAATAATAATAATAATAATAACAATAATAATAATAATGATAATAATAATAATAATAATAATAATAGTAATTATTATTATAATATTAAGAATAATAATAAGAAAAATGATATATCCTCCTACTTTATTCTCTTACTTACAAAATGATTACATTTAGATTCCACTAATTATCTTTCTTTAACTTCTCCATTGATTTGACACATGTATTGATCTTGTGAGTATCATAATACTATAATAATAATAGTAATAATAATAATAATTATTATTATTATTATTATAATAATAATTATAATAATAGAAACACTTTTTATATTATTATTATTATTTTATTATTATTATTATTATAATATAGAAACGCTTTTTATATATTCCTCTTCAAAGAGGTTCTTCTCGAAGTGGTCATTAGTAAGCAATAACATTATACTACACTACTACTACTACTACTACTACTACTACTACTACTAATAATAATAATAATAATAATAATAATAAGAAGAAGAAGAAGAAGAAGAAGAAAAATGATACATCCTCCTACTTTATCTTGTAACTCACCAAATGATTACATTTGGATTTCACTAATTCTCTTTCCTTACCTTCTCTATTGATTTTGACGCATGTATTAATCTTATGATTAAAGAATAAGTAGGAGGATATATCACCCTCAAATAATAATAATAATAATAATAATAATAATAATACAAAACTCTCCGTTTACAAAACACTAAAAGACAAAAAATGTATATATCAAATGCCAAATGTATATACTATATAATTTGCATGACTCATATTTAGTTATAAAATATATAAAATTGGTTGATGGGAGACTCCACATTCCTTGAAAAAGAAACACCCTTTGGTTAATTAATTTTAAAATAAAAAGTTTCACTTATTGTCAATAATCAATATTAACTAATATGGAAATCAATAATAGACGATTTTGACTTTACTAATGTAAAAGTCAATCTTCACGTTTGACCCAAATGATCGTCTGTTTTAAGTTTTTCTTTCGGTAAGAGTTAGCTACCGACATTTGTCGAGTTCTCTACGTATCGCAGCGATTAATGTATATTTTGACCTTTCATTATCATCAATGAAATCTTAAAAACCATCAAAGGAGTATTTACAACCTTTACATTTTATTAGTGTCGTTTTTTCTTTCATCACTTAACTCACCATTAAGTTCTATGATGATCACTTCTAATTATACCAAATTTTGAAACCTACCTAATATTCTACTACCAATAAAAAATTAAATAATAAAAATAATAATATAAGTGAGATAGATAGAATACCTTGACGGGTCCACAAAAATCTCAACCCTCTATGTCATTGTCACCTCTCAAACCTTCCCACCACACATACATTCCCATTTACTCTAAGTGGAAGACTTTGGTTGGATCATGGGCGGTATCAACATCTATTAAGGTGTCTATCCTCTTTGAACAAAGCTCATGGCTTAGCGGTATCTACTATTCTTTCGATTTTCATTTTATCGCCTACTAAACTTTTGTTTTCACCCATACGAAACCTCATGGCCAAGCAGTATCAACGTCTATTAAGGTATATACCCTCTTTCAAGGTTAAGGATCTATATCTTATCTAACTTAATAACCTTTCTATCCTAGGTGGCAACCAAGAATGAACTCTAATTTGTGAATTCAAGTTAATTAGGAGGTGTTCTAAAATGAAGTGGCAACATATTAGAGTTTAGGGCTTATGAAGTCATTGTAAATGGGTTCTTTCCATCACATATTCCATCAATTTGGAAGTGCGAAGCGGGTCGAGCCTAATCAAATGACACCCTCCGGTTATAAGAAACATCTCTCAAATTAAGATTAAAATGATCGTCGGTTTTAAGGTCCTAGCTTATATGAAACGTCTCCTTAATTGTGATGGTAGAATCTTTGAACTTTTGATGAGGCCGTATCATCTTTCCTTTGCATCGATTTCTGATTGTTATTGATTGCTACACCAGAGGTTATAAATAAGATGCCGAGGATGGATGATACCAATTTATTTCCCTCTGTGTCAAGAGGCTCAGTGCCAACAACCTAGAATGGTTGAAAAGCGATTGGGGTTTCACGGAAGCAATGTCGATTCTCGGTTATAAAAAGGTACAATTTAATCTCATTATCATTTCACGCAATGGTAGGATTATGGTTTGGGTCAATCATTGTATTAGAAATTCAAAACTTCATACACTACACATGTTTGCCCGCCAACGGTTGGTTCATATGTCCTCAAGAACGATATGGGTTTGAAGTATTAGTCATCATAATGTACAAATATTTACTCGCAATGTTTGAATCTAATAACTGAATTCAAAGGAATTTTTGTAGTGCCCCTAAAAGTAGCAGATCAATTTACAATTTGCAAGGGATATCACTATTGTCATGTTATGATATAGCAGTATAGTGCCCCTAAAAAATGAGTCTTTTTAATATCTCGTGCATGATATGAGCTTTTTCCTTTAGTAAATGTTGCGTACACATAGTGTTTGATCAGTTGCATTGGTTTGAAGCATAACTTAAATTAGTATTATTGGGTTTATGCCTGATTTGATGATTATTTCGGTTTGGAATGGGAAAAACCTTGGGAGAGAAGATACACCTCTTTGTTTTTCAATAAATTTTCTTCATTTAATATGCTTAACATTGTTGATTCCAACATTGGTTTAAGCTCATACATATAAACAAGACAACTATAGACAATCATCTAAACCCACACTAATATTAAACATGTTAGGTATCAAACCTAATCAACATTATGCATGAGAGGTTGACTTCATATCTGCATACAAAATTTATAAATACTCTTGCACTACTACAATGAGAGCTGTCCAAATTGAGATCGGAAAAGAGACGATAGTCACTTGATTGTTCTATTATTTGCAATACATACGAAAAACATTATAAATTGCAATAGTTAGATATGGTTAAAAGTTGTTTGGATGCAATGCAATAATCCTCCTTCATTAAACTAAGTTGAACCTCCTATAGTTGAATGGCAAAACATAACTGGTAAGAAACTAAATCTAGGTTGTTTGGTTTATTTGGTTTAGTTACGAGCAACGAAAATATTCTTATTTTGTTATGCTGAGTCAAATTCTTGCATCCATTTCTATCCATGTTGCTAGAATTAATAACTTTAAATATCACAGTGTGTTCTTCATCCCAATATTCCTCCTTCCCCAATAACCAAATGCAGTTGTTTATATTCTTCTCTCAAACGAGAGAAAATAGGCTAACGACTACCACAAATGAGTTTGAAAAGGGTGTGGTTGTTAATTATCGAAACACTGGGTTGACCCATCATTGTAGAGGTCGATTGATTGAATCCTTTTATCATTGAGGCATTTTGATTACACAACTAACTATCGTTTCTAAGTCAAAATGGTAAGATATCACTCCATTGTAATTTGAAAGTTACACATTAATAATGTAGAAGTTGTGTTTATATAAACTTTGAAAAATAGGAAAAGAGAAAAGAGTTAAGAATTGTGTATGTCATTGAAAGAACATGGAAGTAAATATATGCATTTATATTGTAAATATTATCCTTAAATAATAGGATAGTTAGTTGGAATGATTATCCATTCCATAGTTATAGACATTGTATCATTACATATATTGTTTCCCAATAATCAAGGCAGACAAACCATTACACTCTTTCATGGTATCAAGAGCATTACCGTGACCTACCCCACCTTCAATCTCGATTTTTTTTCTCTACTTTTTTTCCATGGCTGATTCAAAGTTCCATCCTGCTATAACAGTTAATAACATCAAAAACTTCATTCCCATTACTCTTGAAATGGAGAAAGGTCATTTTTCTTCCTGGGCAGAATTGTTCAAAATTCATTGCAAGGCATACCAGGTCATCGATCATATCATTCCCTCTCCAACTTCTTCTTCAGTTGCTGCCGAAAAACAGAATGATAATGGCAAGTCTACTACATTTGATCCGACTCTCTGGTCACGTTTGGATGTCATTGTTCTTCAATGGATATACGATACCATCTCCAATGACCTACTTCACACCATTCTCCAACCTGGTGCTACTGCCAAACAAGCATGGGATAGTCTCAACCAGATCTTTCATGACAACAAAAACTCAAGAGCAGTTTATTTGGAAAATCAGTTTAACAACACCAGACTTGAAAGCTTCTCATCTATTTCTGCCTACTGTCAAGAAATCAAGGTTATATATGATCAACTTGCCAATGTTGGTGCTCCGGTCTCATATCAGCGCCTCATTCTACAACTTATTGCAGGTTTGAATGAAAGTTATGATGGAGTTGCCATGATGATTCAACAAACTGATCCACTCCCTTCCTTCTATGAGGCTCGATCCAAGTTAATTCTTGAAGAAACAAGGAAGGCGAAGCAAGCCTCGGCTGCTGCGTCCATCACCGGGACCGCTCTTCTTACAACCAATCTTTCATCTGAAAATTCTAAGATGCCTTCTGGTTCCGTTCAACCTCACCGCTCTTCTCCTCCTCCGTTATCTAATTGTGGGTGGGGACGTGGATTTACCCGTGGTCGGGGCAATAGCCGTGGGCGAGGACGCGGAAACAACAATCTTGGTTCGTATAATAATGCATCATGACAGCCACAACCTTGGTCACAATTTCCACCGTGGGGTTGGTCACCTCAACCCTGGGCCTATCCACCTTGTCCATATCCGACAACTACGTGGTCTAGATCGACTCCAGCACCTAATCGCTCTTCTGGTATCCTCGGCAGCCATCCCCAACAAGCATATGCTGCCTCTTCTAATGGCTCTATTCAGACTGATCTTGACCAGGCATTAAACAACATGTCGCTAAATCCTCCAGATCAGATTTGGTATTTGGACAGCGGTGCAACATCTCATATGACAAACTCTTCAGGTAATTTTACGTCTTATTTTGATATGAGCTCCCCAAAGAACATAATTGTTGGTAATGGTAATGAGCTTCCAATTCGTGGTATTGGTAAACAAAGCCTCTCCTTCCCTCACATCTCTTTACAATTACATAAAAAATTCTTCATGCACCTCATCTAATTAAAAATCTTATATCTGTCCGTCGATTAACAATCGATAATACATTTCCATTGAATTTGATCCCTATGGTTTTCTTGTGAAGGACTTCCCGACGCGGATACCCCTCCTGAGGTGTAATAGCAACAATGCTCTTTATCCTCTCTCACCTTCCATGCTTCATCACATCAAGCAACCGTCAACATTTACCGCTATATCTCAAGATCTTTGGCACCACCGTTTAGGACATCCAAGCAGTCGTGTTTTGCATTCTCTTAGTAGAAATAAGTTCATTACATGTAATAAAATTCCGATTTTGCATGTTTGTCAATCATGTGTTTTTGGGAAACAAATAAAATTACCTTTTTTTGACTCTACTACTAATACTTATATGCCATTTGATATCATTCATAGTGACTTGTGGACATTTCCTATTGTGAGTAGTGCAGGCTATCGTTATTATATCCTCTTTCTGGACAATTTCTCTAATTATCTTTGGACATTTCCTCTTGCTCAAAAATCACAAGTTTACACCATCTTTTCATTGTTTTAACAATTTCATTCGAACTCAATTTGAAAAGTCTATTAATTGTTTTCAATGTGATAATGGGAAAGAATACAACAACTCTTCTTTCATAATTTTTTGTCAAACTAATGGCATGCATTTCCGTTTTTCTTGTCCCCACACATCTTCACTAAATGGAAAATCTGAACGTAAAATCCGAGCTATAAACAATATAATTCGTACGCTCCTCTCTCACTCTTCAATGCCACCAAAATTCTGGCATCATGCACTTCAAATGGCCACTTATTTGCTCAACATCCTGCCTACTAAAGTGTTATCCAATCATTCTCCTACTCAAATACTTTACAATCGCAATCCCTCTTATAACTATCTTCGTGTCTTCAGTTGCTTATGTTATCCCCTGTTCCCATCTACTACTATACATAAACTCGACTCTCGATCCACTCCGTGTGTCTTCCTAGGATATCCATCCAACCATCGGGGATATAAATGTTACAACTTGGCTACTAATCAAATTATTATCTCCCGTCATGTATCTTTTGATGAAACCAAATTCCCATTCGCTACACTTCATTCTCCTCAACCTGAAAATTATAAAATTTTGCATGAAATTTTTCATCGTTCATTCTATTTTAGCTCCCAAAATAATCATTCTACTCCCTCAACTATATCATCAGAATCTAATCTTCCAACCCCTCATTCTCCAAATATCACAACTTCAACTGTTATACATCAACCAATCCAATCTCCACCTCAGCCCACTACTCAAAATTTAGGTCCAGAACCATCTTCTCAGGCCCACTCCACACAACCCGCAACACCTTCTCAACCTGCTCTCCCTCGGCCCATTGCCCCTACACCTTCTGGTTCTACACGTTCAATCACCACACGTAGCATGTACGGAATTTCAAAACCAAAACGCCATTTTAATCTACACACATCTCTCTATTTCTCCTTTACCCCGTTCTCCTAATGAGGCTTTATCTGACCAGAATTGGAAGTTTGCCATGACTGACGAGTTCAATGCTCTTATGCAAAATGATATGTGGACCTTGGTACCACGCCAACCTGGTATGCATATTATACGTTCTATGTGGATTTTTCGACACAAAAAGAAATCTGATGGTACTTTTGAGCGGTACAAAGCTCGTCTTGTTGGGGATGGTCGATCACAAACGGTTGGCATCTATTGTAATGATACCTTCAGCCCAGTGGTAAAACCGACTACAATTCGCACAGTGTTGAGCATTGCCTTGTCTAAATCTTGGCAAATACATCAATTAGACGTTAAAAATGTTTTCCTTCATGGAAAACTCAATGAAACAGTTTACATGTATCAACCAATGCCACCTATCCCGATCACGCATGTTTTCTCAATAATTCTCTATACGGCCTTAAACAGGCCCCAAGGGCTTGGTATCAACGCTTTGCCGATTATGTGGCTACTTTGGGATTTTCACATAGCACCTCTGATCATTCTCTGTTCATCTACCGGAATGGCAACAACATTGCATATATTCTTTTGTACGTAGATGACATTATTTTAATCACTTCATCTGATGCCTTGCGAAAATCTATCATGTCATTACTTTCTCATGAGTTTGCCATGAAGGATCTCGGTCCTTTAAGTTACTTCTTGTGCATTGCTGTTGAACGACATGCCAATAGTTTATTTTTATGTCAACAAAAATATGCCAAGGACATTCTTGAACGTGCGGGCATGACTAATTGCAAACCATCACCAACTCCTGTTGATACCAAAACCAAGCTTAGTGCAACTTCGGGTGCCCAATATCATGATCCAACTCACTACCGCAGCTTAGCAGGGGGGTTACAATACTTAACATTTACGAGACCAGGCATCTCGTCTGCTGTCCAACAACTTTGTTTGCACATGCATGCACCTACCGACACTCACATGACAGCCATGAAGCGGGTATTACGTTATTTGAAAGGTACCATTCACTATGGTCTTCATCTTTAAAAAGAAAAGATGGAGAAATTCAGTTGGGTGTTTATGGTTTGCACGCTAAATATATTTGGCGTCTTGAAGTTGAAGGACAATATCGTTTTAATTGTAGCTTTGCACCTAGCCCTCATGATATATTTCACCTTTTTATCTACTTGATACTATCATTTGTTTCCATTTTTGTTACCCATAACACATGTCTGCATAGTGATTACTGTTAGTATATAGGTGTAGCCCATTAAGGTTTGTATTGTACTCTATATATATGTATATTGATGTAGACAAAAGTTCAAACGAGAACTATTTTTTGTACGAGAACTCCGAGAACCAATCTGAGCCGTCCAATTCCACCTCATTCAATGCATTGCCCACCCATGAATTCCTCATATGCACCCTGCCACACTTGATCCCCCATGCTCCACATCCATGAATTCCATTTTATCAAATCAACGACCAAGATTGGTTTTCACAGTTCTCGTACGAAAAACAGTTCTAGTTTGAACTCTCCCCTATTGATGTAATATAATAGATAAGGAGTGATGTGAATTAACAATTACATGTAGAGGACTTGAACTAATCTACTAAGATGGAAAAACAACCAAAATTATGATCCATCGGTTTGATTATTGATGTCCTCTTTGTTGGTATATTGCCAAGCAACGTTACTGTTATGAATTTGTGTAAGCATAAACACCATGATTTAGCTTTGATACACAATTGTTTCGTGATTTTTTTTTTGTTTCTAAAAATGTCATACTATTGGCGACAGGGGCGGACCTAAGGGTTAGGGGGGGGGGCACGGGACACCGGTCTTTTGACGGTTCGTAGTGTTAATTTTTGATTTTTTGAGACGGTGCTACCGGTAAATTTTCGGGGTGCACCCGGTGATACCACCAAAATCAAAGGAAAAATGATACATTTTATAAAAAATGATAAAAAATAGGTTAATCTTTCAATTTATATCTTAAAAATAGGATTTTAGTTCATAACTTCATATAAACTGTGTTTTTATTTTAAATTTTGGCCCTAAAATACCAGAATAACCGCCGAAATCGCGTTAATCCGACCCGATTAACCGAAAACCCGAAACACAGCCTCAATTTTATTTAATTTTATTTCCGCATTATATGGTGCCACCGGTCAAAAATTTTTCTGGGTCCGCCCCTGATTGGTGAATATCTACACAGACTTTTTATATTCTCATATGCACTTATTGTCAATTTTATTTATTATTTGCATGAATTTACAGGTTATTGAAGCGTAACAGATATGTAAGTTGTTCGTAATAGCTTCTAACAGATTTTTGTTTGTTTTGATCATGCTAAGTTCAAATTAATACAATGTCAAGAGCATAAAGATAATCATTTTGCGGTCTTATTCCTAAACAATTCTAATATATGCACAATTTGTTGTAAGCTACCATAATGAAGTTTTTTGTCATTTTTATCTATTATTTAATTCTTCTTATAAACCATTCATTTATTTTTTTTGAATCGAAGGTTTGGAGGTAATTTGTTTCACTAACTTTGTTGGTTATCTTATCTCTGTTTTTTTTAAATGAGTATTCCCGGTTAGAGCTCCTCTCGGGGCGCCGAGCCTTTAGCTCAGATGTACGCGGTTTAACCGGATTTATCCGTGGACGTTTCCGAAACATCCCCTTGATCATCCCTTATTGAAACATAGTGAGACTTGAACCCTTGACCTCCCCTAAAGGGGACAAGTGGCTTACCCACTAAGTCATTAAGAGATGGTTTTTCATGGTTATCTTATATGTTGGTGAAATATCGACATTTACTTTGCATCACTTTAGTTGGTTTTTTTATTAGTTTATATCGTTCATTTGAAGTTACTTTGTTGATTCCAAGGTTTCTTAATAATCTTTTGGGTAAGCATCATATATGTCGTGTATATGATCTATTGTTTCAATTACTACAATCTGTTAAATAAATCTTTGCTTACCTTTGAGGGATAATTGTTGTTTACTAAATCTTGTAGACCTTTGAGGGGTAACTGATGAAATTGTAATTTATAAAGTTCAATTTTTCTAAGTATAATTGAATGATATGATAACAAACTTTAATAACATTTGCACTTATCAAATAAAACTTAAAATAAAAACCCCTTGTATGAGGGCCTATCACCTAGCTAGTTCAAACTCTATATTAGGCATATATTTGATTCCTAAACTAAAAATACTATTCATTTCAATTTTCCAGTTATAGCGTTAATAATTTTTATGTTTTACCTTTTATATAATTTACATTTTATCTAATAACATTAGTAGGTTATGTAGTCTTATCTACATAATGTAATTAGCAAATGGACTAGATACATGTCAAATTAAATATTTTATATTATGCTAACTTTGAACAACTATCTTATATATAATATTTATTATATATAAATTAAATTACCAATAATATTGTGCTCATATCACGAAACGCACAAGTTTAATATTTTCTTTTATTATTTTGAGTTTTGAGTCTTCGCGATGTATACGGGCCCAAAAATAAAATTTAAGTGTTACACAATATATTAATTTAGGAAGAAATTTATTTGAGAACCATTCTTAATGCGAGAACCAATCTGAGCCGTCCAATTCCTCCTACTTCAATGCATTGCCCACCGATGAATTCCTCACATACACTCTGCTACACTCTATCACTCCACGCTCTCCATCCATGAACTTTCCATTTTCAAGAAACGACTAAGATTGGTTCTCACGCTAATAACGGTTTTCGAATGAAGCCTTCCTTATTAATTTAAAGTTATCACATACATAAAGCAAAAAAAATCTTAACACAATTCAACGCTTCAAACAAAAATTTAAAAGATTACTCATACTACCCCAAACTACATACTAATTCTCTTATATTCATGATGATAATTTATCAAACAAGTGAACATCCACACGTGTCCTAAAACTTCATCTATTATCTAGAATTTGCATGTCTCGTGTTAGTTAATTAGTTATAAAATATAGAATTGGCTGATGGGAGACTCACATTATATATAATACATACATTTAGAAAGAAAAATATTTGTCCTTTAGTGTTTTTCAAACAATTTGTCTTTTAGTGCTTTGAAATTAGGGGCTTTTGTATTCAAATTATTATTATATAATATAATAATAATAATATAATAATAATAATAATAATATAATAATAATAATAATAATAATAATAATTATTATTATTATTATTATTATTATTATTATTATTATTATTATTATTATTATTATTATTATTATTATTAAAGGGTGATATATCCTCCTATTTTATCCTTTACTCATAAGATTAATACATGTGTAAAAAACGATGAAGGAGATAAAGAAAGAGAATTATTAGAATCCAAATGTGATCATTTCGTGAGTAGGAGGATAAAGTAAGAGGAAAAAGTAGGAGGATATTTAATTTCTCTATCATTTTTCCTATTATTACTATTAATTATAATATCAATAGATGTGTCAACATCAATGGAGGAGGTAAGGAAAGAGAATTAGTTAAATTAAAATATAATCATTTGGTGAGTAAAAGAATAAAGTAGGAGGAACAAGTTGGAGTATATATCATTTTTATTTTTATTAATATTATTATTATAATTATTATCATTAATATTAATATATATATTAATATTAATATTATTATGTTATTGATTACTAATGACCACTTTGACATGAACCTCTTTAAAGAGGAATATATAAAAAGTGTTGCTACATTATTATAGTTATTATTATAATTTTTATAATAATAATAGTTATTATTATTATTATGATATATTATTATTATTATTATTATTATTATTATTATTATTATTATTATTATTATTATTATTATAATAGTTTTTTTGAAAGGCAAATTATTATTATAATATTATTATTATTTTGTTATTATTATTAGTAATAAATAGACATATATTTTATACTTCGTCTGTTATTATAATTAAAACATATCAAATTAGATAAATAACACCCGCCGCAACGCGCGGGGTTATAACCTCTTGTTCCCTAAAAAAGAAAAACCCTTTGGTTAATTGATTTCTTAAATATATTTCATTTATGATCAATAAATCAATATTAACAAATATGGAAATCAATATTAGACGATTTTGACTTTAATATATCTTCACTTTTGACCCAAATGATGGTTCGTTTTAAAGTTTTTCTTTCAGTACGAGTTAGCTACCGACATTGGTCGAGGTTTCTACGTATCTCTCTCTCTCTCTCTCTCTCTCTCTCACACACACACACAAACACACACACACACATATATGTATAAAAGTTTATTATAAAATCATTATTATTTTAGGAACCAACATAAGTCGTCAAATTTCCCTCCTTTAATTTCGTAGCTCACCCATAAATTTATCTCATGCATCTTGTCATACCTTTTTCCCTCACTCTCCATCCGTTAATTGCACTTGCCAAATGTTGCTAAAATTTTTATTTGAGAACCGTTCTTATTACGAGTATCGAGAGTACCATTTGTAACCATAATTAATTCCTATTAATATGAGTATTTTAGCCTTTAATTTATATATATTTTCTCAACTATGAATTGCATGTGGATGAGCTGCCATTAAAGAACAAGGCTTGATATTGCAAAAAATACCCATCATTAATGTATCATTTATGAGCCATTAATGAGCCGTCATTGATTTATTAACCATTGATTTATTTTAACCAATAACCAAGATTGGTTCTCGCGGTACTCGTATTAACAATGATTCTCAAATAAATCCTCATATATATATATATATATATATATATATATATATATATATATAGGGGAGAGTTCCATCGAGAACAAAACAAAATTCGAGAACTGCGAAAACCGATCCCCATTTTTTTTAAACTAAAATATCTACCAAACGCCAAGATATTAAATTATGAAAATTATACCAAATTAACGACAAAAATATGCTCTTTAATATTACATCCATATTGCTATATTTTTTTCAAAAAAAAAAAATTCGTTACATATATTAAACATACCTTATAGTACTGATTACATATATGTTAGTACTGATTACATATATGTAACATACTTTATAGTGCTAGAAAAAAACCGGCAAAAACGAATTTTTTTTGTTGAAAAAAAAATATAGCAATATGGATGTCATATTAAAAGAGCATATTTGGTATAATTTTCATAATTTAATATCTTGTCGTTTGGGTAGATATTTTACGGTTTAGATCGGTTCTCGCAGTTCTCGCATTTTTTTTGGTTCTCGATGGAACTTCCCTCTCTCTCTCTCTCTCTCTCTCTCTATATATATATATATATATATATATATATATATATTACACTATATTATAAAACATTTAACTTTCTCTTTCTTAAAATTTTTAAGACTACTTAATTTTAAGTAGTATAAATTTTTTTGCTTAAAATACAAACACTTAAACCAATAGCCTAACCAATCATTCCCTTGATTATCTCAACTAATTTAAGGCATTTATTACTTTAATAAATCATTAAACATCATAAAAAGTATTCAATTTATCTCATTATGGCTAAATTACTTACATCAATACAATTCTAAGGCTCTATTATCTTTTTCTCTAATTATTCAATAATAATATTTTTTTTTGTTGTTTTGAAAAATTATTTTAACAACTAATAAAATGGTTGATTGTAAAAAAAAGTAAAGAAATCTAGAAAATGTAGAAAATAAATGGATAGGTTGACTAACATCGCATTTCACATATCATACCCTACTTTTTAAATCAAAAATATTATCGAGCACAAACTATTGTCATCGCCGCCGCATTGCGCGGGTGCAATGCTAGTATATATATATATATATATATATATATATATATAATTTGACCTGTCATTGTCATCTTTTTAAAGAGTTTTTATAAGAGTGTTTGCAACCCTTATATTTCATCATACCCGTGCATCAGTCTCCACCATTTAATATACCACTCGGTTCCATATTGGTTACTTCTAACCATATCAAATTCTGAAACTCACCTAATACTCTACTACCAATAAAAAAAAAGTGAATCTCACCCATCTATATGGTTATCACCTCTCACACCTTCCCACCACACACACATTCCCATACATTTAATATAAGAGTCTAAGAGGAAGGGTATGGTTGGGTCATTGGTGGAGTTGGGTGTTTGGCATAGTGGTGCTGTTGGTAAACACCACCTCGGCCTCTTTCGGTCATCGCCTAACTAGATGACATTAAAACATTGGCACTAATAGTGAAGCTATTTTTCTTTTTACACTATAAGTTAACATATGATCACAGTCTAAAATAGGTTCTTCATCTCTCTTCTATGCTCTTAAACACACATAAGGGTATGCAAATGAATGAAGAAACCGAGCCACAGTCAATGGCTATTAATGATAAATGAAAGGTCATAACTCAAGATGTTGAAAAATCACATGCACACCAATAGGAGGATAAGAGGGTGATGGACATATTCTTCAGAGCAAATACCAAGAGAAATAAAAAAAATTGTCGCTCTAAGTGGAAGAGCCGAACTTTATCCGAGTTTGAGAAGAAATATCTCCGCTATCTTATAGCCGAGGCAGTAAACAAAACAACCACTTGATGTCAAGTGTTGTTTTGAATGTAATTACTTCATTAATGTTGTAAGAGTATCGTTCGTGTATGTTTGTTTATTTTATAGGTAAACGAACACAAACAAAACTTTATGTTCTTCTAATTAAACAAACGAAAAGAACAATGTCTTGTTTGTTTATTTATGTTCTTGAACGTACACATTTATCCATTCTTTATGTTCGTTTATTTAAAGGAAGAAGTTTATTTAATAACAATCCTTATAACAAAAGAAGGAGAATAAAATCAATAAAATAGCAAATAAGGTACTTTATTTAAATTAAAAACAATTTAACCATCAAAGTGTCATCCTAATTCATTCTTCAGTAACCTGAGTCCTCAATAGCAGTGTTGTAGAACTCGGCCTAGGCGGCCGGGTACTCAGGGAGTACATGGAAATTGGGCACCTATTGAGACGAGTCGGGGCTAATTAGCAAATTACTTGAATTCAGTCAAAGCCAGTAGAAAATCGGTCCTACTCAGTTAGGGGTGTTCAATCGGTCGGTTATCGATTATATGGATTTATTCGGTTTGGTTTAATTGGATTTTAGGAAAAAAATTAACCGGCCATAATCCAAACCAAAACTATATAAAACCAAACCAATCCAACCAAATAATAATCGGGTTAATCGGTTCGGGCTCCGTAAAACCAAATAAGGAATTTTCCTAAAAAGACGTCGAAAACTTACCATTAGTCACACATGACACTTGACCACAAGATCATCAACTTCAATTATTCATAAAGAAACCAATCATTTTATGTTTAACAATCGCAATAATTTATAAAATTATAAACAGGATATCACCATTTAAAAAAACCTAAAAATGATAAAAAAACCAAGCAAAATGAAATAATTATCATGAAATCCCATATATAAGTAACAGTCAACGGAACAAATCAGAGGAAAATATTTGATTATGATTTGAATTAAGGAAGAGAAAATAGCGGAAAGATTGATGGAATCCATAATTTTTGTATAACATGCCCTGATTCAAGAAAATATACGATGTATATGTAAGTTTTGAAATACAGTCTTTATCTTAATCGGGTTTCGGGCGGTCCCCGAATGGTAAGATATAAAACCAAATCCAAGCCATAAACCGAATAAAAGTTCGGGTCTATCCACAAATCCAATCCAAATCCGATTAAGCCGTAACCAAGTAATCCAAATTATTATGGATCGGTTGGATTTTCGGGTAAAACCAATTAATGAACACCCCTATACTCAGTCAACTTGGTCGACGGAAGTAAAAAAAAAAAATTTGAATTTTTCAAAGGCATACGTTACACACGCAACTGTATTGTTTAACCATATACATTCTCTCTCTTCCGCTACTTATCATGACTACGAAATCAATTGTTTCTCTTCCACCTTTTTCACGATTGTCAACTATCCAATGCAGTGTGAAGATTTCAACAATGATGTATGTGTTTCTATCATATTTCTAATCTTCTAATATATATAAAAGACTAATTTAAAAAAAAATTATTATATTATCTTAACTCTTAATTTAATAGAAAATTTAATCTTATCCGTTAATTCCTTTAATTTTAAAATTTTGATTTTGACTTTTTAGAGTCAAACTAATGTGAGTTAGATAAAAATACATGTATATTTAAAATAGTTATATTATTATAATATATATATATATATATATATATATATATATTATTTAATTAGAAATTCTTAATACACATTTTTAGTTACATTTAAATCCAAATTTTAAAAAATAAAACAGTAAATATATGAATAATAAAAACTACTATAGGACGATGTTGATTCCCCTTCATTTTTATATTTATCATTTTTAATTATTTATTTAGTTTCCCGTGTACTTTTTATTATTATTATCATGCGTATAATTTTTAAAATTATATACCCGTAAATAATAGTTTAATTTTTATATATATTTAGTATCTATTATTATGATTATTATTATTATTATTATTATTATTATTAATATCCCGTATATATTATTATTATTATTATTATCAGGTATTACTTTAATGTGATTTATTTATCATTTTGATTTTTTATAATTAATTATACATTATTCTTAAAAATTGATATTGAATTGAAATCTTCTTCACGCATATATAATTATGGCTAGCTGTGTGTTTACACGAGTATTTAAACTAGTTATATTTATATTTCAGTATTTATAATCGTATAGAATTTATTAAAGTGAAGAAGTGATATAGAATTTTAGATTTGATGGCTCAAATTTTGAATTACTTTTTGAAGATTGAAGTGAAGTTGGTTGAGTAAAGATCTTGATCATTATGTGTCCTTTAACCAAAATGATCAAGATGATAAACGCAAGATATTTACATCAAATAAAACAGGATGTGTCCTTATTTTATTGTACTTCTAAGAAGTTAAAAAACAGAATTATGTGTATTCTTTAAGACAATCATATTGTTAAAAATATTAAGTTTAACTAATTTATTCGTAACTAGTACTGGTAGCTTATCCGTGTTTCGCGTCGGGATTAACATGTTTTGATAATAAGAGGTAAAGTATAAAATTTATGTCTATTATTATTATTATTATTATTATTATTATTATTATTATTATTATTATTATTATTATTATTGTTATTATTATTATTATTACTATTATTTAAGAGTTTTGATTAAGGTTAAAAATAGTTTAAACTATATTTCGATTAAACTTTTAAACTTTTTATAGTAACCATTACCTTTATTCTTGAATTGTTTAAGCATTAAAGGTTAAATTTGTTTTTATTAACCATTAAACCTATTTTTTGTGATGGATTTTATGTAGGTATATATCCTATTATATTTTGATCATTAGGTCAGGATATAAATATATCGTTATAGAACAAACGACATTTTTGACGTTACAACCTCTCTTTGAGTAAAAAATATAATTTTTTTTCTAGCACAAAAAAAACAAAAATTAGATAAAGTATAAAATATAGGTCTATTTATTACTACTACTACTACTACTACTAATAATAATAATAACATCTAATAATAATAATAATAATTATTATTATTATTATTATAATATCTTCACAAAAAGATAAAATTTTAAATTTATAAAAAGACAAAAAAAAATTCTGACTTATGTATATATTTATATTTATATAATGAACCTAGTGTTAATTTTTTGTCATATTTTTGTGTAACTAAAGTTATTTGTTTGATTCATTCTTAGACTTAACATTAAAATCATTTAAAATTCATTTTTTAATCTATTAAAAAAAGTAATTCATTTTTTGTTAACTTTGTCAATTTTTTGCGTTTAACACGTAGATTCCGTGTGATCTTTAACCAACCACGGGTAAACATTGCTTTGATACCATGTAAATTTATGAGGTTCTAACTCAAAACCAATTGATTATGAAAATAGCAACACAACACTCTTGTTAAGCACATTGGAAAGTGAATTTTCATCGGATATAAGACATTACTCAGCATAATCATATTTCGATCTGACATATTTTTTAAACGAACATTTAATATGTATGTTAGCCTAAGTGATTCAAGTATCAATCATTGAATTGCTAAAGTATGATGTAAATCTAATCGTGAGCACAATAATTATCAAAAAAATAAAATTTGCAGCATTGAAAATATATATTTAAATCCTTTCAAATGATAATTCTTCTTCTGTTATAATATTCATATCCTTATATATATTTAAAAAAATATATTATATTTTCTACTAGAGCAGAATATATTTTATTATAGATAATAGATTATTTCAAGTTTGGCAGTTAGCTGCTCAGCTCATATATACCAAAAAATGTATATTTTTTTGAATGTTTCTTTACATCCCTTTCAAAGTAGGCTGACTTTGAAAATAATACAAAACTTTTAATTTAATAATTAATATACTTTTTGGTCAACTCATAATTTACAACACAAGTCATAGAGACTAAAGCAAACCTAGAAATTAAGCACGTGTCTTTAACATTAAACCATCCCATGGGCTCCCTAAGGATTTTAACATTGTGTGGTATTCATGAGATTGACCGTCATTTTCAATTCCATACATCAAATGTGGGGTTTCAAACAAATAATTGTTTTGGCAATTATGTTATCATTTAAGGCAATACGATAGAAAAGTAAGGTTAACCTAAACCGATATTAATTTTTGATGGTGTATGTATCTAACCCGACCATTGGTTCAAAGCAATGACGTTGAAGCAGGAGTATCGGATCAGAGCAGTAGGTTTACTGATACTCTAAGAAGCTCCGGTCAACAAAAGGATCATCTATATTAGACTGTTTGAATCATTAGTAAGCTTAGATTCTAGAAGATATGGATTTAATATTTGTTTATAATACAACCACTAGAGCATTAAATGCTCGTCAGAACAGCCGGTTAAGCCTAGCTTTTAACCGTTTGGTAAAAGGTCAGAACAACAAGCTTGATTTAGCTATTACCAATGGGTAAAAGACCTCCTATAAATATCTGATTTGCCATAAGCTAATGTATCTATTCCGCTCTAATTCTCTCTACATTTGCTCTCCATATTCATTATTCTGAACCTCATGAAGGGACTAACCGTTTGTGATTTTTCAAATATATCTGACGGTCAAAAGAATAAGGGTACTTCAGCCTTCCTTTGCTAAAACATATTATTAACAACCTAGTTTATTTAAACAAGTGAAAGAAATAACATTTTTAAGGAATTTTAAATTTTTAGGCAAAACATAAGGATTTTTTGTTTTCTAGATAATTACTTATATTTAAGAAATGTTTGCAGGAAAGACTTCTTATGTAGATCAGACGTAAGGATTTCATGTATCTTTCTTAGACTTTAGATTACAAGGCAACATCTTTTCTAACATGCATAAAATAAGATAAAAGCTTTTATCTATTTAAAAACAATAAACATCGTTGCCGTAAGGATCCAAGTGGTGATCCCTTTGTGAATATAAACTCAGACAACTCTTTTAATCAAAAAAACTATTTTTAAACAATTAACAATTGCCTTTTTTTTAGTTTTTAAATGTAATTTTCGACAACTCTATTTAATCATAGCGGTATTGTTATATGTATCAAATCCTATTCTTCGAATATTTTGACTTTTCGCATTTATTTAGATTAGAGCGAAAAACCAAAACCGAAAACCAAAATGTATAAATCAGTTCCACCGAATTGTAATTTGGACGGGTCGTTTTGAAACTTGTGATTATTCATACAGGAGTTGTTTTCAATAAAGTCCATGTAAAAAACAGAGCCCTAAAATTTTAATACATAATCACAGGTGATTCAGTATACAATCACATGTAATTTGTAAAAGTATCACATATGAATTACGAAAATGTGCTCCGTCCAAAATTTTAAAATACCATCTGAACCATTGATGTCATGATATAAAGACTAATACAAGTCTTTTAAAACTATGAATTAAGTATAAACTTTATTGAATATTTCTTGTTTATATCAATTGGATCCATATTTTTTAATACCGGAGGTTAATTGGGTTGACTTAATTTAATCGGATTAAACTGAGCTATCCAAAAGCTGTGTACGACAATTTAAGTAAAATGAGTGGAATATAACCTCTCAAAGTAAGAGCGAGAAATATTTGACGATTATTCAAATACGTACGTACGTAAGCGCTGATGATCAATCGATCAGTAGCAGCCACACACTACGCCCGCCACATGTTTGTGTTTAATATTGATCCAAAACTCAGGTCAATTAAGTTCAAATTTCTCTTTCCCCTTTTCAATTCTTGCTACGTGACGACAATTTAACCCTAAATCCACGTCGTGGGAGGACCAATTGAGCTTGTTTGTTCGTTTTTCTTTCAAGATTGAAGATTCAAAGTACATCGTTGAAGTTGCCACACGCAGATTTTGAAACTGGGGTCGTCTTCGAATTACTAGTAATGATCATTTCTACGATCAAGATTTACACTTTAAATACAGTTGGGTTTGTTGTTGATTAAGGAAACTAGGGTTTGTTCTACGATCAAGATTCAAACTACATGTAGAAGATGATTTTCTAGAGCAGATGATTATGCACAGAAGGTGTTTGACTTAATATCTGAAAGAGACTTCATAAACTTAACATAATAACATGGGTTTCTTAGTAATAATGATAAACAGCAGATTCATTAGCCATTACAAGATGAGTTTTCAGAGGTTCTTTTTTTTCTTTTTCATCCTAAAAGAATCTTTTCCCTTCAAAAATGTGTATAATTGATATAAACCGCAGATTGATCATTGATGCACTATTGACTAATATCCGAACATTATTTAGTTATTTCGGGTAATTTAGAGTATACGATATGAGAATAGAAATTGAAGTGGTTGGTGATAGGCACCACCGTGGTCAACTGATTTACCACTTCCTAATTGTGTGGTAGGCTTGTGTATTTGGTAAAAACCACATTTTCAAGGGACGTGTCACTTGTGGTGATCCTAAGTGAGACCACAAATAGACTCTCTTTCTATTTAATATATTTAATTGTTAATTAGTTAGTGAAAGTATTAGTTAGTGAAGATTAGTTAGTTCTAAGTATTAGTTAGTGAAGGTATTGCATGTAGCCCACATATTGTGTAACAGAGTGTGGCAATTACGGAGCTGAGTGATAGATTGAGTGCTTAGAAAAAAATTGTCGTGACGATATGATGGAAGTGATGAGATGTGACCATTGCAAACACTCTTATCCGACCGAGTTGACTCATAAATGTTTTTATGCTCAAACATGAATCTAGTAAAAGATTACTTGAGTAGTTATTATAATAAAATTAAGAGTTAATTACACAAATGGTCCATGTGGTTTACTAAATTTTCCATGGTGGTCCTTAAACTTCAAAAATTACACCCACAGTCCCCGTGGTTGTCAATTTGTATCAATGTTAGTCCAAAATTAACTGAGCCGTCCAAATTGATGTTAAACCTTATTTTGAAGGGGTATTCTCGTCTTTTTACCCCCTGAATGATTAAAATTAGAGTAAAAATTAATTAAAAGTGTGGGTCTCACGCTCTCTCTCTTACTGCACACACATCACACCTATCTCTCTCTCTCTCTTCCTGCACACATACATACACACTCTCAACTATCTGCCTCTCCCTTTCTCTCGGTCTAAGACCGACGACTGCACCAACATACACCTCCGCCGCCTCCACCGCCTCTACCACCATCCACCTCCGCCGTGGCCATTATCCACCTCCACCACCTACAAAGAAACCCTAGATCCACCGCCATCACAGTCATCTCTCTCTCTCTCTCTCCCTCATGCACACACCCTATTCTCTTTCTCACTCTGTCACCGCCATCTCATGCTTCTGTAATTTACAGTAGAGAGACGAGCACATCAAGTGAGATTTGCTTAGATTCAAACGAAATGGAGTCCTCTTCAACATTAAACAAGAATCGACCAACACTAGCACCAGCCGCTTCCCCACGCAAACCACCACCGGCATCAAATAGTCCTACGACAGCGGAGATCGAGGAATTTTTCTCGGTAGCGGAAAAGAAAGAATAAAAACGATTTGCGGACCTGTAAGTAGCTAAATAGCATGCTTAGAATAGTATTTTATATATTTTCAGAAACCCTTCTCGTAGGGCTTCTTGTTGAAGATGAAGAAACCCTTAAAAATCAGAAACCCTTCTCGTAATATGTGATGTTAGAGTGGTGGTGAAATGAAGGACGGGACGCTAACACCACCGTACACCACCATCAGTCGCACGCCAACACCACCGTACAAAAACGATGTGCGTTTTTTTCTTTTTTGAAATCGAAGTTCTAAACCTAGATTTGGTCTTTCATGCTCGCGATTTCTGATGTTCTTCGTTTTCTTGACGGGAGGATTTCTGATTTAGTAGACGGTAGTCAGGGTTGAAAGGGTGGTGGTGTACGGCGGTGATGCTTCAGATATGGTGAAATGCAGTGTTTTATGGTGGCCTACGATGAAGAGATCGGAGATGAGAGTGAGAGTGAGAGTGAGAGAGAGACACTTTTATGGTGTTGACTTTTGTGGTGGCCGGCGACCTTCATTTATGGTTGAAATCGATTTTGTGTCGCCGGAGAAAGCGGTGGTTGTTTTCAAAGAAAATGAGTGAGAGAGAGAGAGTTGACAAAAGTTAGAGTGAGAGTGAGAGAGAGGAGAGAGAGAAGAGAGATGAGAGAGATGAGAGAGTTGACTGAGATGGAAATAATATAAAATGATTTAAAAATTAAAAAAAGGTAAAAAGACATTTTTATCCTCATAATTAGAGGGGTTAACTCCAATTTGGACGACACCGTTAAAATTGGACTAACATTGAAACAAATTAACAACCACGGAGACTGGGGGTATAATTTTTGAAGTTTAGGGACCACCCACGGGAAATTTGGTAAACCACAGGGAACATTTGTGTAATTATCTCTAAAAATAGTCTAAATATTTAATTTGCTTAGAAAGTATTAGATAATGTAGATCAGAGTTTGGTATAGGATGACTCAGCTTAATTGTATGGATATGCTACGAGCCTACGACCTATAGGGGTTTAATATTAAGGTTTCTCTTATATCATTTGTACTCTATAAATAGTTATCAATGTAATACAAAATATACGAGGGTTTTCACTATTCTACATGGTATCGAAGTCTTAGTGTTCTTCTCATATCTTCTCTTCCTCTTCCACTGCCGCCACGGGACTATGGTTGGCCGTTACTGCATTCCTTCTCTCCATCATCCCCATTGAGTGTTTCTTTACTCTCCCATCTTGCCCATTTTAAAATAAATATTTATAAGAGACTCATTCAAATATTTATAAAAAAACATAATGAGTTATTTTTAATCATAACATAAGAGGATCTTAAACCTTTAATATTAGCATCTAATGATTATCTAATTTGAAGTTTAACCGCTATTGAGACACTCATCTAACAACAGAAAAAAATGATTATTAATTCTTAATTATTGCTTTGCAAAGACCAAAGCTCTTGCAAATCCGGTTAATCGGTGCCTAGCCGGTTATTGGGGTTTACAGACCTAGAAATCATCTGGTGTGGTCAAAATCAGTCATCGGCAATTCTTGACCATCAATGAAAGAGTTTGACTTGATTTTTTTTTTTTTTGAAATCTAGTAACATTTTTTGACTTGTTTGGTTAAAATATTACTCATTATGGACTTATGTGTTTTTTTATCTTTCAAGCATGTTAAACTTTTTGATAGTATTGACTTATTTTATTAAGGTATTGCTTACACTTATTACTATTACTTTTAAATTCCTTTATAATTTAGAATCCCTGCCTAGAATCTAATTAATCACCATCTAGACCGATTAATCATTTCAAGGTAGTCGAGCGACAGTACACCGCCTAGCTATTTCTACAACTTTGTAGGTAGATAAACATGAAAATCAATACAAGAAACACTAGAAGTCATCAACACAGTTTAATAAAAAGTTGTTTCCTTCTGTTTTTCTACCTTTGAAGATTCGAATAGACACACAATGCAACACGTTCAACGAGACACGACAATTAATCAATATCGATCAACATCAAAACCTCATATTACCATAATCTTTGCATCGAGTACACTGATCAAACCATTTTGTCCGTACATGTCTCTATGATTGACGACATAATTATAAATTTAATTATGTGTCAACAAAGAATCACAAAACTTGACCTTATGCAATATCCTCCACATTTTTAACATACAATAAGTTTCTGCAATAAAATTCACCCATTGTTATATAAGAAAGAAGCAACCAGTTCACAAACAAGACAAATGAAGTTACTGACATGGTATATAGCAGTATTCGTTATTTTAACTGGCAATTGAAAGAGTGTATCAACGGGAATGTTTCACAAAGACGATAATAACAGATGACCAGAAACAGAAGTAGGGTCTACAAAACACATTCGGAAAGAGGTGCATCTAGTTTGTGAAAAGAAACCTGAATTCATGCTGCTCACATTTTATGATTTTGAATTCCAGCTTATGGGAGGAACTTCCTGTATGGTCTGTTATTGTCTTCATCTTGCATATGCTGTCAAGTTGATTGATAAAATATGCATATGTTAGTATATACCCCATGTCATATGTATAGCTAATTTGCTCAAGAAAGCGGGAATATGTGCATGAAAATAATGTAAATCAATGAACATATAGAGGAAATAGTTAATGACAAAGACAGAAAAGAGAGAAAAAACGATAAGAATTCCAATCAGAAGACCGAAAAATTGTCTTTATAAGAGAGGCATGTTCCAACATACGTGTGCCCGTTTTGGACACACTTATCTACAAAAGTGTTACTTTGGGATATATATATATATATATATATATATATATATATATATATATATATATATATATATATAGACAAAAGTTCATGCGAGAACCGTTGTTAGCGCGAGAACCGCGAGAACCAATCTAAGCCGTCCAATTCCCCTTCCTTCAATGTCATTGCCCACCCATGAATTCCTCACATGCACCCTGCCACACTCTATCCCTCCACGCTCTCCATCCATGATACTTCCCATATCCAAGGAACGGATGAGATTGGTTCTCGCGGTTCTCGCACTAACAACGGTTCTCGAATGAACCTTCCTCTATATATATATATATATATATATATATATATATATATATATATATAATCGCTAAACGAGTCAAATAGATCAAACAAAAAGGGTAGCTAAAAAGGGAAGAGGTCAAGTGACTCAAGTCAAACAGGTTGAACATCACCCCACAAGTATCGTCAATTTGTCATAGCATACAACCTCCTAATTTACTTCATTCAAGAGAATAGAATAATAGATTACTGTTGCCCAATATTGTTTCGGTAAACATATTATAAAGATTAACTATCTATTAAAAGAATTAGAAGGGCAAAAACGTGTTTACAGAATTACAGGCCAGCCCGAACCATAGCCTAGTTTGCAATCCACCCACCTTGCCACCTACATGCCTGAGTATTCAAACAGTCATACATGTGGACTGAGTGATCTGAACACTTTTAACAAACACAAGCACTCAACAAACAAACCACTTGGTTTGGTTGACATTCTAGAGGTCAATGGCTCGTGTGGCATTTGATACAGACATTCTGTTTCAAATAATTGTTTTGGCGGAAGGAGTTTTATAAAGAGACAAAAACATGTTGAACGCTATAGATATACTAACATGCTACTAGAGCATATAAGTACAGTAAACTAAAGCATATTAGTTCTAGAAATTTTTACTGAATAGTTTCATCATTGTTTTAAGGACAAAATTAAGTACATCAGCCGATTGCATTTGGAACAGATATTGTATGTATTTGGCAAGAGTGGTACACCTTGTGCATATGTAGATTTAAAGCCTTAGATCTTGACAACGTAAACATGAGTTTAGAGGCGACTTTATGTCTAGTACAAAACAATTTTTATAACTATATTCATCTGAAATGAAAACCAAAGACGAAAATGATTTGTTTGATATTATGGATGACTCCGGTAGATACAGCTAGGCCGTGAAGGTTATAAGAGAAAAAAGAAAAGTTGAATGAAGTTTAACCTCTGTTAAGCTTAATAAGTACCAATCAATAATGCATGCTTAACAAATACTCCCAGCTTACTATTCGATGAAACCGTATTAGCCTTCTCAATAGACCTTTCTCCATGTTTCTGAAGCTTTGCTTCACCCTTAGCATATTACACTCAGCTGCTACGAACAAGGTGAACTCAAGTCACTAAGAGTCTAAGAGTACTATTTAATATGTATTTCTAAGCCCATTTGTCAGTTCTGGTTCCTCCTACACCTTTGGAAAGTCTCAAAGAATTCCGATTCAGAGTTTGTGCTTGTATAGATGACATTTTACTATAAATGAACTAATGCATATTAGTATATTACCACAATTTTCAGTGCCAGTAACATAAATATAAGATGAGCTTCTTCACAAACTATCACCAGTTTCATCAACTCCTGCAAAAGCTCACTATTAATTCATCATAACGCATAGAATCGTAATCCTATCTATTACTTGATTCCATGCTTCAAGATCAATAATCAAACGAACCATCTGTGAGAGTTACTCAGCTTTTACTAGCATCAACAAGCATTTTTACCTAAGAACTAATTTGAAGATATGACTTAGAGGTATCCAATCTAATAATCACCCTGGTGGTCCACTAGATAGTCCTCTTGCCTCACACAGAAGAGGTCAATGGTTAGAATCTTAGGGGCTTCAATCAAGGGTTGGCGAGGGGGTCATTTCGGATACGATCATTGGTAACACCAGTTATACCATGTACATCAAAGTCAAAGGCTTGCACCCCTTTGGCCATTTTAAAAGAATATAAAAAATAAGGATCTACATGACTACATCAATGAAACAAAACATGAAAACGATACAATATTACTCCTAAAAGCGGATTAAATTTCTTCTTACTCCTGCTGATCATCACTCAAATATGATAGTGGGAAAAAACATACCAATGGCACATTTTTACCCCTAAAAACCAAAAAGGTTTCCTCTTAATCCCCATTCAAACTACCCAAATGATGATTTGGGGAAAAAACATGTAATTACACCATTTTGCCCCACCCAAATAACAAAAATCTTCTGATCACAACTGTTATAAAGCTATCCTACCACACTAGCGCCTTTTCAATATTTCTAAGAATCTGATACTTGTACATATCTATCAGTTAATCACGGAAATGAAATTATGTTACTACTTGAAAGCAAAACATCACTAATTCAGATCTAAAACGAACAATCATGGAATATGCAGTGATATAAATGAGGAAAAGTTCTAAATACGCACGAATTCGCGGACGGTGCCCTTGTAGACCAAGTAAGGAATTGCGATCCCAAAGATTCCGACGAGAGCTAGATTCCGACGAGTCCATCGGAAATTGTGCTCCAAATTCTCCCTAGCAGTGCCCCAGTCTTCTATAAACTTGTTCTTGTTGGCCTCCATTCCTCCCCCCATTTTGCTTCTTTGATCTTTGTCTTCTTTCTCTCTCACACACAAACACGTAGAAGCACACACCTCCCTGCTCTGCCCTTTATCGTATGTATCGAGTATCGACCCTGAGTTTGTTTGGATGTAGACGATATTGGGCTGCTTAGGTTGATTTGGGCTACTTCTATGAAATATGGGCTCCTAAATTGGGTTTAAATGGGCCATCTTTAGCTTAAAGGTGGCATGTGGTTCAGAGTTAGAGGTGCACAAAAAATCCGAATATCCAATTTTGTGCAAAACCTATCCGAATCAATTTTTTATAAAACCGGTTTTTTTTCAAACCGGAGCGGATTTAACCGATTTTATCCGATCCGATCCGGTTTTAATCCGATCCGAAACCGGTTAAACCGGTTACACTTTTGTTCGAGTAAATCCGGTTTTAATACGTACGAAACCGGTTACACCTCTGTCCGAGAAAATCCGGTTACAATCCGAAAATCCGGTCCCAAAAAAACTGAAAAAATCCGGTCCGGATTTTATCCGATCCGGATCGGGTTAAAATCCAAAGATGTGCACCTCTATTCAGAGTGGTAACAATTCTCGCTCTTAATCATATTGTCATGTCAGTCTTTTTTTATAAGCTCATTTTTTATCCCGTGTACTTCTTCACAAACTCCTATATTCGTCATTCCAAACCCCATCATCGATGTCCAGTATGTCTTGAATCTTATCGTAATTCCTAAGCTAAGTGTAACAAGTCAACCCAAATTGTGTCAACTTATGGAACTAAGCTATTAGAATTTAGAAAGTTATGGTATAATTGTTGGGACTTATTAAAGTTGTAACAAAATAGTTTAGTTGGTCCTGGTGTTTTGGGAATTTAAGTTTAAGTTTCTAAAATAACTAAAAATTATTTAATATTAAAAAGTAATGGTTATGGTATGAATAAGTTGTAAGTTGGATTGAGGGAAAATACCCGCTTTTACGATAACCAACACATAGGTCGGTCACACTCTTCTCCTTTTATATGCCTGAAAACACGCATACATGAATTCATTTATTGGAGAGTTGTTAATAGAGAATCAATCATAATTAAAGCTCTAAATCTACAATTGATTCCATCTCCAACCTCGTCTATTTTTGCATCCTTGAGATTAAATTTGTAAGCGTTCTTCATGGTTCATCTTGTTCTTGAGAATTCAAGTAGGTTTCATGGTTAAGTATTAAAATTGCATCAAAGGAGGTTCTTGACAATACCAAACTATTCCTACAACTCTTAGTAGATAAAATTTGCTCAATCAGTAAAATTTACACCAAATCATGTTCTTGATCAAACCTTTTTTAAATGGGTCATGGATAGATTTTGAACCAAATTTGATGTTCTTGTTGCCATTAATTGATATGCATTATTATATGACTTGCTTTTTATATCGAATAAACAAAAGAAGTGTTGGAGAATGTTTTGAAATGAATTTGAGATAGTTTGAGATTGAATTTAGGAAAACTGAGTTGTTTCCTCTCGTTACGGGCTTTTGCCCTAGTTGATACGCCCGTATGGGATTGGGGATATGCCATATTGGGCTATACGGTTGTGTGCAAGCCTTATCTCGTATGGGCCCTATGTTCAACCTACAATTTGAAAAATCATATAAAATCTACCATAACTCTGATTTGGGGCATATGAGTAGTCACTTTAAAGCTATGAGTGTCTACTATATATTATTTTAATGTCATGGGTTGATTTAGGAATTATTTTGGTCAGATTCCCAATTTACTGACAAGAGGTCACTGTGTGGACACCAAACGAAGTGTGTGAGATGTTTAAATTTATCTCTATGCTATTGAACTCACATGTAAGCTAATAGATTATACCTAAATATAAATGAAGATATTCTAGGTACTACTTGAGTTCATTAACATCCTCTTGTTTAGATTGGTGGTTGTATCATTGTCATCGGACCCGAGGTGAGTACCGGTTTACCATAAGAATTCAATAACAACTAAATTAACATTTATTAAATATCTAAGGAAGGTGTGAGGATCCTCTCATATTGTAGTTAAACATAACCCCTCATGTTCTTTCACAAACATGAAAGTGGGGCCTACAAGGGGAACCATTCTTGGCTAATATAAGGGACCCACTCTACTGGTTGTAAGACATAATGATGGGTCATGTTTGACTCCAACATAAGAGGATCCTAACCCCTAAGGAAGGTATTAAAGTTGACATATGAAAATTATGTTTAATGTCACATGTTGAAATATGATGGATATACGGATTTCATGTTATGATGAGTTGAAAGATCATATATTTTACTATTCATAGTTTAACTTCATGAGTAGTTTATTACGTTCCGATAGATCGCTAAAATTAAAGGCTGTACGTACTAAGTGATCGAAGCACTCCTATGGTGTATTTAGGTGTTGAGCCCGGAAGTAAGGCGTACCGTATGTACAATCCAGCTGAAAACAAAGTTGTAGTGGCTTGAAATGTGGTTTTTGATGAGAGAAAAAAATGGAATTGGACCCAAAATGTTGATCAATCATTCAGTTCAACTTGGGCCAGTGTGCCTGGAAACTCATCTGTAGCAATGGAAACTCAAGAGCATGTTACAAATGATGAGCAAGTAGAAAGTCCAGTTCATCAAATGGGTGATAATGGCTCCCAAACACCAGGTCCTGCGTCTCCCATCACGGGTTCCACAGGTAATTTATACTCTTCACCAGATAGTACTCAAGGTGTTGGTTCTTCTGCGCTAGATCATACTCCAGTTTGTGGTTTTCGAAGGTTAACTGATCATGTTTATGACAAAACCGAACCCGTTGAAATGGACTCGGAGGAATTATTATTGATAGGTGATGAACCATCCTCTTATAAAGAAGCTGCAGATGACCACAACTGGTTGGAAGCAATGAAGGCGGAATTGAGTTCGATCGAACAAAATAAAACTTGGAAGCTAACAAGCTTGCCCCCGGGTCAGAAGTCAATTGGATTGAAATGGGTGTTTAGACTGATAAAGGATGCGGATGGAACTGTGATAAAGTATAAGGCGCGACTAGTAGCAAAGGGATATGTTCAACAACAAGGGGTGGACTTAGAAGAGGCTTTTGCTCCGGTAGCTCGGTTAGAGACTATCCTACTGATGTTAGCATTAGCTGCAAAAGAAGGCTGGACTGTCCACCATCTGGATGTTAAGTCGGCCTTCTTAAGTGGAGAGTTACTTGAGGAAGTATATGTACCACAGCCCGATGGGTTCGTTGTTAAAGTGAAAGAGCACATGGTTTATCGCTTGCACAAGTCTCTTTACGGGTTGCGTCAAGCGCCACGAGCATGGAATGTGCGACTTGACAAAGCACTTAAGGAGTTAGGCTGATCGGGTATAGTGACAGTAGCCATGGGATGGACTTGGATGATCGGTAAGGAACTACTGGGACGGTATTCTACTTCTCGGATAATATCATCAATTGGTCGTCACAAAAAACTGCATACTGTGGCCTTGTCTTGGTGTGAAGCTGAGTTCATGGCGGCTACTTCAGCAGCATGCCAAGCCATGTGGTTGAAAAACTTGCTGAAGGAGTTAACAGGCTGGAACAGTCAAAGTGTCAGTTTATTAGTTGACAATAAGTCGGCGATCGAGCTAATGAAGAATCCGACCTTTCATGGTAGAAGCATACATATTGATACAAAGTTCCACTTTATACGAGAGTGTGTTGAAAGGAGGCTGATTACTGTGGAACATATCAGTAGCGAGGAGCAGCGAGCTGATGTCTTAACAAAGGCTTTACCACTGGTCAAGTATTTAGAGATGAGAGATCTTTTGGCCGTCTAGGTGTGAAGAATCTTGAAGTGCAGAATTAGAATTAGGAGGGAAAGTGTTATTTTAATTCTAATTTCTGATTGGTCAAGTGTTATTTAAATTTAATTGATAGTAATCTGTTAGTAGAGGACACGTAGCAACTAGAATATAGGTGAGTGTGTTACTGCCCCACGCGTTTAGGGAATTAGTTTTATTTTTCCTTGAAGTTTTTTATTTTTCCAGATTGTATTCCGTTTTTCATTTTGAGATATATCGGAGAGATATTCCCCATGTGTGTGTGTTCATCTTATTCTTCTGTTCTTAATTTCTGTGACATAATATCGATCCAAGCTTGATAACCAACAACAATCATATCGTTGTAAAGGCTTTGAGTTATATTAGAGACAATATAACAACCGATATGAAGCTCGTAGATTTCAACAACTATCATAGAAATGAGGTGTTTGAAGACAACGTAAGTGTCAGAAACGTAATAAAAAAGCTTGAAAAACTTAAGGAAGAGGTTGGCCTAAAGACAAAAGAGTGGGGAGTTGAGGCTAGAAGTGTGAATAATGAGACAAATTTACTATGCCTATCAATTGTTAAAATATTGAATTATTGATTAGGAATATAGTGGGCTCCATTTCTCCATTTTCTTCTTCTTTGTCAGCCGAAATTGAGGATGCAAATTCTTCTTCTTTGTCAGCTAAAATTGAGGATGGTGTTGGTATTTTTTTCTTTGTAGCATTAAATGTGGAGTGACAATATATTTGTATATATATTGTGAATTGTGATCAAGTCTGATTTGATCGAGAGAGCTTCGATAGAAGAGATAGAGCAAAAGACAGACGAGAGATATATAGAGTGTTTATTGTAAAAACTCTTGTAACCTCCTCATTTTTTCATATAGTGATTATCATCGGTTGTGTCCATGGTTTTTTCCCGTAAAGGGTTTTTCCACGTTAAATCCTTGTGTCCAATTTTATCTTTCCTTATCGTATTTCTTTCATCCATTGTCGATAATTTTATAACAAGTGGTATCAGAGCCACGTTTCTTAATTACCCATTTTCAAATTTATTGGGGTTTTAATATCGACATGACTACCTTGAAATACGATCTTCCTTTATTGGATCGAGACACAAGATTTTAATTATGGCAAGTTAAGATGCGATCTGTATTGGCTCAGTTGGACCTTGATGATGCTTTATTGGGCCGAGATAAAATTCCTGCGGCTTGGTCAGAAGAGGAGAAGAAACGTAAAGATCGTAAGGCTCTCTCTCTCATATTCATCTTTATTTATCTAACAATATTTTGCAGGAAGTTCTGAAAGAAACTACTGCTGCCTCTTTATGAAGTAAGAACAAATTTGTATGACCAAAGATCTTACAAGTAAGATGCACCTTAAACAAAAATTATTTTCGCTTAAAATGCAAGAAGGAGGATCATTGTTGGATCATCTTTCGGGTTTTAAAGAGATCATCACTGATCTTGAAGCTATGGAGGTAAAATATGATGAAGAGGATTTAGGTTTAATTCTTTTATGTTCTTTGCCTAGTTCTTATTCAAACTTTAGAGATACCATATTATATAGTCGTGATACTCTAACACTTCAAGAAGTTTATGAATCTTTGCATGCAAAAGAAAAGATGAAAGATATGGTGTCTACTGAAGGTTCAAGTTCTAAAGGTGAAGGTCTGATGGTTCGTGGTAGGCCATTAGAAAAGAATGATTCAAAAGGCAAGAACTCAAGAAATTCTAGAAGTAAATCTAGATCCAGACGTTCCAAGTCATGAAAATAATGCAAAAAGGATGGACACGATATCTCTGAATGTTACAAGTTGAAAAACAAGGAGAAAAGAGCTACAAATTAAAATCCTAAACCAAATCAAGATGATGAAGGAAAAGTTGCTTATGCGGCTGAAAATAATACTAACGGAGATGTTCTTGTAGTTTTTGCAGGATGTGTAAAAACTAATGATGAATGGATTCTTGACTCAACATGTACTTTTCACATGTCTCCAAACAAAGATTGGTTCATCAATTATGAACCCATGGAAGGTGGCTCTGTGTTGATGGGTGATAATTCACCATATAAAATTGTTGGGATTGGTTCAATTCAAATCAAGATGTTTGATGGTGTTGTCAGGACTTTGACAGATGTTCGACACGTTCCAGGTTTGAAAAGAAACCTCATTTCTTTAAGTACTCTTGACCTTAAAGGGAACAAGTACTCTACTGTAGGTGGAGTTTTGAAGGTTTTAAAAGGAGCTATAATTGTAATGAAAGCTAACATTAAATCTGCAAACCTGTATCATCTCCAAGGTAGTACTGTAACAAGTAATTCTAATGTTACTTCTTCATCTTCTGTTTCCGATACTACTAACCTTTGGCATATGCGTCTTGGGCATATGAGTGAACTTGGTTTGACAGTTTTGAGCAAAAGAGGATTGCTTGATGGCAAATGTTTTGGCAAACTGGAATTCTGTGAACACTGTATTTTTTGCAAGCACAAGAGGGTGAAATTTAACACCTCGATACATACTACAGAAGGAATTCTGGATTATGTACACTCTGATTTATGGGACCATCTCAAGAGGTATCACTTGGAGGAGCTCGTTACATGTTGATAATTATTGATAATTACTCAAGAAAAGTTTGGCCATATTTCCGAAAGCATAAATCAGAAGCATTCTCTGCATTCAAAGAGTGGAAAGTCATGGTGGAAACCCAGACTGGTAAAAAGGTTAAAAAGCTTCGTATCGATAATGGTATGGAATTCTGTTCAAATGAATTTAATTCATATTGTAAATCTGAAGGTATTGTTAGACACTACACCGTTCCCCACACACCTCAACAAAATGGCGTGGCTGAACGTATGAACATAACCATTATTTCAAAAGCCCGTTGCATGTTATCTAACACAGGTTTATCTAAGCATTTTTTGGCAGAAGCTGCTTCTACTGCATGTTATTTAATTAACATGTCACCTTCTATTCCACTTAATAAGAAAACTCCGATTGAGGTATGGTCCGGTTCCCAGCTAATTATTCATATCTAAGTATTTTTGGTTGTCCTGCTTATGCTCACGTTGATAATGGAAAATTAGAACCAAGGGCAATTAAATGTATTTTTCTTGGTCACAAAGCTGGTGTGAAAGGATACAAGTTATGGTGTCATGAAACGCAAAAAGTTGTAATTAGTAGAAATGTTGTCTTTAATGAATCAACTTTGTTACATAAAAATTGTTCTACTAATAATCCTGATGAGGGTCAACAAAAGTCAAGTGTGCAGGTGGAGAAATCTGTTGACTCAAAACATACACCAGAAAATGAAACTCCTATTGATACATCTGTTGAGCAAGAGTCTCCTACTCCTACTCAACAACCACAACGTTCTGTAGCAGCTAACAGACCTAGGAGGGTCATCAATCCTCCTAAGAGACTAATCGAAGAAGTCAATATTGTTGCTTATGCTTTAAATGTCGCCGAAGAAATTGAAGGTATCACGGAACCTGCAACTTATTCAGAAGCTATCTCTTCGGATGATTGCAATAAATGGATAACTGCCATGCATGATGAGATGGAATCTCTTGATAAGAATGACACTTGGGAGTTGGTAAAATTACCAAAAGAAAAGAAGCCTATCCGCTGCAAATGGATTTTCAAAAGAAAAGAAGGTGTTACTCCCAATCAGGAGGCAAGATACAAAGCAAGGTTAGTTGCTAAAGGCTACAGCCAGATTCTAGGTATCGACTTTATTGATGTTTTCTCTCCAATTGTTAAGCATAGCTCAATTTGTACTATACTTAGCATTATTGCAAGCGCGATTATGAGCTTGAGCAATTAGATGTAAAAAATGCATTTTTACATGGAGAGCTAGAAGAAGATATTTATATGGAACAGCCTGAAGGTTTCATTGTTCCCGGAAAAGAAAATCTGGTATGTAGATTGAAGAAATCTCTTTATGGGTTGAAGCAGTCCCCGAGACAATGGTATAAGAGGTTTGATTCTTTTATGATTTCTCACAATTTTAAAAGATCAGATTTTGATAGTTGTGTTTATTTCAAATTAGTTAATGGTTCACCAATATATATGTTTCTTTATGTTGATGATATGTTGATTGCTGCAAAAGATAAAACTGAAATAGCAAATCTGAAAACACAGTTAAGCAATGAGTTTGAGATGACAGATTTGGGTCCTGTTAAGAAGATTCTTGGTATGGAAATTATTCGTGAAAGAAAGTTTGGAAAATTATACCTAAGTCAAAAAAGGTATATTGAGAAAGTTCTTCAAAGATTCAACATGCATAAAGCCAAGCCTGTTAGCACCCCGTTAGCTGCACATTTCAAACTTTCTTTAGCATTTTGTCCACAGTCAGACGATGAAATTAATAACATGGCGAAAATTCCGTATGGTAGCGTAGTTGGTTCTCTGATGTATGCCATGGTATGTTCTCGTCCTGATTTATCTTACGCTTTGAGTGTTGTAAGCAGATACATGGCTAATCCGGGAAAGGAGCATTGGAAAGCAGTTCAATGGATTTTCAGATATCTGCGTGGTACTTCTAATGCTTGTTTAGAATTCGGAAATTCTAGTGAAGGACTGGTTGGCTATGTAGATTCTGATTATGCTGGAGATTTGGACAAAAGAAGGTCCTTGACAGGTTATGTCTTTACAATTATGTGGATGTGTTGTAAGTTGGAAGGCAGGTCTACAAACTACTGTTGCCTTATCTACTACTGAAGCAGAATATATGGCAATTTCTGAAGCTTGCAAAGAAGCTATTTGGTTGAGAAATTTGTATGGTGAGCTTTGTGGAGACACATCGTCTACAAAGATTTTTTTGTGATAGAAGCTATATATCTGACTAAAGATCAGATGTTTCATGAAAGAACGAAACATATTGATGTTCGTTATCATTTTATTCGAGAAATTATTACTCAAGGTAATATTCAAATTCAAAAGATTAGCACTCATGACAATCCGGCGGATATGATGACGAAGCCGGTTCCAACAACTAAGTTTGAGCTTTGCTCAAGCATGGTTGGTATGACAATCTAATTTAAAAGGATTGTTGGCACACGGTGATTTGATAATGAGGAGTTGATTGAAGATTTATCTACTTATTGTTACAAGAGTAAATTTGTCTCAAGATGGAGATTGTGAATAATGAGACAAATTTACTATGCATATCAATTGTTAAAATATTGAATTATTGATTAAGAATTTGGTGGGCTCCATTTCTCCATTTTCTTCTTCTTTGTCAGCTGAAATTGACGATGCAAATTCTTCTTCTTTGTCAGCCAAAATTGAGGATGGTGTTGGTATTTTTTTCTTTGTAGCATTAAATGTGGAGTGACAATATATTTGTATATATATTGTGAATTGTGATCAAGTCTGATTTGATCAAGAGAGCTTCGATAGAGCAAAAGACAGACGATAGATATATTATTTATTGTAAAAACTCTTGTAACCTCCTCATTTTCTCATATAGTGATTATCATCGGTTGTGCCCGTGGTTTTTTCCCGTAAAGGGTTTTCCACGTTAAATCCTTGTGTCCAATTTTATCTTTTCTTATCGTATTTCTTTCATCCATTGTCGACAATTTTATAACAAGAAGAATGAGAAAAAAGAAGATAATCTGATAAATGAAGAGAAAAGGGTGAAAAGAAAGATTAAACCTACTCTTGCTCTAAAATCACCATACAAAAGTATAACTCTCGACATTGACGATAAAATCACTACAATAGAGGAAGCTATATGTGGATGGCTATTTTCAGGCACAGGGATTGAGAGTAAGTATGACAAATTTTAACCTGAATTGGCTAAATTCAATATAAGCTAACTATAATTTTTTATAGTGACATCATTTTCACGAGTTTGGGAGGCATAACTATAACAAGGGTACTCGTAGAGAGCCTAATACTTGGATCAAATGTGCATGACTCAGTTACAGATGCATGGATAGACGTTGTAAACTATGAGGAACAATTCAAGGACCTAAACATGCCTAAATGTGTTTATTGCTATTTGACCCAAAAGGTATGTTCAATATTCACGATCTGTGTTTATTGCTATTCAACATATAACATCTCCTACATTTGATTAAGAACAACTGCATTTGTTCACAATTGATTTGGTCATCTTCTGGTTCTATGGTTTTGAATACACTACAATAAAACTCCTTTTTGTGGCGACAAATATCGCCGCAAAAGGCTTCTTGGTCGCCCCAACTGATCATCATCGGTGACATTACGTCACAAAATGTTCGCGCCAAAAATGTTTTTGCGGCGAAAATTTTAAGTTTTGGCGGGGAAGCTGACAGACCCAGATCTTGCCACGTGTGCTATTTTGCGACGAACATATCCGTTTATACGTCGACCAGTATTTGATAATTTTAAATAATTAATAATTTAACAAAAGTTTTTTGCGGCGACATATTATGCTTTTTGCGGCAAACATCTGCTATAATGTTAAATAATTAAGAATATATTTAAATCCTTTTGCGGTTACAACATTAGGTTTTTGCGGCGACATGTTTTATTTTTTTAATTATTAATTTGTATGTCCTTTTGCGGCGATAAAGTCGGACTTTTAGTGGCGAGATGTCGCTGCAAAAGGCCAAAAAAATCTTGGACAACATATTTGCTGTATTTTACGTATTCACCCAATTTCCGGGTAATATATACAAAAACCTGTTTTTTTCTGGACCTCAAATGGTACTTCCAAAGTTAACATAAACGTTTTAACACAATCAGATGTTTTTTTAATAAACTAGTTATCTATCTTCATCACTAGACTCTTCATCACGAGCCAAATCAATGTTGGGGTGACGTGGGGAAGTTGAGGGAAGATTGACGTTTATACCTGCCTGAATTAAGGCTTGATGGATTGCATGTGTGTTATCATCTCGAACACGTAGCTCATCCTGGAATTGAGAACGTTGGGACGCAAACATGGCATCTACCTCGGTGTGTGTATGAAATCTCTCAGTTTTCTGAAAATTTAAAAACATGTTTCATGGAGCGATTTTTCAAAACTTTTTCTAAGAAAAGAGAATTTTTCACTTTTCTAATTTCAACTAGAATTAGAAAAGCACATAAACCCACTTTTCCCCTCTTTGAAACCGTGAGTTGACCCTACCTGCCGTATACAACACTCACACGTTCTTCCTCTCGATTGTTGATACGTTTGACACTTTCCGGGATTTTCACCATGATCCCGACGGCAACAGTTTTGCTCTCTTGCTGATCTCCCCTTATTCGCAGCCTCACAGGTATCTTCTTCCCCATTTTTTCCTTTGTCGATCTTTGTGAATCTCCCTCACATAGTGACCCCCAAATGACTGATTTATGTGAATCTCCTCATACTCAACTTTGTGTTCTGCTTTTGTGTCTAAATATTTTGTGGTTGCTACTGTTATTAATAGCTTTAGGCGCAAGGGAGAGATGGATGATAAGATATAGGTATTAGAGTGTATATGGATATGTGCTTGGATGCATAAAAAGTGATAAAAGACAGAAAAGACACATAGACTGTCAGCATCGGTAGTTTACCCGAGCTTTTAGGCTCTCTAACCCCACGGGAACACCATTGCCTACCTTAGGGTTGGCTCTGGTTGGGTGGCCGGCAGGTTGGAGAAGCCTACGGCTTCCCTTCCTTTTTTTCTTTCTTTTTCTTTTGCCTTCTTTCTACAAAATTAAATTAAAGTAGTTTTTTTTTTTTTTTTTTTTGAAAAGCTACTGATATATTCACATAAACTTTAATGTTTCCAATTACAACTAAAACATTACTCCAACTTCACAAGTTGTGGCATGGGGTATCTGTAAACGCATGAAATACTGTTAAAACCGTAAATGCTACTTACTCGTTAGCATTTAACATTTTAACAGAATTGTAAAACTGTACTAAACCCGATTTCGCTAGGCTAACTGCATTGACTTTATGTATCGTCTATAAGTGTTGGTGCCGTAAGCCAACGATCCCAAGTGAAATCTGTTTTCTTCTTAATGCGCGATTTGATCCATTGAAAGCCTAATAATTGTGATTCGAAGCTGCTGTCTCTTCCAATGCCGTTGGCTTTAAAAATCTTTTCATTTCTATATCTCCAAATGCAGTAGGCAGTGATTCTTATTATTGCCCTCCATAAGTTCCAGCACTTGTTTGGTAAACAGTCTCTTGAAGCCAATTCTATCTCTGTGAATGATTCTGAATGGCCAAACGGGACTCTCCACCAACTGTATAAATTACTCCATACCTTCTTAGCTCTGGGACATTAAAGTAGTTGAAAAAAGATATAAATTAAAGATAGAGGGTTGAATAGGGTTGGATGTGACAGTAAATTGGGTAGGGTAACAAGGGGTTGGATGCTAATGGTCTTAAAGTTATGGATGTATATATGTAGAATAAAGTCATAATTAGGCTCCATACACATTATGTATGTACGTATTTATGTCTTAATGAAGGAAATGTGTAGTAATGTGATTAGATGATGATAAAGAAAGAAAGAGGTAATTGATGTTATGAATGTATAAAATAAAGAAAAAATTATAAATGTACGGATGTATAGAGATAAGTACACAGCTATACTACCATCTACTTTTTCTTGCTCTCTCATTTATACCTAGCCCCACCAAATGATATTTAAATCTTAATTCATTATATATTTATGATTATATAGTTGTAAGCTTAGATTAAATCCATATGAATTCCAGGTTATCTAATTTTTCAAAGTTGGCTCCTTTAATCTTTGTTTATACTCTAATAACGTACTATATATTACATATAAGTCTCCATTAAAGCAATTAAGATAAAGTTCACCCGTGCCTCGTATATGGTGATATCTTTATAACTTATCTAGACAAATGTTTGGTTTCTATAAATATGAGTGAAATATAGAGGGGTGGACATAATGGTGATGCAATGGAGTCGCAAGAAGATTGTGAGAAGTTTTTTTTAGAGATATTGGCCGAAAGAGTTAAAAAAGGTCCAAATGGGGCTCCAATCTTTAAAGGTACTGTTTGGATAGAAATGGATGAGCACTTTTTTTTGAAATGCGGTTTAAGATATGGTATTGAGAAGTTGAAAGCAAAATTCTACGTTTGAAATCTATGCATACCAAGTTTACTGAATTGAAGAAGAGTATCTAGAGAGAGATAATGTTAGGAAAAGTGAGGCTGATGGGGTTACTCAGAAGGGAAAGCGTAAGTTAGAAGAGGAGATAGGAAAAAGTCTTCAGGAAGCTCCAAATATGATACCATTATGGAGGTATTCACATAGTCAATGCTTGCTAGAAAGGAGAGGGATTTAGCAAAAGCGGAGCAATACAAATCAAAGTCCGGTGACGTAACAACCACAGTTGAGGAATACTCTATTGGTGATTGCATGACTACGCTAGAAGCTATAGCTGGTGTTAGTTCTAGATCTTAGTTTAAAGCATTGACATTCTTTCCTAATATTTATTGGAAAAAAATGTTTCTAATTATGTCTGAGGATAGAAGGAAAGAATGGCTTGGTACTTTAGATGAGTAGTTCTTTTACAACGTAGAAATGTCGTATGATATTTAGTAAGACTTATTGCATTAGGTTTCTTTGGTGTGTTTGATATTTATGTATGAACTTGATGTCATTTTATGACATATTTAGATGACCTATATGCAACGTGGATTTTTTTCATGATCATGACCTATTAATGTCATTATGGTTTATTATGCAGAAGAAGACCTACAATGTCATATTCATCTCATAGTAGCTCGTCTCATACGATGACAACGAATTGAATGATATGATTATATTTTCCTTTAATTTAAAGCATGAGAAGACTTTTATTGATAGAACTCCTTGTAGAACATCTATGCTAAGTGGAAAATAATACATTAGAGAAATATTGTGCGGGCATCCTATCCAGTGTTATGAATGAACTAGGATGAAAGCACATGTTTTTATGAACTTGTGTGATAAACTAAAGATGATGAATCTATTGCAAGATTGTAGGGATGTTAGTGTTGAAGAAGGTTTGGCAATGAGTTTACGGATTCTATGCCATGGCACATGACAAAGAATGATATCCGATCGTTTTCAATATTCTACTTGGACCGTGCATTATTTGTTTAAGAAGGTACTAAGAGCTTGGAAGGCTTTTGAACTTATACTTCTTAAAACAGTAGATAGGGATGAAGTTCAACTAGAAATTCAAGCATATTTGAGATTGTATACATTTTTAAGGTATTCAAATAAATTATAAAAAAAGTCATTAATCTCTCTTTGTTATGATTTACATACACTTTCTATGCAGATGGCACTCATGTAGCAGCTTGGCCCATCATCAAAGCATAAGTCATTTCGAGGAAGAAAAGTGGTACTTGTAACACAAAATATGATGCCGATACGCTCACATGAAATGATGTTCACTTTTGAGTATACCTCTTGGGGGGGGGGGGGGGGGGGGGGAACAACCAACGACTCTCGTGTATTTTATGACACTGTTTCAAACCTGAAAACAAATTTCCAGTGCCAAGTGGTTGTAAGATGTCTCAAAATTTTCTTTTGCCTTATTCATTTTATCCATTTTTTAAACATCTAACTCAAATATATATATATATATATATATATATATATATATATATATATATTTGTATTACATGGTTGAAGATTATTTCTATGTTGTTGATAGCGGTATCAGAATCTAAAGGGTTTTTTAGCTCTATATCGTGTTAAGTAGTATCAATTGGCATAGTTAAGTGGAGTAAGAGGAAATAAAGAGACATTCATCCATTCGGAATATCATAGAGCAGGCATTCGGTGTTCTTAAAGCAAGATTTCACATTTTGAAAGATATACCAAACTATCATTGAGATGTCAAATGTTGATTCAACATGCATGTTGCGCATTGCATAATTACATACAAATGGAAGATTAGGTAGATAATTTATTCACTAGATATGGTGATGTAAATCTTCAAGACCTTGTGGTTGTATTTTATGACACTGTTTCAAACCTGAAAACAAATTTCCAGTGCCAAGTGGTTGTAAGATGTCTCAAAATTTTCTTTTGCCTTATTCATTTTATCCATTTTTTAAACATCTAACTCAAATATATATATATATATATATATATATATATATATATATATATATATTTGTATTACATGGTTGAAGATTATTTCTATGTTGTTGATAGCGGTATCAGAATCTAAAGGGTTTTTTAGCTCTATATCGTGTTAAGTAGTATCAATTGGCATAGTTAAGTGGAGTAAGAGGAAATAAAGAGACATTCATCCATTCGGAATATCATAGAGCAGGCATTCGGTGTTCTTAAAGCAAGATTTCACATTTTGAAAGATATACCAAACTATCATTGAGATGTCAAATGTTGATTCAACATGCATGTTGCGCATTGCATAATTACATACAAATGGAAGATTAGGTAGATAATTTATTCACTAGATATGGTGATGTAAATCTTCAAGACCTTGAAGAAGGTTTGAACGCGGTTCAAGAGGATTTTCCTTTGGATATGACAGCTTAAGATGAAATGCTTCAAGTTAGAGATTCAATTGCAGATATGTTGGGTAAAGTATACCACATGACACTATCATAGACGTTGGTGATATTGATATCCTTGAATAGTAAAAACTTTCTTAATGGAAATACTTTTTAATGTTTTATTCGGATATACATTGGATTTATGTAGAATCTCGTATTAAATTTATGTTCATATATGTTAAATTGTATTATATCATATTACGGGAACTAAAAAAATGAAATTCGGTTAAAATAATACATCCAAACATGTTTTCTAATTTTCTAAAATAGAAAATGAAACCTCCATCATTTTTAACCAAACACGTTTTCTAAATTTTTAGTACAAAACTGAAAATGAAAACTCCACCCCTTTTCTAGAAATTTTTTTCTAAAAAAACTGATAACAATTTTTCACAACGAAACACAACCTTAATGTTCTACCTACTCCACGGACATGTCACCGGCGTTCACCCAACACCGACTCAACACCGACTTCAGGATTTCTTTTTCGCCTCAACTGATGCTAGCTCCCGACTTGACCGTCCATTAAAAAACCATACGGCGTTGTGTAGTTATAAAATACAAAAATTAAACCATATATATATATATAGGGAGGGGTTAAACAAAGAACCCTTGTTAATTAAAGAACTTGAAGAACCATCTCTAGACCATTGGATCTAGAGATGGAGGGCTGTGATTAATTTATGAAAAAATCCATAATTAATTATCAATCAGCACCAATTTATATAGCTAAAAGGACAAAAATGTAAATCAACACTCACAGCCTCAAATCAACTCCCGTTTTTGACGCCCTTTCTACGGAAACTGAATATATTCAAAATCAAATGCAAACCCACAACCCACAACCATAAACCCACTACTTCAAATCGTTTCCATTCAAAGGCGAAGAACTACCAAATTAGGTTTTTCATACGAACCTAAATCGAAGTGAAGAATCAACTGCAACCTGCAAACAAAGTAAGAATTCCGTTCGTTTTTGAATGTTGTTAGGTGATCATCAATGCAAAAGTATTGATCGAACTTACTTCTTATTTATTTACAGTGGATAATCCTAAGAGACGAAGTGGACGATTGATGGCATCGTTTGCAAAAAAAATAAAATATGATGGAAAAGTAATCAATGTTGACGATGATGCTGACGACGTCGAGCAACAACGTGCAAAGAAGGATGCCAATGAAGATAAATCACAAGCAGAATCAGAGAAGGGATCAGATGAAGAAGGACAATCAGTTGAAGGAGATGGTGTTTCTGATGACGATGATGAAGGTAATTTCCAAATCCTAATGTGCAAACAACTAGTTAAAAACAACCAAAACCTAGTTTGTATTTAGGAAAAAACCACTGTAATTTGCATTTTGTATGCTCATGTGTGATGTAGATGATACACGTTGTTATTTAGCAACTAGTTAGCATTTGTATTTTTTGCATTTTGCATTTGAAGTTCATATGTAGCGTTCTGCTTCTTTAAATTTGCTTTTTGTTATTGAAAAAATCAATTTCAAACACTGTAATTTTCATTTTGCAATGTTATCAGTTGTAACTTTAGCATTTGAGAATGGTCATTTGTACCAATTTGCATTTCAAAACTGATGAAACAGTTTGCATTTGCATTTGATAATTATCAGTTTGCATTTTGTTATTGGAAAATTTAATTTCAAAACACTGTAATTTGCATTTTGCAATGTTATCAGATGTAACTTTTGCATTTGGGAATGGTCATTTGTACCAATTTGCATTTCAAAAACTGATGAAACAGTTTACATTTGCGTTTGATAATTATCAGTTTGCATTTTGTTATTGGAAAATTCAATTTCAAAACACTGTAATTTGCATTTTGAAATGTTATCAGATGTAACTTTTGCATTTGGGAATGGTCATTTGTACCAATTTGCATTTCAAACACTGTAATTTGGCAATGGTCATTGATTTTCCAACCTTTTGGATTGTTATAAGTTGTAATTTTGCATTTTGGATAGCCAACACTGTGTGTTTTTATTTTAAAAGATGTTCATGTAATTATATGCTTTACAGAGGCTACTGAAACAGATGATTCACATTATCCATCACCAAAATTTCATTTGAGAATAAGAAATGAAGAAAATGTTGAAAGACAAAGGAGTGAAGAAAAGGTGAAGCCACCACAAAAAGAAAAAAATATAAGCAGATCCAAACCTACAACAAAAAAGAGTAGAATTGCAAAAAGTAAAAAGACAGTTACGAGAAAAAAGGTTGTTCAAAGTGCAAAAGCTGTTGAAGCTGGTGAAAATGAAGGTATCAAATGATTTTTGTTGAACTACAAAAAAACCACATGTATTTGCATTTGGGACTGAACAATTTGTATTTGCACAACTGATTAACAGTTTGCATTTGCATTTTGAGAATTATCAGTTTGCATTTTGCATTTTAAAGTTTTCACTTAGGAAATGTAACTTGAGGTTGGAATTCATTTTGCATTTGTAGTACAAATTTGAATTTTGAAAAAAATGTGGTACTGGACAACTGCAAAAAACCACTGTAATGATACAATTTGCATTTTAAATTCTGATTAACAGTTTGCATTTTGTAATGATACAATTTGCATTTGGGACTGAACAATTTGTATTTGCACAACTGATTAACAGTTTGTCTTTGCATTTTGAGAATTATCAGTTTGCATTTTGTATTCAACAGTTTTCACTTCATATATTTTGCATTTTGCTATACATGACAGATACACCTGATTCAGATGATGATTTTGTTAGACCCCCACCGAAGGTTGTCAATGAAGGCACAACAACAAGGAAAAGGAAGAAAGAGGAAAGTTTGTTATGTAAAGAAAAAAGGGGAAAGTCTGTTAGTTCTGAAATCGTACCGTTTGTGCAAAAAGAAAAAAGGGGAAAGTCTGTTGGCAAAAAGAAAGTGCCTGAAACACAAGAAATCTATTATATAAAGTCAAGGCAATCACCGAACTCATTTGTGCAAATGTGTAAAAGTTTGGCTCCTGGAATGAAGAAGATGATAAAAGATATGGGTTTTGGAGAAATAATAAAATGCAAAATAGGATTTATACCAGGAAGGCTTGCATACTGGGTTGTAGATAATTTCGATACGGAGAAGATGGAATTGACAATTGGAGATGCTAGCTATCATCTAACCAGCGATACAGTGTTTGAAATGTTGGGGTTCCCATTGAGAGGTACTAAAGTAAAGGCTGTTAATAAGGCAGGTGTTGGAGATACAGAAAAGGTAACAGCTTGGAGACAACAGTATCCAACGCCAGAAAAAGGTCCCCAAAATATATATATGAAGCAAGTCATTGAGAGAATACTATCTGATAAGAATCCTGGAGAAATGTTTAAGATGAATGTACTGGTTATAATCATGACAATGATGGCAGAGGGGGTGAGATGTGGGACGGTTAACCAAAAGTTCCTCCCTTGCATTACAGATGTGAACCAAACAAGTGGAATGGACTGGTGCACATATGTCGTTGAATGTGCAAAGAGATGCAAAACAAGATGGAACAGAGATGACATCAAATGTTGGTTTACAGGACCATTGCTTTTTTTGGTGGTATGTATAATTAACAATTGAAACTGTAAAACACAAATTCAAACAATTAAATATGTTCTATTTTGTAGCTTTGGTATTGTACCACACTTAACAGGATGAAGAAGACAAGAAACATGTCATACCCTACATGTACCTACTGGACAACAGACATGTTGAAAGAGGAGGAAGATAAGCTGCTATCTGATGCAAAGTTGAAGATCAAAGCAATCCCGAAGGCTGTGAAGGCTGAGGTGAAAGGTAGAGGTAATGTTTTGTTTAACAAGTACCCAAAATGCAAACAATCTGCAAATAATAAGATCATATTTTACATGATTTGATCACAAAACATATATATAATTTAGGTGAAAAAGAAGATAAAGTGGAAAAATCAGAAACAACAAAGCAGAGAAAAAAATCTACTAAAAACAAATCAAAAATGAGGAAAGCTGCAAGATCAAAAAAGTATATCATTGTGGAATCTACAGCGAATAAAGGTAAATGCAAAAATATTCTCAAATCTATGCTATATATACAGCAACTATAAATGAAAATAATATACATTTTAATGTCTTTCTAAAAAATATGCAAAAAACAGATAAATCATATCAACCTTTGTCTGTGGTGGAGCCTCCTAAACAAATAGAATCAGGTGAAAATCTTATGGCAGCAGGCAATGAAGGTGGACAAGGTGATGTAGTTGATGAGGGTCTTAAAGAGAAGGAAACTGAAGCTCTTTTGGAAGATAAAGAAAGGGAACAAAGGAAAAATGGCAAAGATGGAAAGGCAGATGTTGATGAACAAGATGAAACTGAACAACTTTTTGAGAGGCATAGTCCATTAATCAATGATGAAGATGAACCAGAAGTTCAAGAGTACAGCCCCGAGGTATAAAATGCAAAAAATAGTTATTTGCAGTTGGCATTTTGTATTTTGCATTTTGTAGTTTGTTAGTTTTGCATTTTGCAGTTTGCTTTTTGCATTTTCTTAGTTTGCATTTTGCAGTCTGCAATTTGTTAGTTTGAATTGCATTTTGCAGATTGTATTTTGCATTTTGCATTTTGCATGAATGACATTTCATCTCAAAATGCAGGAGTTTGTTACAAATATAAAACAACTTTACATAGATCTGATTACAAAGAAAGAAGAACTTACTGAGGTTATGTGGAGAGCGCAATTTGAATATCCTGAAGATCAGAATATCCACGATCTATTGCACCAAATAAAAAACAAAGTGGTGGAAGATCTAAAACTGAGTGAATTCAACTATGTCCATAAGAATGAGGAAATGGAATCGATGATTGAAGAGGTTAAAGAAAGTGTGATTAAGGAAGTTTCTGAAAAGCTCATGCAACATTTGGAGAAGGAATATGAAATGAAAAGATCTGGAGCAAAAATTGTAGGAGATGAGCAGGATTTTCATACACCAAACAGAAAGATTGCCAGCGTGTCAGATACAACTCCAACAGCTACACAAATAATAGAGAGCACACCGTTTCTGGACATGGTTGACAAGATAGTTGACTCGCATATGATTTTGAGGAAGGAAGGAAAAGAGGCTTCATGCAAAAATACCTACTATGAGGAGAGTCCAGGGAAGCGTAGAAAGTTGAATAACTTTCCCTCATTCAGTCTTGGATTGACACAAACACAGGAACGTGAAAAAGATGATGTGCATGAGGATCCAGTTGATTTCCAAAACATTGCAAACATGATGTGCAATGTGATCAAATCAATACCATTTTTAAACGAATCAGTGCAAATAGAAAAACAACAAGCTGATGCAGTAGTAGAAGGAACGGGTGATGTGGAAGTGGAGAAGGATGAAACAGCTGCAGAAGTGATTGATAAAGTTGTAGTGGAAAGAGGTGAAACAGCTGTAGAAGGACCTAACAATGTGCAGGTGGAAGAAGATGAACCAATCGCTACTACTATTGATGCAGTATTGTTAAAATACGACTGAATGAGAGAGAAATCAGGGCTGAGTAATCTTGTTCTTGGGTATGAAGAGAATTTTGCAAAGGGAGGTGACAACAAAGAAAAACGAAAGGTAAAACCATCCGCTGCATTGTTGTCTCCATACAAAAATAGAAAAGTAGAGATAAATGCAATTACTTCTAAGGATGAGCTTGAGGTAACATGCTGGCTGTTTTCAGCAACAGGGGATCCAATGTAAGCTAATATTAAAAACTATTTGTTTAATTATTATTATTATTATTTTTTTAAATCTCACAAAATATCTGTTATACAGGGACATTGTATTTTTGAAGCAACCGGGTGTGGGATTAACAAAGGCATTGGCAGAAACTATAATTCCAGAATCTCACGTGCATCATTCCCTGGTGGATTCATGGGCAGTTGTACTCAACAACGAAGAGAGATACAAAGACTCAACATCGCCAAGACGATTATTCTGCTTCGTAACTCAGAAGGTACTATTTAAAATGCAAAAATTTGATTCATAACCTTTGTATATTCCTAATCTTTTAACTAATAACATGCAAACTTTATAGTAAAAATAGACAAAATCTAAGTAATAACAGGCAAACTGTAAAATATTCGTTCTCTTTTAACTAATAACATGCAAACTGTATGATAAATTAGACAACATTTGGGAATGAGAAGACTGAAAAACACAAGTTAAGCGAGGAGGACTTGGAAAAAGTGATAGAGGCAGAGGCCCAAAGAAGGTATCCTGTGTTTGAGACCATGATGGATGGATGCTTGTCAACAAGCCCATACAAACTTCAAGAGGTGGAATTGGTATGTAAATGCAAAAAGTAGTAAAATGCAAAATGCAAAAAAACAAAAAAATTTACTGATTGCAAATTTACAGGTGTTTATCCCTATCATCGATGGTAGCCACTACTTTGTCTTCGTATTTGATATCAAGAAGGGACTTGCACATATAATAGACAACATAGCAAGGCCACGAGACTCAAAGTTCAGATATGAAGATATATATAATATTGTGGTGACAATTCAGTTCCATTAAATTCTAACAGTTTCAATGTACTTGAAAAACATTAAACTAATTTGCGTATATTTTAAATGGTACAGAAAAGGAGTATGGAGATATTCATAGCAAAGAAAAAGATTCAAATCAACATGAAGCTGTTCAAGAATGACCCAAAACTAGTGAATGTGTCTTGGAAAACAAGAGAGAATTACATAGATTGTGGGGTTTTCATTATGAGACACATGGAAACTTTTTTTGGAGTGACAAAAGGATGGAAAGCAGGGTTCAAGATGGAATGCTTTGATCAATCAGAACAAATCTTAAGGCTGAGGGAGAAATATGCTGCAAAGATTTTGCTGTCGGACATGAACGAGAAAAGAGACATAGTCCTAAAAGAGGTGGAATTATACAAAAAGCTACATGTCGAAGAACAAAATATTTTGCACTTTGAAGCAGATACGAGAATCAAGGAACGTGCTGCACTGTATGCTTAAAGTTACTACCGGAAACACACAAGTTGTTGGTTTCAAAAAACATAACATGACTTAGTTAGTTGGTTTAAAACATTGGGTTCTGGAAACACACAAGTTTGTTGGTTGGAACAATTTTTTTTTGCATGTTTTAGTTGTTGGTTTAAAACAACTTTATTCTAAGAAAATATGGTGAACATTGTTCTGAATTATGTTTTAGTTGTTAATGCAAACAATGCAAAATGCAAAATGTGTTGTATATTGTAAATACCTTATTTGTTGGCATTAGCAAAATACAAAATGTGATGATAAATTCAAAAAATATGATGATCTATTCATTTTGTTTTGCTATATATTGGAAATACGGGATTTGTTGGCATTAGCAAAATGCAAAATGTGCTGTAAAATTCAAAAAATATGATGATCTTTTCATTTTGTTTTGCTGTATATTGGAAATACCTTATTTGTTGGCATTAGCAAAATGCAAAATGCAAAAAAAATAAAAATAAATAAATAAAATAATTGTAAAAATGTTAACCATACACTCACTGTAACATGAAAAAGCAAGATCAAAATGCAAAAAAATATGAAGTCCAAATGCAAAAAATGAAATAACTCATGCTTAATTCAATTACACATATTATCATTGTTTGTTTGTTTCCATAGGTTAAATTGTACTGTAATTGTGCTTAATATAATATAAAATGCAAAAATTGATTATATACGTTAAATTGCAGAACAGTGATTACATAACTGCAAAAAGTGTAAATGCAAAATAAACACCATGATCAATTACACATAATAGATCAAAAACATACTTCATTATAAATAAAATAAAAAACATGTTGAATTACATAAAAACATTCTTCAGCACATAAACATACGATAAATTAAAAAACAAAAAAATAAAAACCCTAATCTAACCATTTCTCAAGCCCATTATTGTAAGAAGATTGATCCTGAATTGATTTAAAAATCTGTTCTCGTAACCCTTCGGCAGATGCAAGCATGGACCTCTGATGTTCAATTTGAGAGGTAAAGTTGCAAAGACGCTCCTCCTCAAGGGAAGAAATCATCGAAGCAGCCTTAATCATATTTTCAGTGTTTTGAACATCTTCAAGCTTCGATCGAATTTCTGCAATCATCTTCTCTATGTCTCTAAGCCTTGCCTTGTCCTGAAGTATATGATAATCATTTTCTTTCCACATATACTGAATTTTACGCAACTTTTCCTTGTTCTTGCACTCGTCTTCAGAATTGACAGGGATATCCATGGATGTAAAAAAATGTTTGAGAATGGCCAAGTAGATGTGTGTGGACTATCGAATAGATGGCCTATTTATGGAAGAAAATGAGAGTGGGAAATGGGAAAACAAAATGCAAAAAGGGGGGAAAACAAACCGCCAAAAAAAATGGTGAAAAAAAAATGATATAATTGATATGATAAATGATAAATAAAAACAATTACGCCTTTTTTATTAAATAACAAAATGCAAAAAAAAAAGTTCTATATTTACATAAGTTGACATCGACTACCTAGTATCACAAAATTCAAACAATATAGATCAAAATGCAAAATCCACTCAAAATGCAAACAACACATAAAAGTAGAAGCAAAATCTACTTAAAATGGTAACTACACAATAAATTAAATGCAAAAATCTACTCATAAAATAATGAACAACCACTGAAATATTCACGAATGGGTCGTTGTTTAAACAATGTAATTATTGAAAAAAACTAAAAATTAAAAAAGATTCAAAACTCTGTTACTCAGAAGGTCCAACACCCGAATCACTAGCAATTCCATTCCGTTTAGCTTTTTCCTTCTCTTCAACATCTTTAAGTTTTTTAGGACAAGTTCGGCTGTTATGAGGATCATAAAGACCACAATAACTACATTTCGTGTGGGTCTTTGGTTGTTTAGAAATAGCCCTCTCCCGTGCACTCGTAATTCTCTTCCTAGTACCCCCACCTTTATTCCGAATACCAGATGGATTGTAAACCTCAACATTCTCAGGCTGGACAACCCCCAACATTTCACTTACAAAATCTTTATTTTGCATCTGATCATCTTCGGTGAATCCGTCGACAAATGACTTACACAACTCCTCTTGTGCTTCTAAAAACTTAACTAACTTTTCGTTGTTACCTATTACCTTGTCCAACGCATTCTCAACATGGTGATATACACGACGAATAAGATCTTTTAAACCAACATCTTCAAGAGCAGCAGCATTCCTGATTTGAGAACTATCAAAAATCTTCGGAGGGACTACATTCTTGGTCCATCTTTTACAAATATATTTACGAGGGAATTCCTTGAAATCAAAAATACGAAGAGCATAAAAAATATGTCTGCACAAAATCTTTCAAATCTTTTGCATGAACACGTAATAACCTGAGAAGAAGGAATAAAGATAACCTGTTCAAAAAAATGCAAACTGTCAAAATGCAAAAAATATTCATCAAACTGCAAAGTGCAAAAAATGCAAACTGTCAAAACTCTAAATACAAACAAAATAACTAGAAAATAAATAAAATAACTAATGAACATGGAGAAATTACCTCACTATCTTTTGGAAAATATTCATCAAATTTCTTTGGCTCCTTGTCTCTATTAATCGATTCATCCACTTCCATAGACAAAACACCTGAGTCTTTAATCTTAAATATTTTTTGATTTTCAAACTCTGAAAAGGAAAAAGACATACATTTCTTGATAGAACAACCAATTTCCCTAGAAATGTCACTAAAAACAGCTTTAGTAAATATCCTATATGCGTCCTCCTCCAAAGGCCAATCGTGTCTAAACTTAGGCGTGGTATATAAACTCTCATGGTCGTTTTTGGACTGAACAAACCTTTGCTCGTGCATCGCGGTATCAAAATGAGTTAAAAACTCAACAAGCGTATTGCTTGAACGCATCAACTGGTTAAACATATGATTCTCCGACTCTGATCTAGACGATGTACGCATCAAACCAGACAACTCCCAGTTACGAAAATATGCTGGGATCCAAAACTTCCTTAATCCAAACATATCAGATAACCATCTATTATCTTCCAACTCAAACTCTTGAATTAAAGAATCCCATAAATAATCAAAAACCTCAGGTTCAAGCTTGTCAGTCCAAACAATTTTGCTTAGTTCCGCTTTGAAACCATTGTTGCAGATAGATAAAGCAACCTATATACAAAATCAAAATGCAGGATGAATAATACAAAAATGCTAGATGCAAAATGCAAAATACAAAATGCAAAATGCAAAAATGCAAAAAAACATAATGGTTACAAAAATGTCAAAAAAATGCCACATACATAATGCAAAATGCAAAAATAGGCAAAAAAAATGATTACCTTGGTAGTAACTTTTTCCATTATATGCCACATACATAATCGATGCTTTGATAATGGAAATACGGAATCAATAGCGATTTTCATGGTAGGATCTTGGTCTGTTAATATCATCCGAGGATGCTGTGGGAATGCTTTTGAAAACGCATTTAATAACCATTTGTACGAATCAACGTTTTCTTTGCTCAACATACCAGCACCGAACGTAACACATTTCTTGTGATTATCGACACCGGTAAAAGGGATAAAAACCATATCGTATCTACAGAAACGGGTATAAGATTTTAATAATCTGAAAATATATATTATAGATCAACACAACACCAAAAGCCATCAAAAATTATATATTAAAAAAGACAGTGGGCCATAATAAAGATGAGAAAATACTTGTTGGTACGGTATGTAGCATCAAACGAAACAACATCACCAAAAGCATGATAATTCCGCTTCGTATCTTCATCAGCCCAAAACAAACCAGCAAGTGCTTTATCAGAGTCAACGAAGTACTCAAACGAAAAATTAGAAATAGATGCTTTCTTTTTGTTCAACAAGTCAACAACAATCTGACAGTCATAATCACCAATGAAAGACAAAATATCCCTTTTGTAATTCTTGGCATCTGTCTTTGTAAAACCTATATCTTCTGAACCAACAACTTTTGACAAAATTCTATGCCCAGCAGAAGACCCAACACTAGCGTCATTCAGGTTATGCAGGAGGAGTTTTTTAGAAAAACTCACTTTGCGAAAGGCATTTAGGTGTTTCATATACTCTGGATGAACCAACAAATGATTATGCTCTTCCTTAAAATGATATATACGATACTTATTGTCAGGAGTAACTGACAATCTGATCCGGGCAAGACAATCACACTTCTTAGAAGACCGCCTTCTTCTCTTTTTGGTCTTTTTAGTGGCATCAGCAGCCTCAGTTGAATCAGTATTAACAGCAACAGAAGCAGTTGTATTATCATAATGCAAACAATTCAAACCAACACTAGGGGTTTCGTTTTTAGGCTTTTTGCCTGCTTTAGCACATGTAAACATCTTAATTTTGACAAGCCCAACAACATTTTTGGACCTCCCAGCGGGTGGCTTCGAAGTAGATTTGATCGGTTCAAAACCACCAAGCTTTGCATATTCCTTATAGAATGCCCATGCTTGAGATAATGTATCAAAAGTCTGATTTACAAAAGGAGTATTAACATCATCAACATTAGGTGTCCAATACCTATCTCCAATAGCATTTGATTTCTCTATTCCAATTTGAAAAGACGGATGAACATTACCAAGATCTAAAAAAAACAAAATGCAAATATTATAACACAAAAGCCACATCATATAAAAGAAAACGATATGTCAAAATGCAAACAAAAGATATATAAGCCAAGAACAGAGTTATATGTACATGCAAAAAATAACAACATGCAAATTGCTTTAACTCTAACAGTGATACACCTTTGAAATACACATATAAGAACAAAAAAAAACAAAATGCAAATATTATAACACAAAAGCCACATCATATAAAAGAAAACGATATGTCAAAATGCAAAACAAAAGATATACCAGCCAAGAACAGAGTTATATGTACATGCAAAAAATAACAACATGCAAAATGCTTTAACTCTAACAATGATACACCAAGAACAGAGTTATATGTACATGCAAAAAAAAAAACAACATGCAAAATGCTTTAACTCTAACAATGATACACCTTTGAAATACACATATCAGAACAATATTGCAGCTATATTCAATCAATGAACCAATCACAGTCGATCAAAAAACAAAGTCGTACAAAATCATGAAGAAAAACAGGATCAAATACACCGATAATTGGCAAAAACAGTACATTTCATAAGCAGTAAAGCATCGACAATTGAAACCAAAAACATTACCATCGTAATCGTCGTGACAATCGCCCATTGATTGGATAGCCTCAGACATACGAACATGCAAAAAAACACAGAAATGTGACAATTGATCTGGATTATATTGCAAAATATTAATCAAATTGATCTGAATATTGAATGTAAATCTCGAACAAAATCAAAATTGATAAACGTCTGAACAATTGATCAAATCGTATGAAGCATGAAGGAGATACGGACAAACGACGATAGAAAAGGGAACAAATTGTTTCCGTTATTACTGTGCTTCGTGGAGAAAATACGATCATACCCCTATCAGTATAAATGAGATCAACGATTGTAATAAGTTCCTTGGGTTCTTTGTTTAAGAGGGGGTTCTATATGGATGCAATGTCTATATATATATATATATATATATATATATATATATATATATATAAATGTTATATATTATATCTTATGTTAAGTATATAAAGTATAAATAATTACGTACATGATTTTTTCAGCAAGAGACTCATGTGTAAAGACGCTATCGTGTAAATGACTTAGCGCATATTGTTCGATTAGGATAAACTAATAAAATGAATATATACTTAATAACAATAATTATATCACACAAACGGGTCAATCATTACATCTAACATACTAACGGGTTAAACTTTTACCCATTATATCAAACAAACGGGTCGACCATTATACCAAACAAATGGGTCGACCATTATATCACACAAACGGGAAACGGGTCGAGCATTATGTCAATCAAACGCATCGACCAATATATCTAGCATTTAGGGTGACAATTGTGACTGCGGCCTCTGCTGCTGTTCACAAGTACAATATGTATAGGTCCATGAGTGGTGACTTATCCCTCTTGATGTTATGGAATTCTAGAACCTAAACTGCTCCGTTGAGAGCTCTGTGACCCGTTCAAGGGAAGGTCCACCAATGATTGCCATTCTCCCCCTAATTTAATTTAGCTAAGTTGTTCAATGATAATAATAGGCGAACATGCAATCTGATATGTAAGGCATGCAACAGCCTTAGCTTCTGAAGGGGAGGAGAAAGACTCATCCTAAGGGGAACTTTATGTTAAATAAGAGAACAACAAAATTTTAAGCTTTAGGTCAACATATATCTATGTCTGCTCACAAAACACGAAGGGTAATTTCTTTGACATTCTTGTTAACCCTACATGAAAGAGAGTGAGTGGCGGGTTTTTATCAAAAGTTTGTAGGTGAACATGGGAGGAAATGGAAAGGCCGAGAAATCTTAATAAGGAAGCACTTAACTTAGGGCATTGTTAAATGACAATTGTGATTGTTGTTGAATGTTAGGCTAAAAACGCATATATATTTAACTTTCATATCAAACCTTATTTATTTTTCTTTGATAAGAACTTCTCATTTCACATACGTTTTAGGTTACATAACACACGTGACGATTCATTCTTGATTTACTCCTCATTGTTGAGAACTTCAACCCAAGCATCTATGACTTGACTGATGCATGTATTTTTGGTATCTAACTTTCTTCTAAAGCCCTTATTAATTTGACTCTTGATGAACTTTGGTGTGCAACCCGCGTACGGGTTTTTTAAGATGATTAAAAGCTTTTTCACACACTGGTGTTTTAAAATTTGTAAAATGGAATTACTAAATGAATACTACACACGACTCAGGGAAGTATGACCTGGTCAGTAGTAGTATAGATCGGGTAAGACCGAGTGTCGAACCACAGGGATAAAACTTGGCAACTACTAGTATTCAAACATCATCATTGTTTGGTAATTAAACAATTACAAGTGATTTTCAGATTAGGATTAATTATAGAAAATAGTTTACAAACAGAAATATTACAAACGGCTAGATAATCAAGGAAAATATCACTCAGGCTTCGGAATCATCCTAGCTGTTATGGTAATATTAATTTTAATTAAGTTGTTGATGACTTGATAAATTATAGTAAAGCACACAACATGATGTCCTCTCTAATATTCACAAATCATATTATCATACGAATCATCCCTCGAGTTATCGAGCCTTTGATTGAAAATCAAACATAACATGTAAGCATAGAATCACAAATTATAACACAGATCCACTTAACCAAGTTCAAATCCAGCTACAAGATATATATTCTGTCAAATAATATTTCTTATAGATTTCAGAACTTAGGGAAGTATCAAAGTGATTGGAAATGGTTTAAACATGAGAAACGACAAACTGAACTGGAATAAAGGTGCATGTGGTCGCATAGATCCATGCGATCGCATGGCAATACCATGCGGTCGCATGACCTCATTTTACAGCAGAAAATCATTTATGCACCAAGGATCGAACACGTACAACTTGGACTGTCATCCAAGGTTATAAGCAGATAGAAATGAGCACTATGTAGTCATGAACCCAACAATACTCAAACCACTTGTGTTGGATTTAAGATCGAGCCTTACGTTATTTCCTTAAGATATCATCATCTTAAGTACTATTTCTAGTACTTAATACATGCAAAGCATGAAACACGTAAGCATGCACATAGAATCATAGAGATCAGATTCTTAATGACATTAGGAGTTTATTTCAACCTTAACATGCTCAAGAACACCTTTTCAATCCTTTTTATTCTTTTGTAGTCGTTATGATCAAATAATATACTTAAACACTTGAAACTTTCGATTAAGACGTTAAGCATGCGTAAAATCACAATATGATGAACATGACCAACTTGTTATGACCTGAAATGATCAAAGACAAGTTCTAAAAATGCTTTTCGAATGATAACCTTGCTTGTTACACCATTTCTAGTGACAACTACACAAGATCTTGAGATTAAACCATCATCTTTGAATATGCATGGAATGTAACCTTTATGTTTTCACGTGAAAGATTAACAAAACATGAACATGAACATATTTAACATAAGAAAATGATTAAGCACATTTATATCAATGATCAAAACATACTTTTTATATCAAATCATCAAGAAAAGATTTATATTGCCATAACTTGGCCAAGAATCATCTTGGCCCAAGTGAAAGAGTTTAGTGACTCATTACAAGTATAATAACAAGAAAAACACTTGGATACATGTTAACAACAAGAAATGATTAGATTATACCAAGCAGTCTTCAAGCTATATACTCGTTTCTCTGAAGTTCTGAGATTCACTAAGCTTCAACGCCTTCGGGACAGGGATTCGGGAGTGTATGGAAGTGAAGGAACATGTGTGTTTTTTGTATGTTTTCTAAAGTACGTCTAACTGATCTGCAAATGACTCCTTAAATAGGCACTGAAACGGGGGTCCATGCGATCGCATGCCCCTGCCATGCGATCGCATGGTTTCGCAGTGGCTTTTGACAAGACAGCGTAGGCTGCAGAGCTTAACAAGTGTCAAAGCTATATTCGGCCCTACCATGCGATCTCATGGTAGGTACATGCGGTCGCATGGCTTTGCAGATTTCAACATTTCTTTATTTTTCTTCAGTTTTGCACTTGTTTAACTCGAAATCTTCACTTTTAGTCTTTTTAACCTGCAATGGTGAAAACAAGCATTTGGGGTAATAATTCGTACAATTCACCTTAATTACGGATTAAATGCGAGGGTTTTCAGTGCGTAAAACATGTATAAATATGGATATATCAAACTTTGGAAAAGAATTTCACTTAAAGAACATTTTTTAAATAACATTTATTTTAGTAAAAAAGAAAATTTTAAGCCACAATGAACACATATATATTTATATTTGTATTGAACTTACTTTATTCCACCATCTCTTGAAAACAACCATGATGATATTGTATTTCCACACGGGTTTGGTTTTGCAATTATGTTTACATCTCTATTTCAGTAAGGAGGCTTTGGTGGAGGTGTTGGTTTCACTTTTCTTTTTGCTAGTCTTTCACTAACTTTCACTTCTGCCCCGCCCGGCCGCCCCACTCCTCCCGGAGAACCAAGATTGCTTAGCTTACAAAGCTAGCTTACTAACGCGAATCCTTTTTATTAACTATATTTAAACCAACTTTTTCTTTCCTTTTCTAAGCTTCCCCATTATTTGTGATGATGTAGATATGTGGACAGCAACATCTTCTTTATCCTCCTTAAAGAAACCGACATCATTAACTATATTTGAATTTCACTTGCCGATACTACCCTCATGCTAAGACTTGCAACACCAGCTTTTGTATTAAGAAAAGGCAATGGTTGATTGTATTGTCTAATTTTTCATAATCTTTGCTTATTTCTATTATTTCCTATGTTAATCCAAGACTAAAGTTGGAAAATCACTTAGTTTTCTTTTCTTCTCTGGGATTTCTTCGTAGTATATGTTTAAAAAATGTTTGTTTGCTCTTTTTCTTTCATTAAGTGTTCCTCAACCAACTCATCAACAATTTTTAAACATTGTGTGCTCTCAATGACTTGTGTTGTTGTTCGAGTTTATCCTTCTTGAGTTGCTACTTGGCTTAGGGCCGTCAATGGATAGGATCATGATCCAGATCCGATCCGATCTGCTCCATTTAAATGATCCAACGGGTCAAAAAATCCGATCCATTGATCCAATATGAGATCCAATGGGCCGATCCATTTAATTAGATCACTACATGGATCGATCCAAGATCTGTCTGGGTCGATCCGGTTAATATCAAAAAATCCGCCACCACCGTCACCACCGCCGCGGCCCACCACCAACCACCACCGCCATCACCGTAACCACCCCCGCCGACCACACCAACCGCCTCCGCGATCACCGTCACCATCGCCACCGACCACCACCGCCGCCGACCACCACCAACCTTCACAGCCATCAATGTAACCACCGCCGCCGACTACCACCAACCGTCACCGCCACCACCGCCGCCGACCACCACCAACCGCCTCCGCGACCACCGTCACCACCAACCGCGACCGTCATCACCACCACTACCACCGCCGACCATCGCCATCGACCACCACCGCCGCCGACCACGGCCACCTCCGCCGCCGACCACCGTCACCACCGCTACCACCACCGCCGCCGACCACCACCGCCGCCGACCACAGACACCACCGCCGCCGACCACTGCCACCACCGGCGCCGACCATCGCCGCCGACCACCACCGCCGCCGAACACCGCCACCACCGCCGCCGACCACCTCCGCCGCCGTCTCCGCCACCACCACCGCCGACCACCGCCGCCGCCGCCCACCGCCACCGCCGCCGCCGACCACCGCCACATCGCCGCCGACCACCACCGCCGACCACCGCCGCCGTCGACCACCGCCACTTCCGCCGCCGACTACCGCCACCACCGCCGCCGACCATCGCCGCCGACAACCACCGCCGCCGACCGCCGACCACCGCCACCGCCGCCGCCGACGATGGTAGGGTGGGGTGGGGTGGGGGTAGGTAAGGTGGGGGTAGGGTGGAGTGGGGTGGAGTAGGTAGGGTAGGGTGGGGGTAGGGTATGGTAGGTAGGGTAGGGTGGGGGTAGGGTAGGGGTAGGGGTAGGGTAGGGGTGGGTTAGGGTAGGGTAGGGTGGGGTGGGGTGGGTGGGGTATGTTGGGGTCGGGTAGGGTGGGGTAGGGTAGGGGTAGGTAGGGTGGGGTGGGGTAGGGGGTAGGGTGCGGTAGGGGGTAGGGTAGGGGTAGGGGTGGGGGTGGGGTAGGGTAGGGTAGGGTAAGGTGAGGTAGTGTAGGGTAGGTAGGGTAGGGGTAGGGGTAGGGTAGGGTGGGGTGGGGTGGGGTGGGTTGGGTTGGGTTGGGGTGGGTGGGTCGGGTAGGGTGGGGGATAGGGTTGGGTAAGGGGTATGGTGGGTAGGGTAGGGGGTAGGGTGGGGTAGGTATGGTAGAAGTAGGGTAGGGTAGGGTGTGGTGGGGGGTAAGTTGGGGTAGGTATGGGTAGGGTGGGTTGGGGTGAGGTAGGGATAGGGTGGGGTGGGGTAGTGAAGGGGTAGGGGGTAGGTAGGGTAGGGGTAGGGTAGGGTGGGGGTGGGGTAGGGTGGGGTCGGGTAAGGGTGGGGGTAGGGGGTAGGTAGGGTAGGGTAGGGTGGGGTGGGGTAGGTAGGGTGGGGTGGGGTAGGTAGGTTGGGGTAGGGGTAGGGTGTGGTGGGGTGGGGTAGGGTTGGGTAGGGGTTGGGTGGTGTGGTGTGGGGGTGAGAGAGTTAATTGATATATCTATTACATAAATAAAATTAAATTAGTAATATTAAATGGGTCGCTCCGGGTCATGATGATCGGATCCAAATCCAAATAAATGGATCTCAATGTTATTAGATCAGATCCAAATCCAATTAAATGGATCAGTGCGGGTCAGATCAGTTCTTTAACCGATTCGATCCGATCCAACCCATTGACAACCCTAACTTGGCTTGCCTCTGCATTTTTTCTTTTTTAATTTAGTGTACGGAATTCATTGTCCTTCTCTACAGATTCTTCCTCGGCTGACATCTTTTGTCTTTTATGGTACTCATTTGTGATTTCTCTAACATCTTCTTTAGTCTACTCTATTATATCTTCCTTATCTCTTCATTTCTATGAATAATGTAGAAATCTTTCAGTTTCAAATCATGATATTATTTAGAGCCTTTTGGATTTCATCATAAGGGTAATGAAACAATGCCCCCACATCATTCCATTGAGTTCATTCTTTAACAAGATGAAATTCTTGTACATCTTTTTCAAGGATGTCACGTATTCTTGTATTTTTTTTAGTTAGTCGTATAAGCAATATATAATTTGATACTTCATTATTGATTTTTGTTACTTACCAAACCGTGTACCCGTCGACTTTTTGTGTTTGTTACTTTCTTTATTTATCACTTTCATGGGTTGAGGTATTTGTATTACTAAAACCATCACGTCCCTCTTCTTTATCACTTTCATAGTTGTCTAAATCCTTCTTATTAACTTCTGAATCTACTTCTAATCATAATCCTTAGCTTGACACAACTACTTCCAACCCATCCCGGATCAACGCATCCCCAAGCAAACTATCTCCTTGTCCTATGAAGCTTTTCCAATCTCTTTTTTCGGTAGTCAAATTAAACTGTAAGTTATTGCTTACATGCCTTTTCATATCATTCAAAATGCATAGTCACCATAATGGTATTATTTAATTTTTAACAACATTTTGAAAAATTAAATCATCATTATTACATTTTTTTTCAAATGCATAAATCAGTCACACATACAAATTAATACACATTTATGAAACTGTTAAACCTTCAAATAAATAAATCATCATTATCATATTTTCCAAATGTTTAAATCAGCCGCATGTACACATTTATGAAACTGTTACACGTGTACTCAAAATCGATATACTCAAAATCAGCCGCATGTACCCACCTTTCGACAGTGAACCACTATCGTATGTACTCAAAATCGAGAGTGAGAGGAAGAAAAATAGCGATTGACAATCGGTGACTTGGGGCTGCCCTTGAGAGATGAAGACAGTCTCAAAGCTTAGAAAAACCGAGAGGTGATTCAAGGTCTGAGCTGCGATTAAGGTTAGTTTTGTTCTTTTTCTGTTTTCAGCTACTATTCACACGAAAGAGACGCATTCACACGAAAGAGATACATAAGTTTGATATCCAGTCAGTAAATTGTTCCTAAATGATTATGTTATTTTGATTTCATCAAGGAAGAAGCAAACTACTAAATCTTGAATGATAAATCAGTTTTTGTTAATTACATCGACTAATATATAGACTAAAAACTATTTGCATAACCAGGGTTCTTAATCTAATCGATAAACTTTTATGACTCTCAAACTATCTTAAGAATCAGAATTCGAATAGGTGTGCTGATGGTTTCAAATGTTCTTTTTTGGTTGTTGTTTAGTAGAAATTTAATCACTTTCTTTGATGATTACAGGATGCATTGGAAAAGCCCTGGAATATTAAATAAACTAGCAGGTTTAAAAAAAAGAGAGGTGTGCTGTGCTTTAGTATTTGCATATCATGCTTTACAGGTTTTACATTCAGTTAGTGAGAGACAATTCTGATGGGTATTTTGAATAGGTGAGTTAAGGACTGTAATTGCGAGACAACTTTCTATGGTTTATAATTATTTATGATGTTAAAAAAAGTATAATCTTTCGTTATTAATTATCATATTTGGGTTAAAGATTAATATCCATGATAACACTGAATTGTTGTAGAATTTTTTGGTTTTTCAATTCAAGCACTTTCCTTTATCGATTACAATTCAAATTTTGTAATTTTAGTTTAAGCATTTTTTGTTATTTCTTTTAAGATGATTCGACAAGCTAACGAGACCAAAGGGTTAGCTTCTGCTGTGAGGAAAACTTTTACCTCTAGACATGATGCAAAGGAGAAGAAAGATAAGGTATGTGATTTTGATTTCATCATTTCTCTTGTTGTTTAGTTCCTTGACCTCCTTTTTGTTTATGTATACTTCTTGCTGTTGTTACTTAATGAGTACTATGGGATATAAGATTATTGCAAGAAAGTGGAATGCTCACTTAATTTAACTTTGTTACTTCATTCTTAACAAACCAATGAGATCTCAAACCCATCATCTGTTGTACTTTTGTGGTAAACTAACCAAAATTGGGATGCTAATTCAATTAATCAACATTGTTAAGTTTTTATGGAGAAAAGTATGTAAAGATTAAGATCATATGCACAAAATTGGGATAAACAATGCCCTGGTTTGACAACAGAAATGCATTTACGGATATACAAAGCACTAATCCTCTTGCATTTTGAATCAAACTTATATTCCCTAGCAATTAACTAATAATAAGCTTAAATGACCTAAAAATAAATTTTTATTTTTGAAGCATTTAGGGAATAGATAAACTCGAAACAGTTACAAACCTAAAATGGGGTTGTTTGTAACTGATAATATTGATCTTTTCGTGTTTTTAGATGGATGTGCTTCTTCTTCTTTATCGACATTGATGATTTTCCCATCATATTTAGGAGCCCTAGACATGACTGTAGCCCACCTTGTACTTGACCTCATATCCAATGTGTTACGATACTCGTTAATCATTTTATTTTGAGATTCAAGTGTTAAGAAGGTGAAATGAAAGTAATCTTACTTGTTTTTGTGTTCAATCGCACTTAATCGAGCAAATAAACTCTCGTTGATATTGTACTCTACTCGGAAGTGCTTCTCCTAACGCTCTGATACTTCCCCTTCTATCTCTTTATTTAGTTTTTTGATTTATGATCTTGTAAAATGCTAAAAGAACGCGTCCACGTATATGCATTATATTGCTAAACTACCCATTGGGTAGTTTTTTATTTTGATCTGAATTCCTTATTTCATTATATTTAATATCGTCCATTAATTTGGAAATTTGAGATTTTGAGGGCTGCTCTTTATTCTTTATGTTCCTTATTGATATCACTCTCATCATCTATGAATGCATAATCTGAACAATAACAGAAATGTGAATACTTATAAAAAAGGGTATACAACATAGGCATAGTCTGTTAAGAAATAAAAGACAAAAGTAAAACCAACAAAGATACGCAATTCCAATTTTGATATAACAAAACAAAATATATATAATATAAAGTACCTTAGACGTAATAAGAGTAAAGATAGAATTTTGAAAAATTAGTAACCATAAAAAATAGATTCACTCATGTAACAATTACCAAAAACTTATTAAGAAAGATATGAAAAGAATAAAAGCAAATTCACTAATGGAAATAATGGAAACTATCCGTCAAAAGATGTTTTTTTCAATAACGTCCTTCTCGCATGGGTCATCCGCAAGTACGGTAACAAACGTTTGACGTTCAAAATCATATAACAAATGGTCCAAAAATGTATTACACCAAAATAGAAAATACCTCTCATTCAAGAAAATGCATTTTATCACACTTATTACGGATTTTATCAACCAAACCTTCAACATCATGCAAAATGGACCTATCCTATTCTATTATTTGTTGCACAACATCCCTTAGATCGTTAACGTTATGATATTTCTTCAAGTTTTTTAGAAATGGAGACACACACATTCTTGGTTCCCTTTTGATTAATCTTCACACAATGAAACAATGAAAATGAAATGTTTACCCTAGTAATCATTTATATAATCACCCCATTGGGCCAAGCCTATTCTTTATCATTTCCTTAACCCATAAGAACCCTGCTCACACTAAGCCCGTTATCTTAAAGTCTAATGATTTGAACAAACTAACTAATGCCAAGCCCAACGACTATATACACATAGATGTTCAACAAATGAATCATGCCTAATTACAACTCTTGAATTTGATTAACATATATATATATATATATATATATATATATATATATATATATATATATATATAACCTTAAATCTCGACTTAAATATAAATAAATTTTTATTCGAACTTGGGTATTACAATTAACTAACAAGCAACTTATGTATATCCATCCGATTGGTCCAAGCAAGAAATTATATAATATATAAAGCTGGAAAATAGTGTGTGTATATGTAAACCTTCAAATCAATGTTTGATCGATTGATCAAGGAAGAAGAAAATTGTGGATCATTGTGGTCCTTTAGTCGTTAAAAAGAGAACAAATTAAAGAAATGAAGGTTCTTACTTCGCAACATGTAAGTATTCGAATATTTTATGGCTTCAAAACTTGGTTATTCATGTTGTTCTATGTTTCAAAAGTCCCTTTGCTCTAATGGGTCCCTAATCATCATATAATTTTACAGTGCAATCCAATAAGAAGTTAGTATGAATCATCTCAAGATGGTCTAGTAATAGGATGCCTAAAAAGTCTTAAAAAATATATGAGCGATCAATCATCACTACGCGTAAATATCTTAAATGGCTTAAAGAAGTATAGGAAGTAACCACATAAATATTTAGTTCACATACATCACACGATGGCTTGACTCTTCCAAAAAGAGTACAAAAAAGAAAGAAAGAAAGAAAAAGATAAAGGAGAGCACAGAGTATTTATTTATGAGTTAATTACACGGTTGGTCCTTTAACATAAGCCTATAACACACTCTCAGTCATTTATTTGAAAATCTTGCAAACTCGGTCCTTAGTTTTCAAAAGTTTAACACGGACGGTATTTTAGTCGTTAACTTTAACGGAGCTGCCATTAAACTTATCAATATGACAATTTTATCCCTTTTTAATATTCCATGCATGGTCCTTTTATTAAAGTTAAATAAAATAAAATAGATTATCTGTTTTAACTTTTACTTTTTTTTATTAATAGTAAATGTTTATCTTACCAAATAAATATTTACATATTATTTTGTATTTTAAGCATTTATTTTCATATTTAGGCATTGATTTTGTGCTCTTCAATGGTTCTCTTCTTCTTTTTAGTGCTCTTGAAGGATTCAAAAATCATTTACTCAAATTAGTAATATTATAACAAATGATTATATATGTTTATAAGAGTGTCTAAAATCTTTGACATAATATTTTTACGGTGATCTTTCTTGAAGTAATCATTTATCCATGGCAAGACATGGCGCTAACCGAAAAACCCTAGCTTCTTACACTATCGAAAACATCAACGAAACCATAAGAGATTAGTTTCATGCCTATTAGTTCTCACTGTTTCCCCTAGAATGTTGTGAATTTCGTAACAGTGTGTGTTTTTCCTATCAAATCAGCCAATGATTGTGTGTTGATGCGACCACCCGATGTACAGATGCTGACGTGGGTAGCAAGAGTGAAGAGGATCACATCGGACAACAGAGAACGGGTGATGGATCACATAAGGTGGTATTATTGGCCGTAAGACACACACCTCGGTCGGTGCTTGTTTCACGGGCTAGAGAAATGTTTTTCTCGGATCATTATGATAAACAGAGTTGTAGATACGATTTTTGGGAAGTGTAAGGTCTATCTTTTAAAGAAGTATACGAAACTGGAAGTTGCTGGTAACGACGATTTTTTCTATCGATTCGAGTATTCCCCTTCCACCGGGAAGATCTTTCTCGACAGAACACGAGTGTATGTTAATTATTTTTTGCTATGCCGATTTTAGTAATTTCATATGTCGTTGATGAAATTGTTGGAACATAATCTTATCTTTCTATTGCCTTTGATCTTGAAGTTTAAATTGTTAGAGCTATATACTATTTCGTGATATTGTTTTATTTAATTATTTAATAATTAAATGATTTTTTAAATAATTTAAAATTAAATATATTACATAAGGACGGATTTTGTAAAGGGTAGGATGGTCAGTATTAAAAGTTTACCATTTGTTAACATGGACGGTACTACCATTTACACAATCACTCCTTATGCAACATCTTTAATTTTTAATTAAATAAATAATCATAATTATAAAATAAAACACTATTACCGTGTAGTATATAGCTCTAACATTTTAAACTTCAATAAGATTAAAGGCAATGAAAAGATCAGATTATTTTTTAACAATTTCATCAACGGCATATGAAATAACGAAAAACGACATAGGTAATTTTTTCAACATACACTCATGTTCTGTCGGGGAAGATCTTCCCGGTGGAAAGGGAATACTCGAATCGACAAAAAAATCCTCGTCACCGGAAACTTCCACTTTTGTATACTTCTTTCAATGGTGGACTTTAGACTTCCCAAAAATCTTATCTACACTGTGTTTATCGTTTATGGTTATGATCCGAGAGAAACCATTTTGTGGAGCGTGAAATGAGCACCAGCCGAGGTGTGTGTCTTCTAGCCGATAATACCACCTTATGTGAACCTTCACTCGTTTTCTGTTGTCTCATGTGATCTTCGTCACTCTTGCTACCCATGACAACATCTGTACATCGGGCGGTCGCATCAACACAAACACCGGCTGATTAGATATGATTCACACATACTGTTATGAAATTTACAACATTCTAGGGAAAACAGTGAGAACTGATAGGCAAGAAACTAACCTGTTATGGTTTCGTTGATGTGTTTAATAGTGTAACAAGCTAGGGTTTTTCGGTTAGCGTGGCGTCTTGCCATGGACAAATGATTACTTAACGAAAGATGATAGGAAAAATATTCGCTCAATAACTTTAGACACTCTTATAAACATATATAATCATTTATTATACTATTACCAATTTGAGTAAACGATCTTTTAAATCCTTCAAGAGCACTAAGAAGAAGAAGAGAACCACTAAAGAAAACAAATCAATGCCTAAATATTAAAATAAATGCTTAAAGATAAAAAATAATATGTAAATATTTATTTAGTAAGATGAACTTTTACTAGAAATAAAAAAGTTAAAGTTAAAAAAGATAAACTATTTTATTTTATTTTTATTTTATTAAAGGACCTTGCGTGTAATATTAAAAAGGGGTAAAATTGTCATATTGGTAAGTTTAGTTGTAGCTCCCTTAAAGTTAACGACTAAAATACCGTCTGTGTTCAACTTTTGAAAACTATGGACTAATTTTGCAAGATTTTCAAATAAAGGACTGAGAGTGTGTTATAGGCTTATCTTAAAATACTAACCGTGTAATTAACTCATAAATAAATACTATGTGCTCTCCTTTATTTTCTCTTTCTTTCTTCTTTGTACTCTTTTTGCAAGAGTCAACTATCGTGTGATGTACGGGGAACAAATATATATATATATATATATATATATATATATATATATATATATATATATATATATATATATATATATATATATATATATATATATATAGATATATATATATATATGTGTGTGTGTGTGTGTGTGGTTGTTTCGTATACTTTCTAAGCCATTCAAGATATTTACACGTAGTGATAATTGATCATTCATATATTTTTAAGACTTTTTAGGCATCCTATCACTAGACCATCTTGAGATAATTTACACTAACTTCTTTATGTATTTCATTATAAAAATATATATATTGATTAGGGGCCTATTAGAGCAAAGGGACATTGGAAACTCACATAACAAGAAAAACCAAGTTTTAAAGCATAAAGATTCGAATACTTACAGGTTGTGGAGTAAAAACCTTCATTTCTTTAATATGTTCTATTTTTATCGGTAATGTGAGTATCCTTAACAAACTTTGGCGGTCACGCCTTATTCATCTGACAAAAAAATTTAATTAGACAAATAATAATAGAAGAGAAAGAATAAGGAAGTCATGATATGAAATATACATCCAAATGTATTTGATTTGGCATAATATAGAAAATAGCATGATAATTGACTCTAAAAGTCAACCTATGAGTATATTTAATTAATAAAAGATATACCTACGGGATCAGATAGAGAACTGCTACTCCATAAGGGATGTTGCGAGTTCTAATATCACGAAGGTTAGAAAAGGTAAGGAAACAATCACGCAACCAAGTATATTTGAGCAAATGCTTAACCCCAAAAGAAGTCATAAAGGGTTAAAATTGCTACATATCCAAAGTGAAATACAACATATAAACATTACAAAATCTATAAATTTGAAAAGTTCATCAATTGTGTATATACCAATGAGGTAAATAGGTAAGTATTATATATCAAATATGAATGTGAAATTTTAACATTAATTGTTAACCTGAATATTGTTTTAGAAAAGGAATAATGATAATTTCATAAGCTAAAATGTTATGTGAATATATCAAGATATGAATTAATATGAGAATGTGAAATTAACATTAATTATAAATATGAATATTGTTTTCGAAAAGGAACAATGATAATTTCAAAAGCTAAAATGTTATGTGAATAGATCAAGATATGAATTAATACGAGAAATAGAAAACAAGTAATAATACAAGGGGTTGCAAGTAAAAATAGAAGAAAAAAAAATAATTAAGAAATTACAAGAAAATAGTAAAAAGAGAATTACCTTTAAATCAATATTCAATTGATTAACCAAGGAAGAAGCAATCGATGATCACCCATTTCAGCTTTACTTCTTCGTTAGGATTGAGTATGAAGAAAGGGCCGGGAGACCCTATATATAACGCTTCCCACCTATATAAAACACATTATCACATCGATGTGGGACTCTACACTTAAAATAAAATCTAACGAGGAATGTGTCTCACATCGATGAAAAATATACAATAGTGAAAGTAAACAATTACAAAAGGAAATAATATCATATAACATGCCAAAAAGAGGACTTTAAGATTGATTAGCCAAATAATGAACAAGCAAATAGGGCATTTGAGAGAATAACTTTCCATGTAGTCATAGCAACACTTTAAAACACTCTTCATCTATTTTGTTTTAATTATTAATTGCCGTTTTATTACGATAATTTATTTGCAAACTCTTTTGTATCTTCTCTTGTAGATCTAAATTTGAATCCACTTGCTTTCTATTTCTTGTAGAGAAAACTATCACTTACGCAACTTAGTAACTCAATGCTTTGTTGGTTGCATTTTAACGAGTTTTTAAGTGATGAGAATATATTAATACATGAATTGATTTAGTGTATTTGTTTTTTTCAAGGAGATTATAGGACTACTATTTTGATTTCGAAAAAGCCTTCGACTCACTTGACTCAGGTTTTCTTAACTTTGGACATTTGTGAAGAGTCTATTCAAGGTGGGCCTGTTTACATGAGGTAGATGTATCCATTTGAAAGATACATGAAAAAGATAAAAAGTTATGTTAGAGTTAAAGCAAGGCCGGAGGGATCTATAGTGGATGGGTATGTTGCAGAGGAAGCCTTGACTTTCTGTTCAAGGTATCTTGAGGGTGTATCGAAGAGATATAATCGTCTGGATAGAAATGAGGATGCTCCAATTCCAAAAAAAATGAGGGTGTTCCATTCAACTTATACACAAATTAGTAAAGGTGTAGATATTAAATTGGATCACATACTTCAAAAGAAAGTAGATTGGTTTGAACTTACAATAACCCCGAGATCGACAACTACAAGACGTAAGTGTTTCTTTCGGTTTGTATTTTCATAAGTTCTATTTTCAATAATTTTAGTAATATTAAGATTTAATCGTCCGGATCGAAAACTGCAATCACCCTTCATACCATTGAACAGTCCCTCTTCGAGATGGAAAATGATGCCTTACTTCTGTTTTTGTCGAGAAAGAAGTCCACTTTATTTTAAACTTTGTAACTAAAGTAAATAAAATAAATTACGAGCAAGTGATTTTATCCTGATGCGAAGCGCGGGTATAAAAGCCCTAATTTAGTATGGCGAAGATCGAAGAAGAATCAACGACTTGAGCAATACTGTTCATCACACTCGTCTTTGACATATTAGTCTACGAACCTCCATTATTGTTATCTGCGGATAAGAAATATCAACGACTGCAGCAATCCGTTTCATCCAAATACTTAGCTATGAGAGACTAAAGGATCACACTACTATACACTCGTTTAGAACCATTTGGATTTTTACCAAGTTATATGTGTGGAATAATTAATTAGTTAATTAATTATTGGGAAGGAAAAATAATAATAGTTATTTATTGCCTTTCAAAAAAAAATAATAGTTATTTATTATTTTTAAAGGAGAAATTAATATTTAGTTTAAATATTAATTGGACCAATTAATTAATAGTTATTAGTTAATTAGAAAGGTCAAAGGGTATTTTCTGCAATTAAGTAATAGTTTAATTAAAGCTGGGTTTTAATTAAACGGGCTTAGGCTTTAATAAGGTTTATTATATAAATAACCTTTAAGCCTTAAGGAATCACATAATAAGAACAATTGCAACAAGGAAAACCCTAGCCTCCCTCCTCCCTTGCCCTGCGTCGACATCGAGAACACCCCAAGGGGGTTTCGGGTTGCGTTGAATACAGACACACACACTCTCGGTCTCACGTGATCGTATAAGGTGAAATCCTGTGGCGGTCTAGCAACCTGTCCATGGTGGTGCAATAGCGGTGTTCTACCTTTAGCTATCTGGATTAAAGTATCAAGATTGTTGCATAAAGGTATAATCTTTTAATTCTCTTTGGTTGTTTAGTTTCCTGTATGAGTTAGATGAGATCACTGAGAGGGTTTTAATTTTATTCCGCTACGTATGATCATTATCTGATTTTCTACCCTACAAAAGCCTTCAATGGTATCAGAGCCACTTCTGATCTCGTAGGGAACTAGTTACGTTTCTTCTTATTCTGATGAAAAAGATTTGATTTATCAAGAAAAGGCTTCTTGATTATCCAGGATAATAAAAATCAAGTTTTGATCTTTATTGGATAATTAATTAGTTTTTGATAAAAGGATTATTAGATTTAATAGTTTAATTAAATATGTTTTTTTATTGTTGTTATTTGCGCAAAACGCAAACCGAACCACCACCATCATCGGCGGCGGCCTCAGGCGGCGGCGGTCGATCGATCGGCGGCGTCCCAGTCCGTGGGCGGCGTTGGTCGACGGCGGTCCCAGGCGAGGCGCAGTCACCGATAGCAGGTGGCTGGCGACGGTCGGCGGGTGGGCAGCGGACTGCGGCGTGGTGCCGCTTCGACCCAGGAACCACGGCCCAAGACCAGCCCGGCTGCGGTTTCAGGTCCGAAAGGGCTACGGCCCAATCAAGTCTTGATCTTTCGGCCCAAGTTCATCGTTTGACCCAGGTTCATGTATTCGGCCCAGTTAGCGGTTCGGGTATCCGTGGTCAAAGTGAAGTTAAAATACGGTTATTATTTTAAACTTCAAGTTTAAATATTATTTTAAGTTTTTGATTAATTATCAAGTATGAAACTTAAAATATATATTTTATTGCAAATAACAGGGAAACAATATAGGTGATTTTGACAAGATGTTAAAATAAGTATTTTTCATCAAGATGAATAATTAGAAATCAGTTGTCGTCTTCAATTTCATATATTAGTTTAGTACATGTTTGGGATGTCATAGCTGAGCCCTAGACCTTGTGGATTGCTTTTATTTACTGCACTTATGGTTGTGATTGGTTTTTCTATTCTATGGTGTGGGGAGGCATGCGTGCCACTTACAACCCCTATTCTATTATGTAAAAGTACTAGTTTAGCGGACCTGCGTGCCTTTGATTATTTTGTAATTTTTATTATTTCTAGTTTTTAGATTTTAGAATAGTCATATAGAATAGATTTGAAGCTAATACAAGAAGCAAGGAGCAAGCAGCAGGATTGGATGCAGGAGCCTGTGGGAGCTTCAAAGTTTCATGCCATGTGTGTTTTTTTCCACATAGGCTTTGGACCGTCGGGTTTTTCGTGTGGCTCACGAAAACGACATTAGTTAAGGGCAAGGCTAAGACATAGTTGTTGTGGTTGTTTTATTTCTTTACATATTATATATGCGTGGTTGTGATTCTCACGATGAAATAAAACAGGGTTTTAATAATAGTCATTATTAAACAGTGTTTTTCAAAAGAAATTGGCAAAATCCTTTTTAGAAAAATCTTAGATCATTGTGCTACCCACCTAATTGTACACCTTTCCTGTTAAACGGTACTCGGGTGTCGGAAGTGACCAAACTTTGGGCATTCGGGTTCAAACCATTGCGGGGAAGGGTGTGAAAGACTCTGCGATAATTGGGAGTCCCGGCCAGAGTTCACACTGTCTTAGGTGGTGCGATCTATTTTAGTTATAATCGGGAGTCCCGGCCCAAAATACACTAGAGGGACTAAAGCATGCACGGTTCTTGTAGTCGATGTCTCACGGATCTAGGAGTCGTATCCAGGTAGGATACGATTGGTATAGGTTTACCTACCAGAAATAGCATTGTCCCGGTGGGAAGTGCCCAAAACTTGCATCGGGAAATGTGAAATATGGATCCTAGTCTAATAACTTATTTTTAAAAGGTAATAATTATTAGAAGATATAATCATATTACTGAATCGGTTTTATCTTTTCTTTTTCTGTAGATGTCTTTTTTATCTGTTATTCCATTTTACTCACCCGAGGAATCTCTAAACCTTATCGTTGGCAAGTGGAAGCTTTCAGGTCCAAACTTTGCTGTTTGGAAGATGCATCTTAAGAATATATTAGATGCACAGAGAAAGCTATACGTCATAGAGACTTTACCTCTAGGACGACCAGGGATAGATGCCCAGGATAGTGAGATGAAGTTTACTATCAGTATCTGGCTGATGAATCTGATTTTATGTTGATTCTCGTTCTCTTAGCTTCATCCGAGTTTACGGATGATCTCCGGGAGAAGTCATCTGTTGAGGTTGTTCAAGCTTTAGAGGAAAGGTTCAAGAAATGTGAACGGGCATGTCGTTTCTTGCTAATGAAAGAAATTATTTCGCAGAAAATGAAAGAAAACCAACCTATTAGTGATCATCTCATCAATATGAGAAGGCTTTTTGATTGCTATGTGATCCTTGGATCAGAATCAAAGCAACATGAGCTAGTTATGCTCTTGTTTGGTTCCTTATCTGACCATTATCAGACTAAGGTAATGGGTATCATAGGAAGCTTTGATATGACTGTCACAAGTCTGTACGAGAGCCTCATGTGCATTAGTGAGGATCTAGATCCAAAGAAGCTAGAGTCAACAGTAGTAGACCCTATGCTAGAGGATGACTGGTTGGAAGAGCTTGGAGAGATTTGTTTCCCAGACTGTGGTAGCAAAGATTCATGCAAGCACTCACTCGACATAGATCAGCTACAGGTATCATTATGATAGATTGTCTTATTACTTGTTATGAATCATGGGTATTGGATACCGGATGTGGTCATCACATTTGCAATCACTTGCAGGGATTCAAGAGAAGTAGGAAGCTAAGACAAGGAGATATGGACATGCGGGTAGGCAAAGGCTCCATGGTTGGTGCTGAAGCTGTAGGGACATATTGTCTTAGTTTGCCTTCAGGCATGGTCTTAGAACTAGAACCTTGTTATTATGTTCCTAGACTTATCAAAAACGTTATCTCGTTTGATTTGCTTATAGACTATGGTTTTAACTATGTTTTGAATAGTAAAGTTATTTCTTGTTTCAAAAATGATGTTTTCTATTTTAAAGATATTCCTCAAAATGGTCTATGCACGCTAAATCTAGAGCTAAGCATGAGAGACATGCGAATTCTATAGGGATGTAGTACCTAGAATATAACAACCAGTTCAAGTTTTTGATTATTACTATAGATGTAACTTGAATCTCTTTTATTATGTATTTACATTTCATGGGATTGAAATAAGAGGTATTTACATAATTGTTTCTCGTTGTCTATTTTTAGCATGTTTTTAACTTATCCATGACGAATTCAAGTTATGAATTGTCTAAATGCCCGTAGCTACTTAATGTAATGGGAGCTACATTAGCGAGATAATGCTATTATGAATATTTGATGATTTAGTCGGGGTTGAATAAAAGCACAAGGTTGTGACCAAATATTCGTAGATATTTATCAGGAGGGATAAATATTGGGAGTGATCCGCATCGAGTTTACTTCATGGAGCACTATCATAAGTAAACTTGATATGTTGTCCTTAGAAGTGAGATATTTGGTTTGGGGCATAGTAACTTCTGTACTTTAGCGCGTTCTAACGTCACGCCGTAACAGGGTGATAATAAGGGGTATGTCTAGGTGCAGCGAAAGCTGTGTGCTCAAATTGCAAATAGTCAACATGGGATTTGCACCTCCTTTTTAGGAGAGATATTTCAGGGCCCCTCGACGGTTGAGACTACTGAAAATGCGTAGCCGTGCTCGGGTAGAATGATTAGTTTCATTCGATAAACCGTAACTGCAGAGTATCGAGATCAGAGTAGAGAAAATCTGAGTATATAGAATAAGATCCCTGCTTCATGTCTAATACTCACATTACGGAATATCGCGATACAAAAGGAAAAGCCTGTGTAATCCAAGGTGTGGATTATATCTCTAGATGTAAGAGATCTTATAGCCTTGTTAACCTAAGTGTCTGGCTAGGGACCTCCTTAGGCCAACAGTGTACAAGGAGCGTTACTTATCTTGCATAAGTGGGAGTCTGTTAGATTATGTGCAGAGATATATAACACGTGACATTGTGTCCAATGCTATGAGACACTAAAGGATCACACTGCTATACACCCGTTTAGAACCATTTGGATTTTTACCAAGTTATATGTGTGGAATAACTAATCAGTTAATTAATTATTAGGAAGGAAAAATAATAATAGTTATTTATTATTTTTAAAAGAGAAACTAATATTTAGTTTAAATATTAATTGGACCAATTAATTAATAGTTATTAATTATTTAGAAAGGTCAAAGGGTATTTTCTGCAATTAAGTAATAGTTTAATTAAAGCTGGGTTTTAATTAAACGTTTTTGGGCTTTAATAAGGTTTATTATATAAATAACCTTTAAGCCTTAAGGAATCACACAATAAGAACAATTGCAACAAGGAAAACCTTCCATCCTCCTCCCTTGCCGTGTGTCGACTTCGAGAACACCCGAAGGCGGTTTCGGGTTGCGTCGAATACAAACACACACACACACTCTCGGTCTCGCGTGATCGTATAAGGTGAAATCCTGTGGCGGTCTAGCAGCCTGTTCGTGGTGGTGCAATAGCGGTGTTCTACCTTTAGCTATCTGGATTAAAGTATTAAGATTATTGCAGAAAGGTATATTCTTTTAATCCTCTTTGGTTGTTTAGTTTCCTGTACGAGTTAGCAGAGATCTGATGTGCGTAAAACGTACCAGTTTTTTATTTATAAAAACCGTTATTATTTAGTACGACTACAACACAAAATAGGCAAGAGGACCTAATCGTATAGTAGTATAGAAAATAAGTACGGGTGTCGAACTCAAGGGGAACGGGTATGATTTGATAAAATTATATTAATTGAAATATTAAACTAACGATAAAGTAAATGGGGAATTTTGGATAAATGAGGAACCAACCAACCTAACACCACTAGCAACCCTGGAAAGCTCCTAAAACAACCAATGAAACATAGAGAGCGAATGAGCAAGGAACATGGAAATCAGATAATATAAAGCTATCTTTCCCTCTCTAGATTCGATTACACTTTTCTCATGGCAATTAGATTCATGGTAAAAAGAACTAAAGATACTTAAACATTCATGCATCGATTTCTATAATAGTTAAAACCTTGGTCCGGTTATAACCGTCTAATTATACTACTTAATAACCTTTATGGTCAAAAGCGCGATTAAGAAATATAATTAGTCAATTAATTCGATTAACAAGTTAAGCCACAATCCTAATGTTTGTATGGGCAACAAAACATTAAACTAACATATAAATGGTCATTATATGGACATCACATGCAAAAGACTCTAACTTTAATTGCTCAAAATAGAGGATTTGGTCAATCACTATTCCTTAATCATCTATTGGTCCTAGACAATCAAGATTCAAACTTTATGATTCAAATGGCCTCTCAAAACATAAATATCAGATTCTAAGCAATTAAGAAAGATTCATAAACATGGATAAACATTGATTAGGCAAAACCAAGAACAAACATGAATAAAGCATCAAAACCATGAATTAAATCAACCATAATTAAAGTTCATCTCCTCTAGGGAGGAAAATCAGAAGTATAGCCTAGAACAAACATGCTAAAGCTCTAGAAATTATTCAAACAAAGAAACATGAAGAACTAGAATGAATAAAACCGTAAAAGCCGAATGTTCAAATACTTCATCTTCAATTATATCTTCAATCCAAGCCCCAATGCTCCAAGCTATGCTCCCATATGCTACATGGTGTTTTTATGGAGTTTCCAGAGGTTCTAGGGTGGAAAAATCGGATGCAAAAGCTTCAAACCCGAATGAAGATTGAAACAATTTATAGAAGTTGAACTGCGGACTTCGCGCCGCAAACTCTGGCGTCGCGCCGCGACCGTGGCTGTGTTAGCGACGCTAGGCGCAGAATTCGCCCAGAATTCGGGATTTTCAAATATTTTCACTTATCTTCATCTTTTCTTCCTATTTATCATCATCTATCCGGATTTTGAACCTAAAAATCATATATAAGGATAATGATCATGTTTTTAATATATTTTTAATGATTTTAATTAAAAACAATTAATTTTCGCATTTAAAAATATATATAAATCTCGCAACATCAAAATACCCCACACTTGAACTTTGCTTGTCCTCAAGCAAATCACAACTTTATCCAGGCTAAGGCATTAAATAAATAACATCATTCTCATAAACATCAAATATCACTGAAAAATGTCAACATGTTTGATTAGAAACAACTCATCAATTACCCCCAGATTTATGCATATACCCGTGTTGTGGTCCTCTCTAACTTCTCACCATTCCAAATGCATTCTCTTTTTATCAATAACCAATCCTTAATTAAAGAATCTTTTATGGCTAATTTACCCCTTAAGAACCCCCCAACCTCAAGACTTATCGCAGATTTCTCAATTCTACTTGACACATGCCTTTATTATCTTTTAAGCTCATATAAGCCTATGACTTTCGATGGAACCCATGTAGCGAACTTTCAACCCAACCGATCCCAAACCAGTTGGCTTTAGGTGATTAGGTGTAAAACACCCCTCAGAGTTTACTTGTTCGAGTTCCAAAGGCCACTTGTTTGACTTATAAATTAGCCTTTTGGCTTTATTCTATTTTTTTGATTTTCTCAATTTATTATTTTTCAATATAGAAGCATTTGATTAATAAAAGAGGAAATTCACACTCAGCCTATTTTTGTCGAGCTTAGATTCAAAAAGGGCTTAACCATTTATTTAAATTCAAAAATTAAAAGTTGGTTACCATAAATGGAACTTTCTCAGGAACGGCGAAAAACCACTAAATACTATGCATAAATACTAAGTATAACCTCTGAACTTGTTCACAAATCAAACATTTGACACCTCCAACCAATACTTAACACTTACTTGAATGACATTAAAATTTTAAAAATTATAGCCCAAATACAATCATAATTTAATCGAGGACAAATTAATATAATTATAGCCCAAAAACTTGATGTGCGTAAAGCGTACCCGTTTTTTATTTATAAAAACCGTTATTATTTAGTACGACTACAACACAAAATAGGCAAGAGGACCTAATCGTATAGTAGTATAGAAAATAAGTACGGGTGTCGAACTCAAGGGGAACGGGTATGATTTGATAAAATTATATTAATTGAAATATTAAACTAACGATAAAGTAAATGGGGAATTTTGGATAAATGAGCAATCAACCAACCTAACAACACTAACAACCCTGGAAAGCTCCTAAAACAACCAATGAAACATAGAGAGCGAATGAGCAAGGAACATGGAAATCAGATAATATAAAGCTATATTTCCCTCTCTAGATTCGATTACACTTTTCTCATGACAATTAGATTCATGGTAAAAAGAACTAAAGATACTTAAACATTCATGCATCGATTTCTATAATAGTTAAAACCTTGGTCCGGTTATAACCGTCTAATTATACTACTTAATAACCTTTATGGTCAAAAGCGCGATTAAGAAATATAATTAGCCAATTAATTCAATTAACAAGTTAAGCCACAATCCTAATTTTTATATGGTCAACAAAACATTAAACTAACATATAAATGGTCATTATATGGACATCACATGCAAAAGACTCTAACTTTAATTGCTCAAAACATAGAATTTGGTCAATCACTATTCCTTAATCATCTATTGGTCCTAGACAATCAAGATCCAAACTTTATGATTCAAGTGGCCTCTCAAAACATAAATATCAGATTCTAAGCAATCAAGAAAGATTCATAAACATGGATAAACATAGATTAGGCAAAACCAAGAACAAACATGAATAAAGCATCAAAACCATGAATTAAATCAACCATAATTAAAGTTCATCTCCTCTAGGGAGGAAAATCAGAAGTCTAGCCTAGAACAAACATGCTAAAGCTCTAGAAATTATTCAAACAAAGAAACATGAAGAACTAGAATGAATAAAACCGTAAAAGCCGAATGTTCAAAGACTTCATCTTCAATTATATCTTCAATCCAAGCCCCAATGCTCCAAGCTATGCTCCCATATGCTACATGGTGTTTTTATGGAGTTTCCAGAGGTTCTAGGGTGGAAAAATCGGATGCAAAAGCTTCAAACCCGAATGAAGATCGAAACAATTTATAGAAGCTGAACTGCGGACTTCGCGCCGCGAACTCTGGCGTCGCGCCGTGACCGTGGCTGTGTTAGCGACGCTAGGCGCAGAAATCGCCCAGAATTCGGGATTTTCAAATATTTTCACTTATCTTCATCTTTTCTTCCTATTTATCATCATCTATCCGGATTTTGAACCTAAAAATCATATATAAGGATAATGATCATGTTTTTAATATATTTTTAATGATTTTAATTAAAAACAATTAATTTTCGCATTTAAAAATATATATAAATCTCACGACATCAAGATCACTAGAGGGGGTTTTAATTTTATCCGCTACGTATGATCATTATCTTACCCTACAGAACCCTTCAAATGATGCAACCCAAGTTAGATTTCTAGTGTGGTGAATGTTTCGAGTTGTTTAAGGCTTTGATTACAGTAAATCTCAATAGGCATTGTTTGTTTGCTGTATAATAATGTGAATCTGTTTTTTATGGAAAAAGAACACATTTTTAATGTGTATTAATTTACTTATGAATGTTGCTATATGTAGAAGGGTGCATTTTGATTAATTGTATATCTGAAAATGTATACAAGTGGATATTTATAGTGCATTTTGATTGATTGCAGTCCTCTTCTAGTTTAACACATTGACGAGTCCCTATTCGAGATTGAAAATGATGCCTACTGTCTGTTTTTGTCGAGAAAGAAGTCTACGCAGGGTTTTTTTCGAATTCTTTGTGGATCGATCTTCTTTATCTACAGTGAAATCGTTCCCTTCATGTTCATGGGTTCGAGAATATCCAGTGATGAAATCGTGATTGGGATCAAAATCAGGATCGAGCCTTGGGCTCTGATACCATGTTAGGTAGAATTGGGAAAGGAGATATCAATCAAAGTTAAAGGATTTAGGCATGATTGTTGCACTAATAAAAACACTGCAGAAACACACTAGGAAATCGAGAATAGTCACTAAATTGGATATCAAAATAATGTACTAACTTAATTGATAATGATAATTAAGTGTAACACATAATTCATCATTGTTAGTAATCCAAAAGGCATAGACAAAAATTGGGTTAAGCAAAGCCCTGATTTTTGTTATTCATTAACTCATAAACATTATATTAATCACAAACTTATATGCCCCCTAAGAACCAATTTGCATAGATACCAGAATGCTAATTCAATTAATCAACATTGTTAAGTTTTTATGGAGAAAAGTATGTAAAGATTAAGATCATATGCACAAAATTGGGATAAACAAAGCCCTGGTTTTACAACAGAAATGCATTTACGGATATACAAAGCACTAATCCTCTTGCCTTTTGAAACAAACTTATATTCCCTAGCAATTAACTAATAATAAGCTTATATGACCTAAGAATCAATTTTAATTTTTGAAGCATTTAGGGAATAGATAAACTCGAAACAGCTACAAACCTAAAATGGGGTTGTTTGTAACTGATAATATTGATCTTTCTGTGTTTTTAGATGGATGTGCTTCTTCTTCTTTATGGACATTGATGATTTTCCCATCATATTCAGGAGCCCTAGACATGACTGTAGCCCACCTTGTACTTGACCTCATATCCAATGTGTTACGATACTCGTTAATCATTTTATTTTGAGATTCAAGTGTTAAGATAGTGAAAGGAAAGTAATCTTACTTGTTTTTGTGTCCAATCGCACTTAATCGAGCAAATAAACTCTCGTTGATATTGTACTCTACTCACAAGTGCTTCTCCTAACGCTCTCATACTTCCCCTTCTATCTCTTTATTTAGTTTTTTGATTTATGATCTTGTAAAATGCTAAAAGAACGTGCCCACGTATATGCATTATGGGGAGGATTCATGCGAGAACCGTTGTTAGTGCGAGAACCGCGAGAACCAATCTCAGCCGTTCCTTGGATATTGGAAGCATCATAGATGGAAAGCGTGGAGGGATAGGGTGTGGCAGGGTGCATGTGAGGAATTCATGGGTGGGCAATGACATTGAAGGAGTGGGAATTGGACGGCTTAGATTGGTTCTCGCGGTTCTCGCGCTAACAACGGTTCTCGCTTGAACTTTTTCCTATTCATTATATTGCTAAACTACCCATTGGGTAGTTTTTTATTTTGATCTGAATTCCTTATTTCATTATATTTAATATCGTCCATTAATTTGGAAATTTGAGATTTTGAGGGCTGCTCTTTATTCTTTATGTTCCTTATTGATATCACCCTCACCATCTATGAATGCATAATCTGAACAATAACAGAAATGTGAATACTTATAAAAAAAAGGGTATACAACATAGGCATAATCTGTTAAGAAATAAAAGACAAAAGTAAAACCAACAAAGATCCGCAATTCCAATTTTGATATAACAAAAAAATATATATATAATATATAGTACCTTAGACGTAATAAGAGTAAAGATAGAATTTTTGAAAAATTAGTAACCATAAAAAATAGATTCACTCATGTAACAATTACCAAAAACTTATGAAGAAAGATATGAAAAGAATAAAAGCAAATTCACTAACGGAAATAATGGAAACTATCAGTAAAAGATTTTTTTTCAATATCATCCTTCCCTCATAGGTCATCCGCAAGTACGCTAACAAACATTTGACGTTCAAAATCATATGACAAATGGTCCAAAAATGTATTACACCAAAATAGAAAATACCTCTCATTCAAGAAAATGCATTTTATCACACTTATTACGGATTTTATCAACCAAACCTTCAACATCATGCAAAATGGACCTATCCTATTCTATTATTTGTTGCACAACATCCCTTAGATCGTTAACGTTATGATATTTCTTCAAGTTTTTTAGAAATGGAGACACTACCGGAAGGAGATGTTTCCATGATGTATAACTAAAAAGAAGAATATTGTAACACACACACACACAAAGCACTTCTATATGCCCAATTTATAGGATTGCACATAGGAAACAAACTAAAAATAAGTAAAAAAAAGAGGAGTAACAAAAGCATTTACTTTGTAAAAGAAACTAAAAATAGCAAGATCAACATAAAAGTAGGTTTTGTATCAAGGTATGTTATACTTAAATTGGCAACCAAAAACGAAAATTAAAGTGGATTGAAAGGACATTACAAAAATTCCCAAAGTAGAAAATACTTGTAGAGAACTAAAGGCGTAAAATGTTCCATTATACAATAAAAATATGTTAGAAATACAAGAATATGAAAACAAAGACAACTTCAGTTTAAATGCGTACGACAAACAAGGATTATGAATAAGAATAATAAAAAATAGCAAAAACCAGTATGTGAGCTTAAATTTAAAATGCATACGACAAACAACAAAAACACAATTGGGAAAGGGGACAATACAAGGAATATACTATGAAAATGCAATTGATAAAATTCATTATAAAGATGCATGTCAAGTTCTTATAATAAGTCCTTCCGGAGGATTGATATATGTACCTTCCCTTTTCCTTTATTGGATAAAACACTTACCATTTCTTCAAAAACGACATCTTCGAATGCGCAGCACACGTACACATGAGTCGGATCCCAATAACAGTCGGATCCCATCATCTCTAACACCCTGGTAATGTGCACACTTAAATGTAAAAAAACCTTTAAATCTTAATCAAATCCAATTATATTTGTTTCTAAGGTTTCCTATCAACAAATGGACAAATCCTTTTCGAAAATGGTTGATTAACATCAACTTTATATGGGTTAATCTTCACTTTTTGTTTCTTGCTTGAACTTCTCAAAGAACACTAAAGTAGGGTCTCAAATCTATTCAAAACTCAATCAAACTTGATTGAATTTCTAGGAAATTATAACTAAAGCATAATACTAGAGTTTAGGATTCAATACCTTGAATGATCTTGTAGTTTGTTCCAAAAATCTCGACCTTGCTTGGCTACCTTTTCTTCTCGGAAACATAGCGCGCACACACACACACTCTCTCTTGGTTCCCTTTTGATTAATCTTCACACAATGAAACAGTGAAAATGAAATGTTTACCCTAGTAATCATTTATAAAATCACCCCCTTGGGCCAAGCCTATTCTTTATCATTTCCTTAACCGATAAGAACCCTTCTCACACTAAGCCCTTTATCTTAAAGGCTAATAATTTGAACAAACTAACTAATGCCAAGCCCAATGACTATATACACATAGATGTTCAACAATTGAATCATGCCTAATTACAACTCTTGAATTTGATTGACACACACACACATACACACACACACACACACACACATATATATATATATATATATATATATATATATATATATATATATATATATATATATATATAACCTTAAATCTCGACTTAAGTATAAATAAATTTGTATTCAAACTTAAGTATTACAATTAACTAACAAGCAACTTATGTATATCAATCCGATTGATCCAAGCAAGAAATTAAATAATATATAAAGCTGGAAAATAGTGTGTGTATATGTAAACCTTCAAATCAATGTTTGATAGATTGATCAAGGAAGAAGAAAATTGTGGATCATTGTGGTCCTTTAGTCGTTAAAAAGAGAACAAATTAAAGAAATGAAGGTTCTTACTCCGCAACATGTAAGTATTCGAACATTTTATGGCTTCAAAACTTGGTTATTCATGTTGTTCTGTGTTTCAAAAGTCCCTTTGCTCTAATGGGTCCCTAATCATCATATAATTTTATAGTGCAATACAATAAGAAGTTAGTATGAATTATCTCAAAATGGTCTAGTAATAGGATGCCTAAAAAGTCTAAAAAATATATGAGCGATCAATCATCACTACGCATAAATATCTTAAATGGCTTAAAGAAGTATAGGAAATAACCACATAAATATTTAGTTCACATACATCACACGATAGCTTGACTCTTCCAAAAAGAGTACAAAGAAGAAAGAAAGAAAAAGATAAAGGAGAGCACAGAGTATTTATTTATGAGTTAATTACACGGTTGGTCCTTTACCATAAGCCTATAACACACTCTTAGTCATTTATTTGAAAATCTTGCAAACTCAGTCCTTAGTTTTCAAAAGTTTAACACGGACGGTATTTTAGTCGTTAACTTTAACGGAGCTACCGTTAAATTTATCAATATGATAATTTTATCCCTTTTTAATATTCCATGCATGGTCCTTTTATAAAAGTTAAATAAAATAAAATACATTATCTGTTTTAACTTTAACTTTTTTTATTAATAGTAAATGTTTATCTTACCAAATAAATATTTACATATTATTTTGTATTTTAAGCATTTATTTTCATATTTAGGCATTGATTTTGTGCTCTTTAATGGTTCTCTTCTTCTTCTTAGTGCTCTTGAAGGATTCAAAAATCATTTACTCAAATTAGTAATATTATAACAAATGATTATATTTGTTTATAAGAGTTTCTAAAATCTTTGAGCGAATATTTTTACGGTGATCTTTCTTGAAGTAATCATTTATCCATGGCAAGACATGGCGCTAACCAAAAAACCCTAGCTTCTTACACTATCGAAAGCATCAACGAAACCATAAGAGGTTAGTTTCATGTCGATTAATTCTCACTATTTTCCCCTAGAATGTTGTGAATTTCATAACAGTGTGTGTTTTTACTATCAAATCAGCCCATGATTGTGTGTTGATGCGACCACCCGATGTATAGATGCTATCGTGGGTAGCAAGAGTGAAGAAGATCACATCGGACAGTAGAGAACGGGTGAAGGATCACATAAGGTGGTATTATTGGCCGGAAGACACACACCTCAGTCGGTGCTTGTTTCACGGGCTAGAGAAATGTTTTTCTCGGATCATTACGATAAACAGAGTTGTAGATATGATTTTTGGGAAGTGTAAGGTCCATCTTTTAAAGAATTATACGAAACTGGAAGATGCTGGTGACGAGGATTTTTTCTATCGATTCGAGTATTCCCCTTCCACCAGGAAGATCTTTCTCGACAGAACACGAGTGTATGTTAATTTTTTTTTGCTATGCCGTTTTTAGTAATTTCATATGTCGTTGATGAAATTGTTGGAAAATAATCCTATCTTTCTATTGCCTTTGATCTTGAAGTTTAAATTGTTAGAGCTATATACTACTTTGTGATATTGTTTTATTTAATTATTTAATAATTAAATGATTTTTTAAATAATTTAAAATTAAATATATTACATAAGGACGGATTGTGTAAAGGGTAGGATGCCAGTATTAAAAGTTTACCGTTTGTTAACATGGACGGTACTACCCTTTACACATATGTAACATCTTTAATTTTTAATTAAATAAATAATCATTTAATTATAAAATAATACAATATTTCCGAGTAGTATATAGCTCTAACATTTTAAACTTCAATAAGATTAAAAGCAATGAAAAGATATAATTATTTTTTTAACAATTTCATCAACGACATATGAAATAACGAAAAACGACATAGGTAATTTTTTCATCATACACACATGTTCTGTCGGGGAAGATCTTCCCCGTGGAAAGGGAATACTCGAATCGACAAAAAATCCTCGTCACCGGAAACTTCCACTTTTGTATACTTCTTTCAACGGTGGACTTTATACTTCCCAAAAATCTTATCTACACTGTGTTTATCGTTTATCATAATGATCCGAGAGAAACCATTTTGTGGAGCGTGAAATGAGCACCAGCCGAGGTGTGTGTCTTCTAGTCGATAATACCACCTTATGTGAACCTTCACTCGTTCTCTGTTTTCTCATGTGATCTTCGTCACTCTTGCTACCAATGACAACATCTATACATCGGGTGGTCGCATCAACACACAAACACCGGCTGATTCGATATGATTCACACATACCGTTATGGAATTAACAACATTCTAGGGAAAACAGAGAGAACTGATAGGCTAGAAACTAACCTCTTATGGTTTTGTTGATGCGTTTGATAGTGTAACAAGCTAGGGTTTTTCGGTTAGCGTGGCGTCTTGCCATGGACGAATGATTACTTAACGAAAGATGACTGGAAAAATATTCGTTCAATAACTTTAGACACTCTTATAAACATATATAATCATTTCTTATACTATTACCAATTTGAGTAAACGATCTTTTAAATCCTTCAAGAGCAATAAGAAGAAGAAGACAAACACTAAAGAGAACAAATCAATGCCTAAATATTAAAATAAATGGTTAAAGATAAAAAAATAATATGTAAATATTTATTTGGTAAGATGAACTTTTACTAGAAATAAAAAAGTTAAAGTTAAAACAGATAAATTATTGTATTTTATTTATATTTTATTAAAGGACCATGCGTGTAATATTAAAAGAGGTAAAATTGTCATATTGGTAAGTTTAGCGGTAGCTCCCTTAAAGTTAACAACTAAAATACCGTATGTGTTCAACTTTTGAAAACTATGGACTAATTTTACAAGATTTTCAAATAAATGACTGATAGTGTGTTATAGGCTTATCTTAAAATACTAACCGTGTAATTAACTCATAAATAAATACTTTATGCTCTCCTTTATTTTCTCTTTCTTTATTCTTTGTAATCTTTTTGGAAGAGTCAAGCTATCGTGTGATGTACGGGGAACAAATATATATATATATATATATATATATATATATATATATATATATATATATATATATATATATATATGTGTGTGTGTGTGTATGTGTGTGTGTGTGTGTGTGTGTGTGTGTGTGGTTGTTTCGTATACTAGAATTTTTAGGCATCCTATCACTAGACCATCTTGAGATAATTTACACTAACTTATTTATGTATTTCATTATAAATATATATATATATATATATATATATATATATATATATATATATATATATATATTGATTAGGGGCCTATTAGAGCAAAGGGACATTGGAAACTCACACAACAAGAAAAACCAAGTTTTAAAGCATAAAGATTCAAATACTTACACGTTGCGGAGTAAAAACCTTCATTTCTTTAATATGTTCTATCTTTATCGGTAATGTGAGTATCCTTAACAAACTTTGGCAGTCACGCCTTATTCATCTGACAAAAAAAAATTAATTAGACAAATAATAATAGACGAGAAAGAATAAGGAAGTCATGATATGAAATATACATCCAAATGTATTTGATTTGGCATAATATAGAAAATAGCATGACAATTGACTCTAAAAGTCAACCTATGAGTATCTTTAATTAATAAAAGATATACCTACGGGATCAGATAGAGAACTGCTACTCCATAAGGGATGTTGCGAGTTCTAATATCACAAAGGTTAGAAAAGGTAAGGAAACAATCATGCAACCAAGTATATTTGAGCAAATGCTTAACCCCGAAAGGAGTCATAAAGGGTTAAACTTGTTTTCGAAGAGATATAATCTCTAACCTTATTAGAACTTAAAATTGCTACATATCCAAAGTGAAATACAACATATAAAAATTACAAATCTTTAAATTTGAAAAGTTCATCAATTGTGTATATACCAATGAGGTAAATAGGTAAGTATTATATATCAAAGTGTCGTATATGAATGTGAAATTTTAACATTAATTGTTAACCTGAATATTGTATTCGAAAAGGAATAATGATAATTTCATAAGCTAAAATGTTATGTGAATATATCAAGATATGAATTAATATGAGAATGTGAAATTAACATTAATTATAAACATGAATATTGCTTTCGTAAAGGAACAATGATGATTTCATAAGCTAAAATGTTATGTGAATATATCAAGATATGAATTAATACGAGAAATAGAAAACAAGTAATAATACAAGGGTTTGCAAGTAAAAATAGAAGAAAAACAAATAATTAAGAAATTACAAGAAAATAGTAAAAAGAGAATTACCTTTAAATCAATATTCAATTGATTAGCCAAGGAAAAAGCGAATCGAGGATCACCCATTGCAGCTTTACTTCTTCGCTAGGACTGAGTATGAAGAAAGGGCCGGGAGACCCTATATATAACGCTTCCTACCTATATATAACACATTATCACATCGATGTGGGACTCTACACTTAAAATAAAATGTAACGAGGAATGTGTCTCACATCGATGAAAGATATACAATAGTGAAAGTAAACAATTACAAAAGGAAATAATATCATATAACATGCCAAAAAGAGAACTTTAAGATTGATTAGACAAATAATGAACAAGCAAATAGGGGATTTGAGAGAACAACTTTCCATGTAGTCATAGCAACGCTTTAAAACACTCTTCATCTATTTTGTTTTAATTATTAATTGCCGTTTTATTACGATAATTTATTTGCAAACCCTTTTGTATCTTCTCTTGTAGATCTAAATTTGAATCCACTTGCTTTCTATTTCTTGTACATAAGTCTATCACTCACGCAACTTAGTAACTCAATGCTTTGTTGGTTGCATTTTAACGAGTTTTTAATTGATGAGAATATATTAATACATGAATTTGTTTAGTGTATTTGTTTTTTTCAAGGAGATTATAGGACTATTATTTTGATTTCGAAAAAGCCTTCGACTCACTTAACTCAGGTTTTCTTAACTTTGGACATTTGTGAAGAGGCTATTCAAGGTGGGCCTGTTTACATGAGGTGGATGTATCCATTTGAAAGATACATGAAAAAACTAAAAAGTTATGTTAGAAATAAAGCAAGGCCGGAGAGATTTATAGTGGATTGGTATGTTGCAGAGGAAGCCTTGACTTTCTGTTCAAGGTATCTTGAGGGTGTATCGACGAGATATAATCGTCCGGATAGAAATGAGGATGCTTCAATTCCAAAAGAAATGAGGGTGTTCCATTCAGCTTATACACAAATTAGTGTTAGTCCCATATAACAAGTGATTCAAGTATAATGTAGGATAGATTGAAGGTTGCATAAGATAACTATGAAAAATGTTGAGAGAAACTCAATTTACACCATAGAAACACATAGTTTATTTCATCCAATGTGTGCAAACCTTACACATTACATATGTCATATCCCTATATATACCTCATGGGTATATGACATAGAAACTCCTATTTCTATAAATATTATACTTTAAAATTAGTAAAGGTGTAGATATTAAATTGGATGACATACTTCAAAAGAAAGTAGATTGGTTTGAACTCAACAATAGTCCCGAGATCGACAACTACAAGATGTAAGTGTTTATTTTGGTTTGTATTTTCATAAGTTCTATTTTCAATAATTTTACTAATATTAAGATTTAATCGTCCGGATCGACAACTGCAATCACCCTTCATACCATTGAATAGTCCCTCTTCGAGATGGAAAATGATGTCTTACTTATGTTTTTGTCGAGAAAGAAGTCCACTTTATTTTAAACTTTGTAACTAAAGTAAATAAAATAAATTGCAAGCAAGTGATTTTATCTTGATGCGAAGCGCGGGTATAAAAAACCTCGTTATACCCACATTTACGGGCTTGAGATTTACAGCCCTAATTTAGAAGGGCGAAGATCGAAGAAGAATCAACGACTTCAGCAATACTCTTCATCACACTCTTCTTTGACATATTAGTCTACGAACCTCCATTATTGTTATCTGCGGATAAGAAATATCAACGACTGCAGCAATCCGTTTCATCCAAATACTAAGCATTACGAACCTTTAAGAAAATCAATTGGGTATCAAATTGCATGTTAATCGATTATAGTAAAATCCTTGAACAGTGTGGAGAAAAGTGTGGACAAGATGGTCGAAGGTTATGTTGAGAGCACCAAAAACAAATGGGAAGGTTATCAATTTGGACTATGACGACGACGACCAGAAATCCGAATAAAGAAAAATAACGAATCGAATGATAATGACCGTAACAATATTTATCGAAATTGTACACAATAAATGTTGAACTTAATCTGCATAACTGCGTGGTATCTAGTAATTGTGGTTTGATTTGTTTTGAAGTTTTTAAAGTAAATAATGCAACCCAAGTTAGATTTCTAGTGTGGTGAATGTTTCGAGTTGTTTAAGGCTTTGATTACTAGTAAATCTCAATAGGCATTGCTTGTTTGTATGTATGATTATGTGACTCTGTTTTTTTTATGGAAAAAGAACTCATTTTTTAATGTGTATTAATTTACTTATGAATGTTGCTATATGTAGATGGGTGAATTTTGATTAATTGTATATCTGAAAATGTATACAAGTGGATATCCATAGTGCATTTTGATTGATTGCGGTCATCTTCTAGTTTAACTTGTCTTTGATTGATTTTTCTGCTTTTGCAATCACCCGTCATACCATTGACCAGTCCCTATTCGAGATTGAAAATGATGCCCTACTGTCTGTTTTTGTCGAGAAAAAAGTCTACGCAGGGTTTTTTTCGAATTCTTTGTGGATCGATCTTCTTTATCTATAGTGAAATCATTCCCTTCATGTTCATGGGTTCGAGAATTTCCAGTGATGAAATCGTGATTGGGATCAAAATCAGGATCGAGCCTTGGGCTCTGATACTATGTTTGGTAGAATTGGGAAAGGAGATATCGATCAAAGTTAAAGGATTTAGGCATGATTGTTGCACTAATAAAAACACTGCAGAAACACACTAGGAAATCGAAAATAAGCACTAAATTGGATATCAAAATAATGTACTAACGTAATTGATAATGATAATTAAGTGTAACACAGAATTCATCATTGTTAGTAATCCAAAAGGCATAGACAAAAATTGGGTTAAGCAAAGCCCTGATTTTTTTTTATTCATAAACTTATAAACATTATATTAATCACAAACTTATATGCCCTAACAACCAATTTGCATAGATACCAGAATGCTAATTCAATTAATCAACATTGTTAACTTTTTATGGAGAAAAGTATGTAAAGATTAAGATCATATGCACAAAACTGGGATAAACAAAGCCCTAGTTTTACAACAGAAATGCATTTATGGATATACAAAGCACTAATCCTCTTGCATTTTGAATCAAACTTATATTCCCTTGCAATTAACTAATAATAAGCTTATATGACCTAAGAATCAATTTTAATTTTTGAAGCATTTAGGGAATAGATAAACTAGAAACAGTTAAAAACCTAAAATGGGGTTGTTTGTAACTGATAATATTGATCTTTCCGTGTTTTTAGATGGATATGCTTCTTCTTCTTTATCGACATTGATGATTTTCCCATCATATTCAGGAGCCCTAGACATGACTGTAGCCCACCTTGTACTTGACCTCATATCCAATGTGTTACGATACTCGTTAATCATTTTATTTTGAGATTCAAGTGTTAAGATGGTGAAAAGAAAGTAAACTTACTTGTTTTTGTGTTCAGTCGCACTTAATCGAGCAAATAAACTCTTGTTGATATTGTACTCTACTCGGAAGTGCTTCTCTTAACGCTCTGATACTTCCCCTTCTATCTCTTTATTTAGTTTTTTGATTTATGATCTTGTAAAATGCTAAAAGAACGCGCCCACGTATATGCATTATATTGCATGGGTAGTTTTTTTATTTTGATCTGAATTCCTTATTTCATTATATTTAATATCGTCCATTAATTTGGAAATTTGAGATTTTGAGGGCTGCTCTTTATTATTTATGTTCCTTATTGATATCACCCTCATCGTCTATGAATGGATAATCTGAACAATAACAGAAATGTGAATACTTATAAAAAAGGGTATACAACATAGGCATAATCTGTGAAGAAATAAAAGACAAAAGTAAAACCAACAAAGATCCGCAATTCCAATTTTGATATAACAAAACAAAATATATATAATATAGAGTACTTTAGACGTAATAAGGGTAAAGATAGAATTTTTGAAAAATTAGGAACCATAAAAAATAGATTCACTCATGTAACAATTACCAAAAACTTATTAAGAAAGATATGAAAGAATAAAAGCAAATTCACTAACGGAAATAATGGAAACTATCCGTAAAAGTTGTTTTTTTCAATAACGTCCTTCTCGAATAGATCATCCGCAAGTACGCTAACAGACGTTTGACGTTCAAAATTATATGACAAATGGTCCAAAAATGTACTACACCAAAATAGAAAATACCTCTCATTCAAGAAAATGCATTTTATCACACTTATTACGGATTTTATCAACCAAACCTTCAACATCATGCAAAATGGACCTATCCTATTCTATTATTTGTTGCACAACATCTCTTAGATCGTTAATGTTATGATATTTCTTCAAGTTTTTTAGAAATGGAGACACTACCGGAAGGAGATGTTTTCATGATGTATAACTAAAAAGAAGAATATTGTAACACACACACAAAAAGCACTTCTATATGCCCAATTTATAGGATTGCACATAGGAAACAAACTAAAAATAAGTAACAAAAGCATTTACATTGTAAAAGAAACTAAAAATAGCAAGATCAACATAAAAGTAGGTTTTGTATCAAGGTATGTTATACTTAAATTGGCAACCAAAAAAGAAAATTAAAGTGGATTGAAAGGACATTACAAAAATTCCTAAAGTAGAAAATACATGTAGAGAACTAAAGGCGTAAAATGTTCCATTATACAATAAAAAATATGTTAGAAATACAAGAATATGAAAACAAAGACAACTTTAGTTTAAATGCATACGACAAAAAAGGATTATGAATAAGAATTATAAAAAATAGCAAAAACCAGTATGTGAGCTTAAATTTAAAATGCATACGACAAACAACAAAAACACAATTGGGAAAGGGGACAATACAAGGAATATACTATGAAGATGCAATTGATAAAATTCATTATAAAGATGCATGTCAAGTTCTTAAAATAAGTCCTTCTGAAGGATTGATATATGTACCTTCCCTTTTCCTTTATTGGATAAAACACTTACCATTTGTTCGAAAACGACATCTTCAAATGTGCAGCACACATACACATGAGTCGGATCCCAATAACAGTCGGATCCCATCATCTCTAACACCCTGTTAATGTGCACACTTAAATGTAAAAAAACCTTTAAATCTTAACCAAATCCAATTATATTTGTTTCTAAGGTTTCCTATCAACAAATCGACAAATCCTTTTCGAAAATGGTTGATTAACATCAACTTTATATGGGTTAATCTTCACTTTTTGTTTCTTGCTTTAACTTCTCAAAGAACACTAAAGTAGGGTCTCAAATCTATTCAAAACTCAATCAAACTTGATTGAATTTCTAGGAAATTATAACTAAAGCATAATACTAGAGTTTAGGATTCAATACCTTGAATGATCTTGTAGTTTGTTCCAAAAATCTCGACCTTGCTTGGCTCCCTTTTCTTCTCGGCAACACAGCGCGAGCACACACACACTCTCTTGGTTCCCTTTTGATTAATCTTCACACAATGAAACAGTGAAAATGAAGTGTTTACCCTAGTAATTATTTATATAATCACCCCGTTGGGCCAAGCCTATTCTTTATCATTTCCTTAACCGATAAGAACCCTTCTCACACTAAGCCCGTTATCTTAAAGTCTAATGATTTGAACAAACTAACTAATGCCAAGCCCAACGACTATATACACATAGATGTTCAACAATTGAATCATGCCTAATTATAACTCTTGAATTTGATTAACATATATATATATATATATATATATATATATATATATATATATATATATAGGAAAAAGTTCATGCGAGAACCATTTTTAGTGCGAGAACCGCGAGAACCAATCTGAGCCGTTCAATTCCCCCTCCTTCAATGTCATTGCCCACCCATGAATTCCTCACATGCACCCTGCCACACTCTATCCCTCCACGCTCTCCATCCGTTTAACTTCCCATATCCAAGGAACGGCCAAGATTGGTTCTCGCGGTTCTCGCACTAACAACGGTTCTCGCATGAACCCTCCCCTATATATATATATATATATATATATATATATATAACCTTAAATCTCGACTTAAGTATAAATAAATTTTTATTTGAACTTGGGTATTACAATCAACTAACAAGCAACTTATGTATATCCATCCGACTGATCCAAGCAAGAAATTAAATAATATATAAAGCTGGAAAATAGTGTGTGTATATGAAAACCTTCAAATCAATGTTTGATCGATTGATCAAGGAAGAAGAAAATTGTAGATCATTGTGGTCCTTTAGTCGTTAAAAAGAGAACAAATTAAAGAAATGAAGGTTCTTACTCCGCAACATGTAAGTATTCGACCATTTTATATCTTCAAAACTTGGTTATTCATGTTGTTCTGTGTTTCAAAAGTCCCTTTACTCTAATGGGTCCCTAATCATCATATAATTTTATAGTGCAACACAATAAGAAGTTAGTATGATGATGAATCATCTCAAGTTGGTCTAGTAATAGGATGTCTAAAAAGTCCTAAAAATATATGAGCGATCAATCATCACTACGCGTAAATATCTTAAATGGCTTAAAGAAGTATAGGAAATAACCACATAAATATTTGGTTCACATACATCACACGATAGCTTGACTCTTCCAAAAAGAGTACAAAGAAGAAAGAAAGAAAAAGATAAAGGAGAGCACACAGTATTTATTTATGAGTTAATTACACGGTAAGCCTATAACACACTCTCAGTCATTTATTTGAAAATCTTGCAAACTCAGTCATTACACTAGTACAAAATTGACCTTTAGTCACACCAAAAAAGTGTGACCGTATGCCTACCGTCACACTTTTTTTTTTCATTAAAAGTGTGACCGAAGATCGTGCCATTTTAGGTATGTTATGGTCACACAAAAATTTAGTGACCATATCATATAAAAAAATGTGACCGTAACTAAAAAAGTGTGACTATAAGGTATGGACTTTTCATTTTGAAATCAAACAATTCATCCGAAAGTGTGACAAAAAACTTTTTATAGACACACAATTTTGTTATTTGAGTGACTGTTGTTCAGCCTATGGTCACACAAGTCTATTATAAGTGTTGTTATTGTTTAGGTTTTAGTCACACATAAATACTAAAAATGTAGCTGAAACCATTTTATGGTCACACAATGTTTTCAAAAATGTGACTTTCTATAACCTACAGTCACACAAACGTTGTAACATCCCACCTTACCACAACACAAGCAATTCCCAAGGATCACCCATCCCTGGATTGCTCCAGCCCAAGCACGCTTAACTGTAGAGTTCTCATGAGATGTGTCATTCTTGTGGTCCTTACACGGGTTGTATCATGTAAGGCCAAAGTTTACTCATAAGCCCATCAAAAGTGTGACAGAACTGTTTTGGAAAAAGTGTGACTAAATGTCATTTTTGTACTAGTGTGTGACCGTATATATATCTATGGTCTCTTATAAAATCCATCAAAAATTTTATTCTCATATCAGTGGCATATCATGCCATTTGGTAACACTTTTTACAAGTGTGTCTAGTAATGATCACGTTTTTATGTTTAAGTGTGACTAAATATATTTACTTACTATACAATTGTCATGTTTTTATGTTTAAGTGTGACGAAAGGTATTTACTTACTATGCAATGGTCACACAAACAAAATATAAAGTGACTAAAACTATGACAAAATTTAAAAAATGACCTATAGTCACACTTTAAATCAAAAGTGTGACTTTGGTTTGTTTTAGAAAAAGTGTGACTAAAGGTCAATTTTTTACTATTGTGTGACCGTATATATATCTATGGTCTCTTATTAAATCCACCACAAATTTTATTCACATATCAGTGGCATATCATGATATTTAGTCACACTTTTTACAAGTGTAGCTAGGAATGGTCACATTTTTATGTTTAAGTGTGACTAAAGGTATTTACTTACTATGCAATTGTCACTCTTTTATATTTAAGTGTGACTAAATGTATTTACTTATTATGAAATGGTCACACAAACAAAATATAAAGTGACTAAAACTATGACAAAATTTTATAATGACCTATAGTCACACTTTAAATCAAAAGTGTGACTTTGGTTTGTTTTGGAAAAAGTGTGACTAAATGTCATTTTTGTACTATTGTGTGACCGTATATATATCTATGGTCTCTTATAAAATCCATTACAAATTTTATTCAAATATCAGTGGCATATCATGACATTTGGTCACACTTTTTACAAGTGTGGCTAGGAATGGTCACGTTTTTATGTTTAAGTGTGACTAAAGGTATTTACTTACTATGCAATTGTCACTATTTTATGTTTAAGTATGACTAAATGTATTTACTTATTATGAAATTGTCACGTTTTTATGCTTAAGTGTGACTAAAGGTATTTACTTACTATGCAATTGTCACACAAACACAATATAATGTGACTAAAAGTATGACAGAATTTAAAAAATGACCTATAGTCACACTTTAAATCAAAAGTGTGACTGGACTGTTTTGGAAAAGTGTGACTAAAGGTCATTTTTGTACTAGTGTTAGTTTTCAAAAGTTTAACACGGACGGTATTTTAGTCGTTAACTTTAACGGAGCTACCGTTAAACTTATCAATATGACAATTTTATCCCTTTTTAATATTCCATGCATGGTCCTTTTATAAAAGTTTAATAAAATAGAATACATTATTTGTTTTAACTTTAAAAATTTTTATTAATAGTAAATGTTTATCTTACCAAATAAATATTTACATATTATTTTGTATTTTAAGCATTTATTTTCATATTTAGACATTGATTTTGTGCTCTTCAATGGTTCTCTTCTTCTTCTTCTTAGGGCTCTTGAAGGATTCAAAAATAATGTACTCAAATTAGTAATATTATAACAAATGATTATATATGTTTATAAGAGTGTCTAAAATATTTGAGCGAATATTTTTACGGGGATCTTTGTTGAAGTAATCATCTATCCATCGCAAGACATGACGCTAACCGAAAAACCCTAGCTTCTTACACTATCGAAAGAATCAATGAAACCATAAGAGGTTAGTTTCATGCCGATTAATTCTCACTGTTTTCCCCTAGAATGTTGTGAATTTCATAACAGTGTGTGTTTTTCCTGTCAAATCAGCCGATGATTGTGTGTTGATGTGACCACCCGATGTACAGATGCTGTCGTGGGTAGCAAGAGTGAAGAAGATCACATCGGACAATAGAGAACGGGTGAATGTTCACATAAGGTGGTATTATTGGCCATAAGACACACACCTCGGTCGGTGCTTGTATCATGGGCTACATAAATGTTTTTCTCGGATCATTACGATAAACAGAGTTGTAGATACGATTTTTGGGAAGTGTAAGGTCCATCTTTTAAAGAAGTATACAAAACTGGAATTTGCTGGTGACGATGATTTTTTCTATCGATTCGAGTATTCCCCTTCCACCGGGAAGATCTTTCTTGATAGAACACGAGTGTATATTAAATTTTTTTTGCTATGCCGTTTTTAGTAATTTCATATGTCGTTGATGAAATTGTTGGAACATAATCTTATCTTTCTATTGCCTTTGATCTTGAAGTTTAAATTGTTAGAGCTATATACTACTTCGTGATATTGTTTTATTTAATTATTTAATAATTAAATGACTTTTTAAATAATATTAAATTAAATATATTACATAAGGACGGATTGTGTAAAGGGTAGGATGGTCGGTATTAAAAGTTTACCATTTGTTAACATGGACTGTACTACCCTTTACACAATCACTCCTTATGCAATATCTTTAATTTTTAATATTTTAAATAATCATTTAATTATAAAATAAAACAATATTACCCAGTAGTATATAACTCTAACAGTTTAAACTTCAATAAGATCAAAGGCAATGAAAAGATTTAACTATTTTTTAACAATTTCATCAACGGCATATGAAATAACGAAAAACGACATAGGTAATTTTTTCAACATACACTCATGTTCTGTCCGGGAAGATCTTCCCGGTGGAAAGGGAATACTCGAATCGACAAAAAAATCCTCGTCACCGGAAACTTCCACTTTTGTATACTTCTTTCAACAGTGGACTTTAGACTTCCCAAAAATCTTATCTACACTGTGTTTATCGTTTATCGTAATGATCCGAGAGAATCCATTTTGTAGAGCGTGAAATGAGCACCAGCCAAGGTGTGTGTCTTCTAGCCGATAATACCACCTTATGTGAACCTTCACTCGTTCTCTATTGTCTCATGTGATCTTCGTCACTCTTGCTACCCATGACAACATATGTACATCGGGTGGTCGCATCAACACACAAACACCGGCTGATTCGATATGATTCACACATAATGTTATGGAATTAACAACATTCTAGGGAAAACAGTGAGAACTGATAGGCAAGAAACTAACCTCTTATGGTTTCGTTGATGCCTTTGATAGTGTAACAAGCTAGGGTTTTTCGGTTAGCGTGGCGTCTTGCCATGGACGAATGATTACTTAACGAAAGATGACAAGAAAAATATTCGCTCAATAACTTTAGACACTCTTATAAACATATATAATCATGTGTTATACTATTACCAATTTGAGTAAACGATCTTTTAAATCCTTCAAGAGCACTAAGAAGAAGAAGAGAACCACTAAAGAGAACAAATCAATGCCAAAATATTAAAATAAATGCTTAAAGATAAAAAATAATATGTAAATGTTTATTTGGTAAGTTGAACTTTTACTAGAAATAAAAAAGTTAAAGTTAAAACATATAAATTATTGTATTTTATTTATATTTTATTAAAGGACCATGCGTGTAATATTAAAAAGGGGTAAAATTGTCATATTGGTAAGTTTAGTGGTAGCTCCCTTAAAGTTAACGACTAAAAAACCATCTGTGTTCAACTTTTGAAAACTATGGACTAATTTTACAAGATTTTCAAATAAAGGACTGAGAGTGTGTTATAATCTTATCTTAAAATACTAACCGTTTAATTAACCATAAATAAATACTTTGTGCTCTCCTTTATTTTCTCTTTCTTTCTTCTTTGTACTCTTTTTGGAAGAGTCAAGCTATCGTGTGATGTACGGGGACATATATATATATATATATATATATATATATATATATATATATATATATATATATATATATATATATATATATATATATATATATATATATATATATATATATATATATATATATGTTTCATATACTTTCTAAGCCATTCAAGATATTTACATGTAGTGATAATTGATCACTCATATATTTTTAAGACTTTTTATGTATTTCATTATAAATATATATATATATATATATATATATATATATATATATATATATATATATATATATTGATTAGGGGCCTATTAGAGCAAAGGGACATTGGAAACTCACACAACAAGAAAAACCAAGTTTTAAAGCATAAAGATTCAAATACTTACACGTTGCGGAGTAAAAACCTTCATTTCTTTAATATGTTCTATCTTTATGGGTAATGTGAGTATCCTTAACAAACTTTGGCAGTCACGCCTTATTCATCTGACAAAAAAAAATTAATTAGACAAATAATAATAGACGAGAAAGAATAAGGAAGTCATGATATGAAATATACATCCAAATGTATTTGATTTGGCATAATATAGAAAATAGCATGACAATTGACTCTAAAAGTCAACCTATGAGTATCTTTAATTAATAAAAGATATACCTACGGGATCAGATAGAGAACTGCTACTCCATAACGGATGTTGCGAGTTCTAATATCACAAAGGTTAGAAAAGGTATGGAAACAATCATGCAACCAAGTATATTTGAGCAAATGCTTAACCCCGAAAGGAGTCATAAAGGGTTAAACTTGTTTTCGAAGATATATAATCTCTAACCTTATTAGAACTTAAAATTGCTACATATCCAAAGTGAAATACAACATATAAAAATTACAAAATCTTTAAATTTGAAAAGTTCATCAATTGTGTATATACCAATGAGGTAAATAGGTAAGTATTATATATCAAAGTGTCGTATATGAATGTGAAATTTTAACATTAATTGTTAACCTGAATATTATATTCGAAAAGGAATAATGATAATTTCATAAGCTAAAATGTTATGTGAATATATCAAGATATGAATTAATATGAGAATGTGAAATTAACATTAATTATAAACATGAATATTGCTTTCGAAAAGGAACAATGATGATTTCATAAGCTAAAATGTTATGTGAATATATCAAGATATGAATTAATACGAGAAATAGAAAACAAGTAATAATACAAGGGTTTGCAAGTAAAAATATAAGAAAAACAAATAATTAAGAAATTACAAGAAAATAGTAAAAAGAGAATTACCTTTAAATCAATATTCAATTGATTAGCCAAGGAAGAAGCAAATCGAGGATCACCCATTGCAGCTTTACTTCTTCGCTAGGACTGAGTATGAAGAAAGGGCCGGGAGACCCTATATATAACGCTTCCCACCTATATAAAACACATTATCACATCGATGTGGGACTCTACACTTAAAATAAAATGTAAAGAGGAATGTGTCTCACATCGATGAAAGTAAACAATTACAAAAGGAAATAATATCATATAACATGCCAAAAAGAGGACTTTAAGATTGTTTAGCCAAATAATGAACAAGCAAATGGGGGATTTGAGAGAACAACTTTCGATGTAGTCATAGCAACGCTTTAAAACACTCTTCATCTACTTTGTTTTAATTATTAATTGCCATTTTATTACTATAACTATTTGCAAACTCTTTTGTATCTTCTCTTGTAGATCTAAATTTGAATCCACTTGCTTTCTATTTCTTGTACAGAAGACTATCACTAACGCAACTTACTAACTCAATGCTTTGTTGGTTGCATTTTAACGAGTTCTTAATTGATGAGAATATATTAATACATAAATTTGTTTAGTGTATTTGTTTTTTTCAAGGAGATTATAGGACTATTATTTTGATTTCCAAAAAGCCTTCGACTCACTTAACTCAGGTTTTTTTAACTTTGGACATTTGTGAAGAAGCTATTCAAGGTGGGCCTGTTTACATGAGGTGAATGTATCCATTTAAAAGATACATGAAAAAGCTAAAAAGTTATGTTAGAAATAAAGCGAGGCCGGAGGGATCTATAGTGGATGGGTATGTTGCAGAGGAAGCCTTGACTTTCTGTTCAAGGTATCTTGAGAGTGTATCGACGAGATATAATCGTCCGGATAGAAATGAGGATACTCCAATTTCAAAAGAAATGAGGGTGTTCCAATCAGCTTATACACACATTAGTAAAGGTGTAGATATTAAATTGGATCACATACTTCAAAAGAAAGTAGATTGGTTTGAACTCAACAATAGTCCCGAGATCGACAACTACAAGATGTAAATGTTTCTTTCGGTGTATATTTTCATAAGTTCTATTCTCAATAATTTTACTAATATTAAGATATAATATATTCCGGATCGACAACTGCAATCACCCTTCATACCATTGAACAGTCCCTCTTCCAAATGGAAAATGATGCCTTACTATCTGTTTTTGTCGAGAAAGAAGTCCACCTTATTTTAAACTTTGTAACTAAAGTAAATATAATAAATTACGAGGAAGTGATTTTATCCTGATGTGAAGCGCGGGTATAAAAAACCTCGTTATACCCACATTTACGGGGCTTGAGATTTACAGCCCTAATTTAGTAGGGCGAAGATCGAAGAAGAATCAACGACTTCAGAAATACTCTTCATCACACTCTTCTTTGACATATTAGTCAACGAACCTCCATTATTGTTATCTGCGGATAAGAAATATCAACGACTGCAGCAATCCGTTTCATCCAAATACTAAGCATTACGAACCTTTAAGAAAATCAATTGGGTATCAAATTGCATGTTAATCAATTATTGTAAAATCGCTGAACAGTGTGGAGAAGAGCGTGGACAAGATGGTCGAAGGTTATGTCGAGAGCACCAAAAACAAATGGGAAGGTTATCAATTTGGACTCTGACGACGACGACCAGAAATCCGAATAAAGGAAAATAACGAATCGAATGATAATGACCGTAACAATATTTATCGAAATTGTACAAAATAAATGTTGAACTTAATCTGCATAACTGTGTTGTATCTAGTAATTGTGGTTTGATTTGTTTTGAAGTTTTTATAGTCAATAATGTAACCCAAGTTAGATTTCTAGTGTGGTGAATGTTTCGAGTTGTTTAAGGCTTTGATTACAGTAAATCTCAATAGGCATTGCTTGTTTGTATGTATGATAATGTGAATCTGTTTTTTATGGAAAAAGAACACATTTTTAATGTGTATATTTACTTATGAATGTTGCTATATGTAGATGGGTGCATTTTGATTAATTGTATATCTGAAAATGTATACAAGTGGATATCCATAATGCATTTTGATTGATTGGAGTCCTCTTCTAGTTTAACTTGTCTTTGATTGATTTTTCTGCTTTTGCAATCACCCATCATCCCATTGTACAGTCCCTCTTCGAGATTGAAAATGATGCTCTACTGTCTGTTTTTGTCGAGAAAGAAGTATGCGTAGGGTTTTTTTCGAATTCTTTGGGGATCGATCTTCTTTACCTACAGTGAAATCGGTCCCTTCATGTTCATGGGTTCGAGAATTTCCAGTGATGAAATCATGATTGGGATCAAAATCAGGACCGAGCCTTGGGTTCTGATACCATGTTAGGCATGATTGTTGCACTAATAAAAACGCTACAGAAACATACTAGGAAATCGAAAATATGCATTAAGTTGGATATCATAATAATGTACTAACTTAATTGATAATGATAATTAAGTCTAACACATAATTCTACCATTGTGACAAAATAAACTTTTAGGCTTGAAAAATAAACTTTTCATTTTACTTTGAAAAATAAACTTCTCATTTCACATACGTTTTAGGTTTCATAACAGAATACGCACGCAGGTGACGATTCATTCTTGATTCGCTCCTCATTGTTTAGAACTTCCAACCCAAGCATCTATGACATGACAGATGCATGTACTTCCATACCTGGTATCTAACTTTCTCCTAGAGCCCTTATCAATTTGACTCTTGATGAACTTTGGAATACAATGTCACTTAAAGAAAATAATTTTAAACATAATTTATGTTAGTAAAAACAAGATTTTAAGCCACAATGAACACACACACACACACAGATATATATATATATATATATATATATATATATATATATATATATATATATATATATATATATATATATATATATATATATATATATATATATATTCAGATTTGTATTGAACTTACTTTTCTCCACCATCTCCCGAAAACAACCGTGATGATATTGCATTTTCACACGGGTTTGGCTTTGCAAATATGTTTACATCTCTATTTCGGTAAGGAGGCTTTGGTGGAGGTGCTAGTTTCACTTTTCTTTTTGCTCTTCTTTTACTAAATTTCACTTGTGTCCCGTCCCACTCCTCATTTATATTTAAACCAACTTTTTCTTTCCTTTTTCTAAGATTCTCCATTATTTGTGATGATGTAGATATGTGGCCAACAACATCTTCTTTATCCTCCTTAAAGAAACCAACATCATTAACTATATTTGAATTTCACTTGCTATGCCAAGACTTGCAACACCAGCTTTTGTATTGAGGAAAGGCAATTGCTGATTGTATTGTCTAATTTCTCATAATCTTTGCTTATTTCTACTGTTTCCTATGTTAATCCTAGACTAGCTGGGAAATCACTTAGTTTTCTTTTCATCTCGGGGATTTCTTCATAGTATATGTTTTTCCCTTTTAAGATGTTTGTTTTCTCTTTTTCTTTCATCAAAAGTGTTCCTTAACCAAGTCATCAACCATTTATAAACATTGTGTGCTCTCAATGACTTGTGTTGTTGTTTGAGTTTGTGCTTCTTGGCTTGCTAGTTCTTCTTGGATTGACTTTGCATGTTTACTTTTTTTATCTAGTGTACGGAATTCATTTTCCTTCTCTAGAGGACCTTTCTCGGCTGACATCCTTTGTCTTTTTACGTACTCATTTGTGATTTCTCTAACATCTTCTTTAATCAGCTCTATTTTATCATCCTATCTCTTCATTTCTATGAATAATGTAGAAATTTTTAAGTTTCAAATTATGATTTTGTTAGTGCATACATTGTCACACATTAAGAAATGCATCCTTATTTTGATGATGATAAAAATATGAACAAGTAATATTATTACTTATCAAATTTATTCATATGTTCATATGTTACATTCTTTAAAGGTTAATAAACCTAAAATTAAGATGATCAAGTGAAGGACAAATAATTAAAGACTTCAATTCAACAAGCAAAGAAGAAAACAAGATAAAAGCAAACATTCAACTTTCACGGTCGATCCTACGGACGACCGTGAATCAACCGTCGCCGCACAAACGTCATCTTTTAATATCGTCTTTCTTGATGTTAACCGATCTCATACTCGACAATTGAAGATGGAATCTTAAAAGGCGATTAATAAATATAAGAGTTCACAAATAATTCTTACAAAAGAATATTTTATCAAATCTTTTATAAATGTCACACATATAGTTTATAAAAGTAATTCCAAACTTTTATTCAATTTGTCTTACAATAAAAAAAATTATTTCTTATTGTGGCAAAAACTAAACATGATTTTGCATTGAATTTCCACAAGACTAAAATTAGAAAAGCATCTTCTATATGTGGTAAATATCCAACATCATTTTTGCAAATCCTTCTAACCTTCCAAATTTGCATAAAGAATTCAAACTCTTTTTGTAGGTCAACTAGGGACTTTTCTAAATGCTTTTTCTAATGATTTTCTATGGGAAAAAATGTTTGGGTATGGTTTTATACAAAGTGCAACGTTCATATTTTGAACTTCCAAAAAGCTGTCCAGACCTGCGACGGAAGATGCACGGTCGACCGTGGATTCTTCCGTGGGGCATCCGGACAAAATTTCCTTTTGCCATTTCTTGGTTATTTAAACAAGCTAATGTCTTCATTTCAAACCATCTCTTAACATCTGAAAAATATAGAAAATGTACAAGATCTTGTGAGCTTACATTCCACATAAAAAGACCATCTTCAAGATCAAGATCAAGAGAAAAAGTGCAAAGTCTTCAAGAGCAAATCTTCATCTCTATCTATTATGTTATTTGTATAAGTGTGTAAGGATCAACTCTAGCCTTTCAAATTAGAGTGAAGTGAGGATTATCTCTAGCCCATAGAATTAGAGAGAAGTGAGGATTAACTCTAGCCAACATAATTAGAGTGAAATTAGGCTTATCTTAGCCTTGTTTGCAAGAAAGAAGATTATTTCTTGTAAGCTAAAGAGAGAAGGTGTAAAGGTTTATCTCTACCTTCAAAGAGAGAAGTTTTAGTGGAGCAAACTCTTGGTGGGTGATGCCAAGGAGTGGATGTAGTGCAAGTTTGTTAACACTTGCATGAACCACTATAAATCTCTTGTCTACTCTTGGTGATATCTCTCTATCTCTACTCTCTTTAAATTCTTACAAATATTTGTTGTGTTGCTATACACTTCAAGATTAATTCTTATAACACAACTTACTAATTTTTATAAGTGTAAAAATTGGTAAACTAAGTAAAAGAACCTATTCACCCCCTCTAGGTTCCAACTATTGGTATCAGAGCAAGTTGCTCTAAAATTTTTTTTGTTAAAATTGTTTTTGAGATAGAACTTGCTTTATAAATGTTTTGAGAAAACAATTTTATACAAATATCTTGAGTTAGATCCATGGACTTAAATGATAACCTAAGTTTGGGGGTTTATATGGCTACTTTACCTATGTTTATTGATTATAAATTTTTGGGTTGGAAAGCCTACATGTTGACATTCTTAAGATCAATAGAGTATGACATGGGTGACTTTATTGAAAATGATCATGATGAAGATATGTCACAAAATGAACAAGCATTGATATTTATTCAAAAATCTCTTAAGGGAAGTAAATATGAATATATGTGTTCTTACACTTGTGCCAAGAGATTATGGAAAAATATAGGTAAATTTGAAGAGTTTGAGGCAAGAAGAAATGAAGAAAAAGAGAGATCAAGAGAATTTGCTTGCTTCATGGCTTTTAAAGAAAATGAAGTATCTTTCATAAATGATGCTAGTAGTAAAGATTACTTACATAATCTTTATGATGAGCTAAAAGATAAATATGATATGTTACTTGATATTAATTCAAAACTCATTACCAAGATCAATGATTTGAAAAATGTTGAGAATGATAATTTTAAACTCAAAGATCTTAATGAAATCTTGGTCAAGGAAATAAATGAGTTAAGAAAATCTAACATTATGTCACAAGGTTGCTCTACTTGTGTAAACTTCAAAGAAAAGAATGTTAGAATTCAAAAGTTATCAAGTGATGAAGGAGGTCATGAGTTATCAATTGAAACAAGCAACATATCATTAAAACCATTCAAAATTGTGAAAGAAAAGGCAAAAGAAAAAATCCAGAAGGCTCACGGTCGATACACGGTTGATCCACGGTCGATACACGGTTGATCCACCGTCAGATGTATGATGAATTTTAACCCTATTCTACTTATTTCTCTCTCCTCTCACCACTTTATCACTTTACCCATTTTCCCCACAAAAACCCTAGCCGCCATTGTTGCTTAGTCACTCAAAAAGCTTAAAATTTATTGCAAGAAACAAGATTTTACCTTATGATTGAAACTATGGTTGAAGTCCGGGTTGGATTCATAGTCCATCTCCAAGTGAAAGCTTTTTCATTCTCGATCTCTCACTTGATTCATGAATCCTCTTCACTAAAGGTAAAATTCCTCACCATTGTTTCTTCTTTATCTTCTTAGGGTTCCACTTTGCACATAAATCTAACATGAATCATGTATGAACAATGTTTTGTAATGTTTAAGTCTTGGGTTTAGGGGTAAAGATTGAAGTAAAACAAATATGATGAAAAATAGGTTGTTGACATAATAAAGCTGAGATAATTTTTATTTTCATTCTATGCTCTCAAAAGTATCAACTCACTTGTTATTGGAAAGTTGATCAAATAAAGAAAAAGTGAGCAGATGCTTCACGGTCGATACACGGTCGATACTGTGCATCGACCGTCGACCCTCTGGAGAGTTTCAAAATTCTAAATCTATCAAGTGCTCCACGGTCGAACCACGGTCGACCGTGACTTCGTTCGTGAGCCTAATGTAACTTTTAATATTTCTATTTAAGGCTCATACATAGGTCTACACTTGCTTTATTATTGTCATTCATCATCACCCACCTCTAAATCACTTCATTACCTTTTACTTTGAAAACTTATATAAACTTTGTGAACATCATTGTAAACAAATGAATAAAAGCATGTTTATGTTACTAAAATGCTATGTCTAAACCTTTGTGCATTAAATAAATTATATTACCTTGGTTTAGTGCAACAATATGCCAACATGCAATTCATTATATTGTTAAAGTTTGAATATCTTGTCTTGTACTCAAATTCTAAGAACTTGATTCAAAAAGTCAAGACTATTTGTAAAGGTGATTAAATAATTAAACTTGCAAAGTAATAAAATGATTATTATGAAGTTAAGATAAGATTTCATTAAATAAATAGAGACATACACTTCACAATTCATGGTAATCACACACTAAAAGCTGAGTTATGATATGAGAGTTTGATAAATCATTTGGTCAAATATTTCATGTATTACTCTTAAAGGAACTCACTAAGTAATTGCATGCATAAAGAAATAAAGTTAACTTACACAAACCTCATGCATAAATTCTATATCTTAAATGGTTTGAAAAGGTAAAATGTTTGTATGCAACTTATATGTGGTGCTCATGATATCCTATTTACATCAACAAGATATGTCACCAAAATAACAATACATGTTAAATGATAATACCTTGATTCATGTTTGACTTATCATTGTTCTTCAAGCTATCAAACTACATATGTGATTCTTACATGAAATATCACTAAACATATGTAACATTATGACATGTCATTCATGCTCATCAAGTGTTAAATAACTATCATGAAATGAATTGTGGTCAAGCTACCTCACACATAGATTTTTCATATAAGATCACTATCAAAAGAGTCTTTGAAATAAATTTGTGATGAAAGATATATGAAGATGATTACATGGTGAAGAAATATAAATTAACACATTGATTGTTGCAAGTGGTTCTCACTTACTATCTTGTCATGATACTTAATGAATTACTCTTTGTAATCAAGATAGTAAAATTAGATGACAAGTTATGCCTCATATAAGAAATCATGTTATTTGTCATCTTGATGTGTTTGAGTATGCCTATGTACTTAAATGACTATCTCATGTGTCACACGCTTAATTTACTATCACTTGACACATGAATCTATGAGGTATACGTGCATAAATAATGATTATAGTATATGTATTGCACACTTGTGTATTCATGAGAACACTTTTCATCTTAATCTTGTTGAATATTGAATACACATAAATGGAAAAGAACATTAGAATATAAGATTAAATAACAAGTAATCATGAATCAAACATGTAACTACAAAATCTTTGTTTAACTTGCATGAAATTAGAATACTTTTGTTTACTAGTAATGATGGGAGTATAGTATACGTAGGTATTGAATTAATTCAAAATGTGTAATGCTTGAGAAAAATATCTATGTTCTATATCTAATTTCTCATGATATATTGATCTACAAACACTATGAATTATTCTTTGAAGATCAAGATAATATACAAATGACATCATGTGCTTCATACATAAAATCAAAATAATTGTCAATTTAGTGCACACATTGGTCACTTACTTGATTAAGCTATACATGATACATTCATTATCTCATCATGAAAAGATGAAAATCATAAGTGGGCCTACATGCACTAAAATACTCATGAAGAAATAAAGGTTATCTATAAAATCTTGGTATAAACATTGATTAAACCTTTACTTGCTACATAATGAAAATGAATAAATATCAATTAGTTATGAATAGACTAATATTGAGATACTCTCCACTATCTAGAGCTAAGAAATTTTTTGATATTCATTTAAAAATTAGATTCGTGAATTTTGGTTGTCCCTAACATCATTTGCACATTTTAAGGGGGAGTCACATACCAAAAAGCATATCTCATATATATTTGTTCACATCCTCACTTCCTATCATTTACATAAATACAAGATAATGATGCATAAATCTCTCATAATTCATACTTGAGTATATTTGATTAAGTTTATGCATATACTTTTGTATATCTTGCACTTGTGTTTTGCTTTGTCTATCTTTTGTCAAGTGCTAGCTCAAAGGGATCGTAAATTAAGGGGGAGCTTTGATCAAGGGGGAGCTTCAAATTTGTGTAGCCATAGGGGGAGAAGAATGTTCCTTTTTGATTCGACAAAAGGGGGAGAAGAATGTAGATATGCAACATGTTAACATGAATAAATTTGTGTAGCAATATTAATTAAATGTTGCATATTTTGTCATCATCAAAAAGGGGGAGATTGTTAGTGCATACATGGTCACACATTAAGAAATTCATCCTTATTTTGATGATGATAAAAATATGAACAAGTAATATTATTGCTTATCAAATTTATTCATATGTTCATATGTTACATTCTTTAAAGGTTAACAAACCTAAAATTAAGATGATCACGTGAAGGACAAATAATTGAAGACTTCAATTCAACAAGCAAAGAAGAAAACAAGATAAAAGCAAACATTCAACTTTCACGGTCGATCCCACGGACGACCGTGAATCAACCGTCGCCGCACAAACGTCATCTCTTAATATCATCTTTCTTGATGTCAACCGATCTCATACTCAACAATTGAAGATGGAATCATAAAAGGCGATTAATAAATATAAGAGTTCACAAATAATTTTTACAAAAGAATATTTTATCAAATCTTTTATAAATATGTCACACATATAGTTTATAAAAGTAATTCCAAACTTTTATTCAATTTGTCTTGTAAGACAAATTATAATAAAACAAATTATTTCTTATTGTAGCAAAAACTAAACATGATTTTGCATTGAATTGCCACAAAACTAAAATTAGAAAAACATCTTCTATATGTGGTAAATATTCAACATCATTTTTGCAAATCCTTCCAACCTTCCAAATTTGCATAAAGAATTCAAACTCTTTTGGTAGGTCAACTAGGGACTTTTCTAAATTCTTTTTCTAATGATTTTTTATGGAAAAAAATGTTTGGGTATGGTTTTATACAAAGTGCAACGTTCATATTTTGAACTTCCAAAAAGCTGTCTAGACCTGCGACGGAAGATGCACGGTCGACCGTGTCTTCTTCCGTGGGGCATCCGGACAAAATTGTCTTTTGCCATTTCTTGGTTATTTAAACAAGCTAATGTCTTCATTTCAAACCATCTCTTAACATCTGAAAAATATAGAAAATATACAAGATCTTGTGAGCTTACATTCCACATAAAAAAACCATCTTCAAGATCAAGATCAAGAGAAAAAGTGCAAAGTCTTCAAGAGCAAATCTTCATCTCTATCTATTATGTTATTTGTATAAGTGTGTAAGGATCAACTCTAGCCTTTCAAATTAGAGTGAAGTGAGGATTATCTCTAGCCTATAGAATTAGAGAGAAGTGAGGATTAACTCTAGCCAACATAATTAGAGTGAAGTTAGGCTTATCTTAGCCTTGTTTGCAAGAAAGAAGATTATTTCTTGTAAGCTAAAGAGAGAAGGTGTAAAGGTTTATCTCTACCTTCAAAGAGAGAAGTTTTAGTGGAGCAAACTTTTGGTGGGTGATGCCAAGGAGTGGATGTAGTGCAAGTTTGTTAACACTTGCATGAACCACTATAAATCTCTTGTCTACTCTTGGTGATATCTCTCTATCTCTACTCTCTTTAAATTCTTGCAAATATTTGTTGTGTTGCTATAAACTTCAAGATTAATTCTTATAACACAACTTACTAATTTTTATAAGTGTAAAAATTGGTAAACTAAGTAAAAGAACCTATTCACCCCCCTCTAGGTTCCAACAGATTTCATTTAGAGCCTTTTGGATTTCATCATAAGGGTAATGAAATAATGCCCCCACATCATTCTGGTGAGTTCATTCTTTAATGAGATGAAATTCTTGTACATCGTTTTCAAGGATGTCACGTATTCCTGTTTTTTAGTTAGTCGTATAAGCAATATATAATTTGATACTTCAGGAATACATTGATGATTGATTTTTGTTACTTACCAAAACCGTGTACCCGTCGAGTTTTTGTGCTTCTTAATTTCTTTTTTATCACTTTCATGGGTTGAGGTATTTGTATCAATAAAACCATCACGTCCCTCTTCTTTATCACTTTCATAGTTGTCTAAATCAGTTTTCTTAACTTCTGAATCTACTTCTATTCTTAATCCTTAGCTTGACACAACTACTTCCAGCTTTAAGCCGCTATCGTTCGGTTCAGATAAGTCAAGTCCCTTCGGTCAGTTCGCTACCAATCCAAGATCAACGCATCCCTAAGCAAACCATCTCCTTGTTCTACGAGCTCTTCCAATCTCTTTTTTCGGTAGTCAAATAAAACTGTAAGTTATTGCTTACATGTCTTTTCATATAATCCAAAATACATAGTCACCATAATGATATTATTTAATTTTTAACAATATTTTGAAAAAAAAAACTAAATCATAATTATCACATTTTCTTTCAAATGCATAAATCAGACATACATACAAATTAATACAAATTTATGAAACTGTTAAACCTTCAAATAAATAAATCATCATCATATTTTCAAAATGTTTAAATCAGCCACATATACACATTTATGAAACTGTTACACCTTCATTATGAATTTTTTCAAAATGCATGAAGCTATCATTTTTCAAATCCGTACTCATTGAACTAAAAATTCCAGTTCACCCAAAAATGCATGAACAAATCTTTTTGTCTATGGAATTCAATGTAAATTCACCAAAATGCATACTTTGGTGTCTATGCATTTTGGGAATATCTTTTTTTTAATTTGTTTTCACCACTTGAAACATTTTGGATGATTTGAATGTGCTTTTCTGTTTTCTCACATATATGAATTTTAGATGAATTGAAAATGTTTAGAATCATATTTATTTTCAACCATATGTACACTACACGGAAGTGTTTTTAGACCGGTTTAAATGGTCAAAAAGACCGGTTATAAACCGGTCTTTAAAATCACATGTAAACATTCATTCTATATGGAAACCGGTTTCCTTCACTTTAAAGACAGGTTTTCAACCTCTCTCGATAGTATTATATAGACCAAGGTACTAAAACTGGTCTTTTTATATAACAGTTTTTATAGAAAAATCATTATATAGACCGGTTTCCAACCTCTCTCGATAGTATTATATAGACCTGTGGTACTAAAACCGGTCTTTTTATATAACATTTTTTTTATAAAAAATCATTATATACAGTACGCTGGCTATATGTGAATAGCTGAATTTAACATGAAATAACAATATAAAATAAAAATGTCAGGTATTGAATTGAAACCACAAGATTAACATAAAAACAACTAAACTTGAATTTACAACATCCACTTCAAAGTTATTAAAATGTTCATAGCAAATACCTATCACTTAACTTCCATAATCTATAAAATTAGTTACAACTTACAATATCCATTACTTAGTCTCTCCACAACAAGTGTGTAACCGTATGCCCAAAATTCTAACTAGTCGTCAATAGAAAACAAAATTTGACTCCGTAAAATATATACGTGCAAAAAAATGTTGTCTTTTATGTAACGAACAATAACAACATTTACAAAAAAGAAAGAAAATAAATGGATATTTTTTAAACATACTCTTATTTATATGGACTTCATGAATGTTCCAAGCAGCTATTACTCATATCTAAAGCAACAAGTTCCGTGAATAAGTCAAGATATACATTTGTTAACATTAAATAATCAACTACACTAATAACTCATGCATATTCAATGATATACAAAAGAAGAAAAGATAGATTTTTAAACATTTACACAGGTAAATCAAATAAGTAAACATACTTGATCATATCACATACTGTGTGACATATACTAACAACTTCATTTGATTCTTCCGGGGTAAAAGCCTTTGCACTCGTCCAAGGATTCTAATGTAGAAAAAAATTATACTTCAATCAATGATATTTTTGTAATATAACATATAAATGTTCAAAAGAACAATACTTACTTTAGCCGGGAATTCATACATGTATCTCATGACAAAATCATATAAAAACTTCATCGTGTAATAACCGCATTCCCAGCCAGCATTTTGTTTATTGCACTGGATTTTAAAAGAACAAATAAACATAAAACATATATATATATATATATATATATATATATATATATATATATATATATATATATATATATATATATATATATATATATACCACTCATCCAAATCAGTGAGATTCTATATAATACCAATTTACCTTAAGAAGTGTCCATTTCACGTCATTACCAAGCACCCTAAAAAATACACAAGGTTAGTAAAGACTCTAAACTTAATGTTTTAACAATTATAGATAATACTAACTCAATCAGATGACTTGTAAATTTGTATTGATTCTCTAGTTTTGCACCGGCTTTGTTGAGAGAGTCAAAAATATATACCGCTTTTTTTTGTATGACATACAAAACCCAATGCTAAAGGATAATTTATAAATATAATTAGTAATTGCATTGCTAATGATGTAAAAAACAATTAAAAAACGGGTACCTTTGAAAATATGCTCAGATAAAAAACTCAATATTAGCGTTCTTTTCGTTATATAGGACATTCCTCAAATAACCCAACACTCCTTCTCTACGCTCCTTAATAAATAAATCACACATAATAATTATGCATTAAGAAAAACATCCTCTCCTTAGCGACCGAGTTCAGATTTTGGTAAAGCCCCTGAAACCATGACAATATGTATTAAGCAATATAGCAAGAAACTCAAGTAAACTATGAGAATATATATTAAACTTACCACTCGAACAAAGTTATAACTCCAACATCTAGCCAGTTATTTGTCCACAAGTCATACATATCACGAGGGTCAACAATAATATTAACTTCTACATCCCTTATGCCAAAAATCTCATCCAAGGGAGTAACTATTATTGTATAAGGTGAAGTTGGATCACCCCGGAGCATCCATTTTCTATATCCAAAGATTTATAGACTGCTCTCTTTTCGCCATAGTTTGGCGTAACTCTAACAATTTATAATACATTTGCTACTTACTATCGTTTTCATCTTCCTCGCTTTTCTTTCTCTTCTCTTCTTCCACTTTTTCTTTCTCTTTCTACTTTTTTTCTTTCATCCTCTTTTTGTCTTTTTTTCTTCCTTGTCCTAGAACAAAGAAATATATCACAAAATGACCAAAAATCCAACAATAACAAAAAAGTTTAAGCAATAAAAAAACAAAACATACTGTTAGCTTTTATGGTACTCATAAATTCAAACATAGAATAAGGACGGGTCACCTTTTGATTAGGGGCCATCACCGTCTTCTTAATTGCGCGCATACGCGGCACTAGCCATTGAATAAAACTACCCGTTGCTTGACCTAATGTCACTAACTCTTCACCAACAGGAACCGGTAGTTTTGAGTCCACGTATTTGTTATGAAGAAGGTCTATCGACACCTTCATGTAAAATGGTAGGATCGGAGATCCATGAAGTAGTATACCATTTTTTGTCGAATGAACCATTCCCCGAGCAATATCATGAACAAAATCATCACCATGAGGGTCAAACAAAACAACTTGTAACGGCTCCTATAAAACACAAACATGTAGAATATATTATTTTATAAGGAAATTTATTTATCATGTAATGAATGGATTGTATACCTTAATATCTTGAATCCGTGGTAGCTTCGGCCGTGGCTGAGTTTGCATTTGCGGTTGATTAATTTAAGGCATAGGGAGTGGATTGATTTGACCTTTAGTTACCTCTGCAAGGCTTTTCTGTAAAGCTGTAATATGTTGCATGTACACGGCCTGCATATTCTTCATTTGGTTTTCATGTTGCTTGTCCCTTTGTAAATTATTAGTCTCTCTCTTCTTGTAATGCCTCTTTTAATCGTTCACCGATTACCGATTTCAATTCTTCTCTATCTATTTTGCTAGTCATTTTTTTCTCACCATACTTTGGTATCCCCTTTCTCCATATTATATTATTTCCCACACCTCTAGTCCAGCCCGGATGCTCGGGTCCAAGTACATTGATCAACGGGTTTGCTCCAGAATCATCAAGCCCTTGTGAAATATTTTTATCACACTGAATCTGTAAATTAATTTAGTAATCAAAATTGACAAATCATATAAATAAAAGAACTTAAACAAAAAAGTAATAAATAGAAAAATAAGGATATATTTACTAATCTTTCTACAACATCACAAACATTAGGAAACAAAGTCCTTTTTCCGTGTTCATTTAGGCGAGTTCTAGCCAATACCTAATTCTTGGCACGTTCATCCTGGATATTATGGTATTCGGTCCTTAATTCTTTGGACTGTTTCTCCTTTTCCCATATCTCTTGGTAACCACGATAACCTTTTCTACCAACATGTGGACGATTGATGTGGGTGTTGGAGTTAATCTTCCTTTTATACGTTTTTCCTTCAAATAAAAGTATTAAATATTAACAAGAAAGAACAATATCTTATAAAGATATAAATGCCAATTAATTCACCTACTTTTCTAGTGTGTTTTCCCTCCTCGAAAATTCTTCCCAAGTTTAGTCACTTATAAAAGTGTACCTTTGACGCAGACTTCTTTCTAAGTCCATATAGTAACAGGCAGGTGGCAGATTCGTACCCCGTCGACCAGCAATATTAACAGGAGCAAGCTCTGGTCTTATTCCCATTTGAATCATGTCCTTTCTAACATTGACCCCATCTTTTGATTTTCCAGGAATGTTTAACAACAAGCCTATCAAGCTTTCACAAACATTTTTCTCAATATGCATAACATCGAGGTAGTGCCGAACTTCCAAGTGCTTCCATTAAGGTAATTCCTAAAATATTGACTTTTTTCCAAATACCTTTGGGTGGAGCGATGTTATTTTTTCCTAACACAACTTTTAGTTCATAACGTGTGAGAGAGTGACTTCTCAATTCAAGGGTTGTCGTAACACTCCAAGTTCTATGTTACCATCAAACAACTTTTTTTTAACGATATGGGTGTGTTTTGGGAAGCGATCTTCGATGTCCCATGTATATCGGTTTTTTGCAATTTTCTAACCAAATCGAATGTGTTTCATCTTCACAAATAGGACATGCCTTTTTACCTTTAGTACTATCACTAATGGTGCAAAAAATCATGGCTCGTAGTTGAAAATATTCTTTCTTATAAGCATCATACACTTCCTCGCATGTGGTCCATAGTTGTTTTAGGTCATCAATCAGTGGACTCAAATACACATCAATGTCATTTCCCGGTTGTTTCAGACCTTGAATTAACAATGACATCATGATATATTTTCTTTTCATGCATAACCAAGGTGGAAGATTGTAGATGCATAATAGGACTGACCAAGTGCTGTGACAGCTACTCATGTTCCCAAAAGGATTAATTCCATCCGAACTAAGTCTGAACCGTATATTTCTAATTTCCTCACCAAGTTCTTCAAATTTGTAATTAATATTTCTCCACTGAAGAGAATCTGTCACATGTCTCATTTTCCCATCTTTCCTTTGTTCTTCGGCATGCCAACGTAATAATTTTGCATCCTTTGCATTTGCAAATAATCGTTTAAGTCTTGGTATGATTGAAAAATACCACAATAGTTTAGCAGGAGGCCCATTTTTTCACTATGTTTGTGTCAATTTTTTGGTTTTTTCTTTTGTACCTTGATGTACCACATATCCTACATTCATTAAGGTTTTCATCTTCATTTCTGTATAGCACACAATCATTTGGACATGCATGTATTCTTTTAACTTCCAATCCTATCGGACACATCAATTTCTTAGCTTGGTATGTTGAAATAGGCAACTCATTATCACTTGGAAGCATTTCATGCAACAACTCTAACAAACTTGTGAAACTTTTATCACTCCACCCATTATCTGCCTTCAAGTTAAAAAACCTCAACACCACAGAAAGTCTAGTAAAATTGGTACAACCATTATATAATGGTTTTTCTGAGTCAATAAACAGCTGTTGAAATTTATCATGATATTTGTCATCAATATTATCCTCTAAATCATGCAACATTTCATCTAAATTATCATTATCATCGTTGTGTATATCATCGTTGTATATATCATCATTGTTATCGTCATTATATTCGGGTATAGAAGTGCTACCGTCATCTAGTGGTTCGCCATGCCAACACCAACGGGTATATTCTTTCACAAACCAGTTTACTATTAAATGATATTTAATTTCATCAATATTGTTGGTCCCAAGTGGTTCAGGTATAAGATCTAAGAATGGAACAATGGCTAATAATCAATATGATAGAGAGAGAATAATTTACACCATACAAAACACACATATAAGCTCTTGGATTATGCCAAAGTCCACCAAATGACATCTAGTCATTTGGCTTATATACCCCTAAGGGTATTTACATATTTAGTCCTTTTAGTTTGTACGTAGTACAAACATCACCTAGAATTCAATCTTCTATTCTATACAATATTTAATTCTAACAATCTCCCCCTTTCTATAGAATATAGAAGATGTTGGTCTTTTCAGCTTCATACGAACTCTAACAATCTCCTCTTACAAATATGCAGATTTTTTTGCTGCATTCTTTAAAAGCTTTAGGAGATAAGACTTGAATGATTTCTTTTTGAATATTTAGTCTTTGGTTAGATGTCTTCTGAAATGTCTTCTCATCTTGAAAATTAGACTCTAAAATTTTTCAGAATAGTCTTCAATTTAAAATCTTGATGAGAACTTGAATATTTAAAGTTCACAGTAACATCCCTTTTCTTGTGATTTTCGGACTTGCACCAGTAACCTAAAGTTTTTCAACATTTGATTGTATGAACGGTTTAGCTTGAAGTGGCTTTCAGCATTTGCGATCTTGAGCCTTTAACTAAAATGATTCAGGAAGAATATTTGTTCTCTCCCTCTTGAATGTAGCTCTAGATATTGTTTATTTCTTCAGAACTTCTTGAGTTTTAATTTAAGCACTTTCACTGTTCTGAACTTGAAATCTTTCTCTTCTATTGTTCTTCTCATTACTCCCCCTTGACATTACATATGAATTTTCACATTATCTCTCTTTGTCTCGCCCTCAACACACGAACCATTTCTTGATCAATAAGCTCAAAATCAACTGAATTTGTATTAAAGTTTCTCCCCCTCATGATGATCAGGATTCTTCATGAACATCAGGTACATGAATTCTGTATTCAGCTTGATTTTGGCCTGAATATATGAACATTTGAAACTTCGAACCCCCATCATGAGTTTCAGTTGAATGATGTTTGAAAGGTAATACCACGATGATATGGCAAATAAAGTATCAAAGACAGTCTTTAGGGCAATATCTCAAAGTTCCCGTGGTATAACACCGAGATCACATAGATTCTCATTACCACAACAGTTTAAATAAACCGTGTGACCTACTTTCAGCGTTGGCATGATGTTAGCACTGGTAGGATTTCCATCTAATCATTGTGAATATCACATAAGATATCACTCCAAGATGTTCTGATAGTCACGAAAGACTAGATATGCATTATAGTTCTAACATGTGTCCTAAGAAAAGAAATTTATATTCAAATAAGCTCTAGACTCGATTAGTGCATGAAAGAAGTCGGGGACCGGAGTAGCTGTCCTCCTTGTTTCAATAGAAATGTGCTAATTCTCCATGTGAATTTGAAACAATTATCTTTTAAGAGATATTTGAGTAGCTGGGTGGGGTTAGTGCATTGCATCACTGGGTCCATGATGTCTATTTCAATACCATATCTCAACGAATGAGATCCAGTAGTAAATGTGGTTAGCCAGATGTACACTATTTGGTAAGGATCTTTCTTTTCTTTTGATCATGTCTCACCCACAGCTCACTAAATATTTTTCAACTTCTCCCTCAAACTCTCTTTCCAAATTGACGTATGTATCGCTGTTTGTTGGATACATAAGGACACTTTTTATCATTTTCAAATGATAAGAGAAATCATAGTGATCTGCAACAAGAATGATTTACAAAGAAATTCGATGTTGAAAAGGATTGTCAAGGAAGATTTGAACAATCAGAGTATTTTGGCGAATGACGTCACAAAATGATTTAACAGTAAGCTCAAGATAATTTGTTGATCATATGCACCCCATCTCCTGTTCCACCCCTCTCTGTTTAATTTTATCTTTACACACCAATCAGTATCCCGTGATAACTGATTCCACTCACTTATATGACCTAGTAAGTAACCCTTACTATCTCGTTCTAGAATATGGTGAGCTCCTGGGTAGGTCCTTCCGGTTCTGGATAGACCATAGGAGTATAAATGCCTTTACTCCCTCACTCATGGTGCGTTTTCGATCACTTGAATAATATCTCATGAATGAGCGGTTTCCAGAAAGAATGACACACTCAGCATAGAATGATTTGAAACATTCAACATAGGAGTTGAGATGGAAACGAAGAAATGAAGGATGATCATGCGAAGATCAACAACAAATTGAATCAAGAAAGGTATCAGAATAAGTCAATGAATGAATACCTTCTTGAACAGATAACACTAAATGAAAACCAAAAATCTTTTTGAATTTTGAAATTTTAAAATGTTTTTGGATTTTCATTTTTCAATGATTTTTAGCGGTAAAGACAAAAACTCCCCCTAAATTACTGCATGAAATTCGTTGTCATCAATTAGGTGAAGATAAAAACATTTTGCCCCCCCTGCAAAAAACAATCCATTAAAAAGAAAGTTATATCATGAAATGATAAACTGCACAAAATAAGATTCTCATAACATTAGACTCGGGCTGATGCTGAACATAATGAAATTGAATGGAATTGCAGGGGATACTTCTTCGTCTTTGAAAGTTATGAGATTTAAAACTAATTCAGCACACTGAACACAATGATCTTCACTGCAGTCTGAATAATTTTCATTGTGCTCCAACAATGTCTCTTAATGTTTACCTGCAAAATTGATTAACAAAAATTGGTACCAATTTTCTTTCGGGTCCAGATTTGTTAGAAGCAGGTTTTGGCATCCATTTTTGAACAGAGTGAGCAATCAAAGGTTTATGGACCTTTCGATTCAATGGTCCTGAATGCCATTGAGGAATTCCATTATTGACAACAAACTCTTGTTTGATTCGTGATGTCTTACAAATCTTCTCTTTTGAAAGGCGGATTAAGTGCTTGGCTGAGTAAACGACAAAAGGATACTGTATGTCAGTCCTGAGCACAAAATCCCCAGTTGATCTTGATTTTGAGAATGATTTGCGTCTGTTGTTGTTGTTGTGAGGTATATGATGTGGCTTAGCATCTCGAACCTCTTTCTGTGGAATCCTCGTTGTTGTTGGGATTGTAGTTGACGACAAATCATCATGTATAAACCTTTTTACTCTGTACTCAGATGGTTTGGGAGTCGTTTCAGAAGATTTTTGCTTGACAGTCCAGGATGATGTAGTCGTCTTCGAAGCTGATGGATTACAGAATGATGTTAACTTTGCGACTGTTTCAGATAGATTCTTCTTTGAGATCCATGCTTGTTTGGGTTTCGGCAAAGCATCATCTGCAATTACAGAATAAGTAGAATTAGAATTACTTGAATCACAAGTATTCTGTTTATAATTGAAATTAGCTTGTTTATTTTTCAGTTTGTGTTTTGGAGAATGAGTCGTTGCGGCTGAAGATGATTTCACTTGATAAGAAGATCCAACAGATACAAGGATCTTAGGAGGTCCAGGGTTCAAACCTTGAAAATGGAGTTTCATTCTAACTTGGTGTTACTAACTTATTAACAACTAACTTTGCCGTTAAAAAAAAATCAATTGAAAATCTTGAAAACAATTGATGTTGCTAAGGAATTAATGTTGCTGTCCACTTCTATTAATATTTAACAAAAGCATCCAACAATTAACACTTAATATTAATCAACAGCTTCGATTAATATGTTGATGAGCAGCACTTCGATTAGTTCAATCAACACTTAATTTTGTTGGGTGAAATTTCACTCCACAACAATTAATGGCAGCCAATTAATATTAATCAACAGCTTCGATTGGTAAGGACACAGGTCTCGATCAGAATATTAATTGCAGACAGGCTGTTCTTGGGAAGGTATATTATTTTTAAACTATTTTTCTCGGTAGCCTCAATTGCACAGCTCCATGCGCTCAGAATGAAATTTAATATAAAAAAAATAACGGAAGGTATGGAAGTGTTGGATGGTTGACAGCTATCAATAATGCCGTTGATCGAGAAAAAAGAATATTAAATCCAAATTTCACTTCTCGATGATGTTGATGCTATAGAACCGTGCGATAGAATCATGCGATAGAATCATGCGATTGGGTCATGGTCCGGGCGATAGGTCTTTGAATCCGTGCGATAGGGTATTTTTTTTTTCACTCATGCGATTGGCTTTTTAAAAAAAGACCCCGACTGATAGAATCGGTGCGATAGGACTTTCTTTACACAAGTTGAACACCGAGACAATCGCATGCGATGGGTCCGTGCGATAGATCTTGAAAATATGGCTCATAGGACCAAAAACACCTACAAACACCTTTTTTCACACACTAACACATCCAAAACAGATCTGACCCTAAAACTTCATCTTCCTCATCAAAACCCATTCAAGAACACGAAGAAAACACGATTTTTAAAAACACCTCCAAAATGATTTTTCTTTTCAGATCTATCAATCTCCACTTCCACAAACACTTTTAATATACTCCTAACTCAAAAACAAGCATCTAAACTCAAGAATTTGGGCAAAAAACGTGAAGAACACATGAAAAATCCAGAAAAGAAAATTCAGATTTCTCTCAAACCGTAAGGAGTTTTGACATGAAATTTTTACACAACGTTCCTTTCATCTATAGGAACAACATATCCAAAAATGAGATCAAACGGAGCTCGTATGATTTTTCTATAATTTTCTGAATATTTCAGCCCACTTTAATACGAAATTTTCGAAAAATACTTCAAAATTTGATCAAAAACACACTCAAATCAATCTTAATCAAGCTCTGATACCCCTTGTTGGTCCCAAGTGGTTCAGGTATCAAAATCTAAGAAGGGAACAATGACTAATAATCTATAAGATGTAGAGTGAATATGGAAACACCATGAAGAACACACATTTAAGGTTTGGATTATGCCAAAGTCCACCAAATGACATCTAGTCATTTGGCTTATATACCCCTAAGAGTATTTACATATTTAGTCCTTTTAGTTTGTACGTAGTACAAACATCACCTAAAATTCAATATTCTATTCTATACAATATTTAATTCTAACAAATATCAACGAAGTACTCAACATTTTTACACCTTTTACAACGGCAATTAATTATAGATCTTTCGCTCTTTAGTCGATCATCTTCGGCAACTTTTATAAATTCGGATAATCTTGCCATAAATTCACTAGTACAACGCAGTATCTCATACATCCATTTACTACGATCCATCTGCAATTTAATAAAATAATCAAATGTAATACGATACATTACCACGTAAGTAAATTCGAACTATTTAACTTTTCTAATTGTCCGCTATGCAATTTTACATAAATATTCTTTTAACCTATGAAAACCTTCTACACACATACCTTAATTATCTTTTAATGATTTTTGTGATTTTACTTTTTTTATGTTGGTGCATATTTGTAAATCCCTAGTTCATATCAATAAAATATATTCATAGTTTATTAATTCAAATGTGTTTTGATTAATGGTTTGCATGTATATACATTCTTAGTGATTCTATGTGATTATCTTAAGCTTACAAGTACTTAATCATGTGTTGATGTGAGTTTGGAAGTTTAAGTCTGTGTGAAAGTTCATCACGTGCGTGATGTGTTCACTGCGTGCGTGGTGAGTCCACTACGTGCGTAGTGAAGCTCAACTCGCACGTGGTGATTAAGTCGGTTAATAGGTAATTAATTAACATTAAAATATTTAAGGTCGTGCGTATTGAACTGACTACGTACGCAGTGCTCTGCACCACGTGCGTAGTGAAGATTTTACTCTATAAATAGAGCTTAACCCCGCATTAGCGTGGGAAATCGTTCGTAACTACGCATAATCACTTTCTATCGTACGACATTGACCTTATCCGACCTTAAGCCTTAGTAATCGCGACTTTGACCTCGTAATTCGTAATCTTAGTGATCAATACGAAAACCAAGGGCAGCCTTAAGCATCTCTGTGTGAGTTCTTAGGAGTTGTTCTTGCTTCTACTCTGTGTGTTACTCTGAGTGTTACTGTGTGCCGGACACCTAAGCAGATCTTAGAATCCTTAGGAGGTTTGGGAAATAGAAATTCCGCACTATTTCTCATCCTAGATCAGTCCTAGCGTAAGGGTGTTTTAGTTTAGAACCCCATCCCCCACGGTCCTACAAAGTGGTATCAGAGCCTTGTGCTTTGATTGATCACTTTTCCTTTAGGATTTCGTGATCTAGGTGTCGATTAGGCCTGTGTGTTTGCCTTTTCGTCGTTTTTAACCGGTTAGTAGGTCAAAAATAGGTCGTTTTGCGTTAAAAAGGTCGTGTTTTTACGTTAACTGTTTGAGTTTTACCCGTGCGAAGTGAGTCTTTAACCCGTGCGTAGTGCCCGTAGTACGTGCGTAGTGTGTCGTAGATCATCTAGAATCTTCGTCAAGCTGTGTGTTCATTCCGTGCGTAGTAGGTCCTCAACGCGTGCGTGGTGTATCCAGTTCGTGCGAGTTGAGTCTGTGTGGTTTACTTTGTCTTTAAAAAATTATTTTGTTGCTTCGTCAAGCTGTGTGTTCATTCCGTGCGTAGTAGGTCCTCAATCCGTGCGTGGTAGAGTTCCAGTTCGTACGTAGGAGCATCTGTGTGTCCTCGTGTCAGTCCGTACGTAGTGCTTCGTGTTCGTGCGTAGTAGCTCCCACTCCGTGCGTATTGAATCTGTGTGGTCTATCACAATCCTAATTTCAGTCTGTGTGTTCTCAGCTCTTGATTACTGAAATGGCATCAAAACAGACAACAGTTTTAAACAACTTATTATTAGACAGTGAAATAAGGAGTACCAATAAAGTACCTAAACTGTTAACCATGGAAGACTATCCTATGTGGAAGCCCACGTTCGAAATATTCCTCGATGGCCTTGACTGTAGACTTCGGAGAGCAATAAGCACCGATTATATGGTTCCCAAGGGGGAGGGAAATATTGAAACCCCCTATGATGGAATGACTGTTGAACAGAAGAGCAGTCATGATGCAGAGAAGAAGGCCTATGCTCAACTAATCCAAGCCATTCCAAATGAGATCTTCCATCAATTCAGAAGATATAAAACTTTCCACAGCCTGTGGAGAGCACTAGAGAAGAGAAATGAGGGAAATGCCGCCCTCAAGGAATTGAAAGCAAGTCAATTGAGAAAGGAATTAGATCATTTCATGGCTACTAGAGATGAGAAACTTCCTTCTCTCATTACAAGATATAATCATCTTCTTAGTGAACTGGACAGTCTGGGTGTTACTGTTCCAGAGAAGCAGCAGGTGGAAATTTTGGCAAAAGCCTTGCCCAAGAGCTGGCGGCCATATATTATGATATTGAAGAATAGTGATGGCTTTGACGGGATGGATCTAAATGATTTCATCACAAAGTTGAAAGAGCAAGAGCAGGAGGAACAAAATTTGGATTCCATGTCCGGTTATCAACAAAATCCTTCTCTCTACTACTCTGGAACACCTGTATCGTCATCCACTTCTTCAAATGCCCCCTTACAATCTGCCTATGTGAGTAATGTACATGAATCTGGCAGATCTACATCTGAAGCTTCATCTTCTGGGCCATCCTATACTGTGTCTACTTCTGGATTCAATGCCGAGCATTTCAAGTATGGGAGTGCGGATGAAGTAACAGCACATATGAGCATGCTAAGTGCGCTAGTCTCCTCTTATGATGATCTACTGAAGGGGAAGATTGGTAATGCTCATCTGACACAAGAGGACTATAACCAGATCGATGATGATGAGATGGAAAGACAAGATATCCTCTGGTCATATGCTAACTTAGTCAGGAGGGCGAGAGCATATGAGAAAAGAACAGGAAAGCAAATATCAGCTGCAAAGGATACCAAACTTGGTTTTGATAAGTCTGCGGTAACATGCTATAATTGCGGTGAAAAAGGTCATTTCGCGAGAGAATGTGATAAGCCGAAGAGTGTGGGACCGAAGTATCCTTTCAAAACCAGTCCTGGCAGTAGATCATCTTCCTCTTCAACCATAAAGTCTGAATCAACTCCAAAACCGGCTAAGGCAATGGCAGTTGTTCAAAAGGACGAGGGAATTGACTGGTCAGTACAATTTGGGAATGATGGTGCTGATATTAATGTGGCAAATGTTCATGTGTTGAACGAAGATTCTCAATCCGAGACAGAAAGTTACTCAAGTGAGGAAGAATCAATTGCCAGCATTGATGATGAACCAGCCTCGGTTCCAGCTGCAGAAAAGACACCAGTGAAAGTTCGTGCCAATAAGTCAAACCAAAAGGTGGGCAGTTGTGAGGTTGACTTAGATTGTGAGGAGCAAGATGCCGAAGGCAATTTTCCTCCTTTGATGACCTCTTTCTACAAAAATCAATACAAGGGAGGTAGCGGGTTTGTCAATGATAAAGCTCAAGAAACCTTTGTAAATAACTTATTAAACTTCTCTATTGTCTGTGTCTGTGTGTGTGTGTGTGTGTGTGTGTATATATATATATATATATATATATATATATATATATATATATATATATATATATATATTGCATCAACATAGAACCGTATGTTAAACAAAGAACTCAAAGAACGAATCCGGACCATTGGATCATCAAAATCAATGGTTGAGATTTAACGATGACAAAACTGTAATTATCATGTATTAATATAGGAAGAAAAGTGCAAACATGGAAAATCCCCCTCCCAACAACTCACGATTTAAAAAAAAAAACCAAAAACTTTAAATTGTCATAACTTTTTAAGTTTTGTGAATTTAAATATAAAATTTATACCAATCTTTTAGTTTTTTAATCCTCTTTCAAACAAGATCACTCTTCCCATATTTTTCTAAATTTTTTTTGAAAATGAAAATTTTGTTTGCATTTTAGACAGCATGTAGTGTTTTGTACGAATTTTGCATTTTGAGTTCGAATGTGTAATTTTGCATTTTGGGATGCATTTTCATTGAATCATGTTGGATTTACAGTTTGCATTTTGCATTTTGAAAGCATCTGGATGACCTGCATGTTCATATTTTCCATTTTTGATTTTCTGTATTTTGTATTTAGAATGAAACCCAGCTTAAAATGCAAACTTTGCATTTAAAAAAAAAAGTTTCAGAAACATATCGAGCCTGATCTTGTTTGAAAGAGTGTTAAATATTAAACTAAACATATGTATTATTATTATTATTAGTATTATGTAAAGTTAGGAAGTGTCACTACCGGGCAAAAGTAACTGCCGACGGCCGTCCACCGCCGTCACGGCCAACCGCCGCCGTCACTTGACGGGGAACTGTCGGAGAACCGCCAGGAAACCGACATACTACTAGTATATATTTGTATCAAATGTACAAAGGATTCAGATGTCGTTTTTACAGAAATAATAAAGAAAACTTTAGTTAAATTTGTGTTCTTGGCCTGTGATTTCCAACATTTGGTATCAGAGCCTAAGGGTCTCATCATCTACCGGAGAAGAAGGAGAAAACCCACCAGAGATTCAAGAAGAAAAACAATCAGAATCTTTTTTAGGGTTCGATTGTTCATCACGAAGGATACCAGGGCGGCTGGAATCCACAAGAAAACTACCACCGCGGCACCCAAAACAGAAAAGGGTAACTTACCTTACCGGAGAAGACGACCGGAGACGTACCAGAAAACCGGAGGCGGAGAAAACCACCATTCCGAAATATACCAGTCACCAATCGACAAGGATTAACGACCGTACACATAATTGCCTATCAGAACGGTCAACAACCGAGAAGAAAACCCTCAAACATTTTTCTCTCTCGGTGGAATAGAGGGAAACACATAAGAAGGAGAGAGACGTAAAGAAGACAGAGGGCAGAGAGGGAGACGGAGAGAGAGAGAGTGTGTGGGAGACCGAACTTCATCGAGACTAAAAAACAGGGCAGTTTTTTTTATCTTTCCTAGAAACCCTAATTATTTTAAAAGTTTTATTAAGTTTATTTTATTTATGCAAACAGACGGTCACACAAGTTTTTCAAATTAGAAGTTTTGAAAAAGGAAGGGATTTAATATTAAAAGTGTACGGCTGGAAAGTTTTAAAAAGGGATTCAATAAATGTTTTTAATTAACATTTTATTAAAAGGGATATTATTTATATAATAAATTTGGTTATTATTTGATTTTTATAAATTGTTTATAATATTAAAGTTTTTAAAGAAAAAGAAACTTGTTGTTTTAAATAATCAATTTGTTGTTACTTTTTTTTTATTACTTAAAGAATTTAAGTTATTAGTAAGTTTTATGAACAAATAAATATTATAAGTTTTTTTGAATAAGAAAATTTAGAAGTAGTTGGTTTTGCAGGTTGAAAAAAGAACCAGTGGACTATCGAAAACAGTTGGTTTGATTCACCAAAAGGAGGACAGTTGTGTTGGTGAAAAAAGAACTAGGGGACTGTTTCGCAAAACAGGGAAAGTGAAAAAAGAACCAGGGGACTGTCACAGGCAGTTGGTTTGATTCACAAGAAAAGTGGAAAAAGAACCGGGGGACTGTCATAGGCAGTTGGTTTGATTCACTGTGAAAGTTACTAGTTTGTACGGGGAAAAAAGAACCAGGGGGCTGTTAGAGACAGTTGGTTTGATTCTCCCGCAAACTAGAAAGAAATAGTTTATTTTAAGAAAAATAAACAAAGAATTAGAAGGGAGAAAAAGGAGTCAAAGAAACCCGATTCATCCGAAAAAGTAAAGGAGTGATGGATCCAGGAGCATCAAAGAAGACTCAAGGAGATATGTCGATGTCATTCCGGTGTCCAATTCTTAGTTCTACGAATTATACTATTTGGGCAGTAAAGATGAAAGCACTTTTTAATGTGTATGGATTAGGAAGCACTTGAACCAAAAGGAGATGTGGATGCACAGAAAAACACAATGGCTATTGCTTATGTGTTCCAAGCATTGCCAGAACAAATTACTTTGCAAGTAGCACATCATACGAAAGCAACAGACATATGGGAAGACTTTAAAGCACGATTCGTGGGTGCAGACAGAGTCAAGGAGGCTAGACTACAAACATTAGAATCGGATTTTGAAGCCTTGAAGATGAAAGACTCTGAAACACTTGATGAATTTACCGGAAAGATTGTTGTGTCACAAGCCAACAACCTTGGATCTACAATAGAGAACAAAAGATTGGTTCGAAAACTTCTGGGATCCGTTCCAACAAAGTTCATACAAATTGTTGCTGCAATTGAACAATTTGTCGATCTGAACACAATGTCATTTCAAGAAGCTGTTGGAAGATTGAAAGCCTATGAGAACGCATTAAAAAACCAAGCAAGGAAGAAGATATGAATAATGGACTTTTGTACGCCAAGACAGACAGAAAGGATAAAGATAAGGAGCACACTTGTGAATGTTGTGATCGTAAGAAGTCAGTTCAACATGACAAAGGAAGAGAACGAGGCAGAACTTGGAAGCAATGGAGGAACAAAGAAGTTAACCAACAAGACAAGAGTCACATCAAATGCTTCAACCGTAACAAGTTTGGACACTTCAAGTATGAATGCACAAAGAAAGACGAGGAGGTTAACTTGACTCAAAGTAAAGACGACGAACCAACTCTGTTATGGACAAGTTTTGAAGAAATAGAAGACCTCACTTAAACTATGTTTAGTTTAAGGGGGAGTGTTAAATATTAAACTAAACATATGTATTATTATTATTATTATTATTTGTATTATGTAAAGTTAGGAAGTGTCACCACCGGGCAATAGTAACTACCGACGACCTTCCACCGCCGTCACGGCCAACCACCGCCGTCACTTGATGGGGAACTGTCGGAGAACCGCCGGGAAACCGACATACTACTAGTATATATTTGTATCAAATGTACAAGGATTCAGATGCCGTTTTTACAGAAATAATAAAGAAAACTTTAGTTAAATTCGTGTTCTTGGCCTGTGATTTCCAACAAAGAGGACGAAAAACTGAATCTAATGATATAATTTTTTTGTTAAAATTCTTAAAAACGAATGAGTTATGATCATTTAGAGTTTGGTAGGGTTTTTTTTAAGTTGGTGGCTGGAAGGGAGGGGAGAGCGTGGGTTTTTTTTAGTTTTCCAGTTTTGCCCCTAACTAATATGCCACGTGTCGATCATCAGTATGGTTCTTTAGGTTTTATGTTATGCTGCGACCTAATCAACTGTGACGACTGTAGTCGCAGCCTTGTGTCTGGGTTAAAGATCGATCGAAGACCCTCTCCATTTCTGCAAGCGTAGTCGGCGATTGTTGTCCTCACTCAATTTTTGCCCTGTAAGTAATCGATTTATTCGAATCCATTGCTATGACCTGGTCGCCACTTATTAGCCTTCATGAAAGAACCGATTGACTACTCTTCTAAGGTCAAGTTCAACTGGGTTTTCATCAGTCGCCGGCGATTGGTTTTTCATGAAAGAACCGATTTATCAAGGTACCTTGACATCATTTGGGGTTTCATCTAAATAGGGGTTATCATTCTAAATCCGAAGGTTTTTTATTCATCAGCTGCTTAGTTGTAACGTCATTGTTTTGTTTCACCATTTTTGTAGTTGTTCATATTTATGACATAGGATTTGGGTTTTTATAATTTTCATGTATTATATTCATCAGGTTTGTATAATATTGTTCAATATTAAGTTGTTCGTATCAATTAGATGAAGTTAGCTTATGTATCAAATGGGATTCATCATTTTATTTAATAGGTCTGTGAATCACTTTTCATCATATTTGATGAGTACTAATGTAGCCCGTGTATTTCACTTTGATGAATATTAAAAGTAATTTTATATGATTATAGTCAAGTTGAATAAAATGATGTTATATTATTTGATGAATGTTTGTCTCGTATCTTGGTGTATCAAGTTTTTAGTTAACTAATTTAGATTATACATTTAAGGCTTAAGCATGTTTTTAGGGGATGATTGAATGGTGAAAAAGTCGAAAATACCCTTAATTGCCATTTTTAATAAATTATTTTAAAATGAAAAACTTCTATAAATTATAGATCTGATGAAAAATGGACGATCCAGATCACATCTTACACATCTTACAAAATTTTACATCTTACAAGAACCCTCCCCTATATATATATATATATATATATATATATATATATATATATATATATATATATATATATATATATATATATATATATATATATATATATATATATAAGACATGTGTTAGCTGTTGTGGTTAATTACGAGTAGCTGATTATTGCTTTAATTAGCCAACAAGCATATGATTGCTTTGGTAATAGAATGACATGTTAGCTCATGTTGGTTTTCTTATATATCTAAGTGAGTACAGTTTAATTAGCTAACGAGTATATGATTGCTTTGGTAATAGAATGACATTTGTTAGCTGTTTTGGTTACTACTAGCTGGTAATTGCTTTAATTAGCTAACTATATGTGTTAGTTGTTTTGGTTTTCTTAGCATATGTGTTAGCTGTTTTGGTTTTCTTAGCATATGTGTCAGCTGTTTTGGTTAATTACTAGTAGCTGATGCTTGCTTTAAGTAAGCTAGTATTAAAGGATTGGTAGTGTAGTTTTATTTTTTATTGCTTTGAGCTATTTTGGTAGCCTGTTTGGGATCTAAGTTGTGTAGGTATTTCAATTTTGAGCTATTCTTGATCACATGATTATGTATGCTAAATCTTTTCTGAAAATATATTAGTTTGGTCATGTGCTCTTGGTTTCTTTGATGCAATTGATATAGTGCTCATATTCTGTACAACACACAAAAACCAATATATACAATCATATATCGTGTTTGAATATATAGGAAAAGATGCAACGGGTTGAAAATTTTGGATTCATCAAAGAGTGATAAATTCAACACCAACTTATGCTTCAAAACTTACAAAATGGTTCAGGGCAAACGAGACTTTCTAACGATGTTGAAGAAGAAGAAGACGATGAATAACTTGATAATTAAAATTTGTGTGACTCGTATGTTTATAAATTGGACTTGGATGTTTATTAATTTGACTTGGATGTTTATTAATGTATGCAAATTATAACTTTAATTGAACATTTTGGGTTTTGGGTAATGTTTGTGATTATTAGTTAACTATTATTTATTTTGTTCTATACAGGTTAATAAATAAATGTTTTAAATAAAAATTATTTTTTATTGAGAAACCTTTAGAGACGACGTATGTCGTCCCTAAAAGTCATTTTCTTTTCTTTTTTTAATTAAATTTGGTGATTTTATACCGTCGACCTTTTACACACGATATGTCGTTCCTATTAAGTGACGTCCCTAAAAAGTACAAATGTTGTGATACGGCCTTTTAGGGATAACATGTCGTCTCTAAATACATTTAGGGACGACATTTAAAGATTTAGAGACGAAATTTGTCGTCCCTAAATGTCGTTTTCCAAAGAGATATCGCCTTAATTAACTAAAGATCCTGTGTCTATCATGGACGTAGCAAACATATACGTATTAAGTATCATTTTATTCTAGGGTTTAGTTCATAAAAGTGTATCCAACTTTACACATTTTGCTATTGTATGTACTGAACTTTCAAATTTACCATTTGATGTATCTAACTTTCAAAAAGTTACAATTTTATGTATCCAACCTGCTATAGCAGGTAAGAGGATGATGTGGCACAAGTTAACATGATGTGGCAATGATATGGTGTTGAGTTGGCAGCTGATGTGTCATATTTTTTTTAAAAACAATGACAATGACAATGACAATCACTAAGAATGACAATGACAATCACTAACACTAACACTAACACTAACAATAACATTAACAATGTGGATTTCATCATCAGGTTTCATCATCATTAGGTTCCCTTCATCCCTTTATCGAGGTTCCCTTCATCCCTTCATCATCCCTCCATTTCTTGCTTCAGATCTGCTAACGAAAATAGGGTTTTCACGATGATCCCTTCATCTGGGTTTTCACGAAAATAGGGTTTTCACAATCGATTGGTGCGAACGAAGGAACCGTGTTTCTTATTTCATTTGGGTTTATTCTTAAAAGGGTTTCATCTTCATTCATCTATCGGTCCGGCACCGCCACCACCGTCGAGTTCCGACACCACCACCACCGTCAAGTTAGGGCTTTGATTCATCTTCAAACACGAGTTTAAATGAAGTTAGGGCTTTGCTTCATGTTCAGATTTGGGTTTCTCGATTTAGGGCTTCATCCACCACCGTCGATTTAGGGTTTGGCCATCGATGGGTTTAGGGTTATGTTGTTCTTAAATAGTTTTCGGCGATTTGGCCATCGATGGGTTTAGGGTTTTGTTGTTCTTGCTTGCGAAGGGTTAGGGTTTTCAAAGTTCTGTTTTCATCTGTTCATTCAAGTGCGATTTGAGACGATTTGAGTTATGGGTTTCTTGCTTCAGATCTGCTAACGAAGGTTCTTTTGTTTCAGATTTTAAGGATGAATGTTAAGGATGAATGGAGATCTGGGTTTCTTATGTTCTTGATCTGTTCCTATGTTCGAAGGTATGTTCTTATGTACTCATTTCCATTGATTTAAGTTATGTTTCTTTTGTACCCAACTGATTGAGCAACAAGATTTGGGTTAAGGATAGAGATCTGATTTTGTTTGAATGGATTTCAGCTCTGATTTTGTTTGAGCAACAAGATTTTGGTTGAGCATCGATTTAAGTTCTGATTTTGTTTGAATTTCTTTTGATATATGTTTCAGATTTTAAGTTCTTGTTCTTATGTTCTTGATTTTGTTTGACTGGAGATTTGGATTTAAGTTTATGAATGTTAAGGATGAAGATGATGAGTGTTAAGGATGAAAGATGATGAATATTCTTTTATAAAATAACGAGGTGTAAAAAATAATGAGGTGGAAAATACTATATTATTAAAAATAAATAAAAAATACAAAAATTACCTGTTACCTATTGTGTAGGTAACCGGGTGCATTATTTTGTAAAGTTTTGAAACTTGGATACATCAAATGGTAAGTTTAAAAGTTCAGTACATACAATAGCAAAAGGTGTAAAGTTGGATACACTTTTATGAACTAAACCCTTTATTCTAAAACTTGTTCAAGACACAAGGAAGTTGAAGTGAAATTCTGCAGAACAAAAGAGCAGATTGCAGATATACTTACAAAAGCCTTGCATGCAAGTCGGAAACTTTAAAAAATTAAAGGAAGATTTGGGTGTAATTAGTGTTTAGCTTATAGGGGGTGTTAAAATATAGGGAGAATTTCATATATATCCTTGTAAACTTCAATAATTTCATATATATCCTTGTAAAATTAAAAATTACATTAATATCCTTGTAAACCTTATAAACTCTCATATATATCCAAATTCCAATTTAATACTTAATTAAACCTCTTTAAAATTAAGAAAATTATCATTTAATTAATTTACGGTTATTTGTTACCTAATAATAAGTGATTTACAATACTACCCTTGTCCCGATTTACCTATGATTCCAGATCGGAGATAAAATCACAATACATATTAGATATGTGATGGATTATACAGTATCTCAACCTTGACACATTGCCATCGTGCATCTATCTCTTTCTTGTTCTTATAATCGATTGGAGTGGAGAAGTTGGCTTCAATCTATTGGAGTGGAGAGATACATGTGGAAATCACGTAACGCAGAGGGGATATGACTTCAATCGGTTGCTGCTCTATTCGGTAGAATTAGGTTTCAATCGATTGGAGTGAAGAAGATGCGTTTGTAGTTTCAATCGATTAAGGAGAAGCAATGATTAGGTTCTATCATTATTTCTAGTGAGAAACAACGATCAGGACTTTTAATTGATGAAAAGGTAGAAGGGTACAATCAGAGTCAGATTATGGATTTGCTTTTGTATTCTAGAGTTGGGTTGAAGATATAAAAAACGAAAGCTACGCTGCTGCAAGAATTTGGAAGTTGATAATGAGCAGTTTTCCGATCCGTGAATCATACTCAAATTGGGGGAAAGGGTAGTATTGTGAATAAACTTGCTATTAGCTTTTAAATAATAATAAATTAATTTCAAGATAATATTTTTAAAGTTTAAAAGGTTTAATTAGAAGATTGGATATATATGAGGTTTTATAGAGTTTAGAAGGATATATATGTAGTTTTAAATTTTGTAAGGATATATATGTAATTATTGAAGTTTATAAGGATATATATGAAATTCTCCCTAAAATGTATATGCTAAAAATAGTGGGTCATTAATATATGTATGTTATATGTAACAATAATTTATGTCAGTTATTTGACGTCGGTTGTGTGGTCTGGTATAACCACCACATTGAAACATTATATATAGGGGTCATCAATTCATCATTGTATGTATCAGTGTGTGAAATAAAATACATGTGCCCATACACATAGATTTCTTCTACTTTTTTTTTTTTTTTTTTTGGTGCAGATCGGCAGATCACATACAAATGGTTATAGACCAAATTTCAAATTCCTTACTAGCAATTTTGATAATGATTTAGAACAGATTTACCAATTAAAAAGCAACTAAACATACTCCCTTCATCTAGCCAACTTCAGTAACGCTAACCGTCATCATCGAGCAACAAGTTTGAGGAGACATACCTTAGTGTCGATTGAGTGCAAGAATACGTAGTAATCACGGTCAACTTTGGCACAACCTTGAATAGCCTCCTTCGAACGAAACCCCCGACACACATCTCACGGGAGTTTCTATATGCCATTAGGGTTGGAGTTGGTACTAAGGGGTGTTTGGGTAAGCTTATTTTTTTTAAGCTTAAGCTTATTAGCGTTTTAACTTATTAACTTTTTAACTTTTAAGCTTATCTATCTAATCTAATATACTAATTAAAAAAAATTATGACATCATCATCCTTATTTAAATAAATTTTTATACAAGTTACAACTTTTTATTTTACAAATTTTCTTAAAAACCCCTCTCACAGTTACCAATCACAACCTCCTATTTTTAATATATTACTTTTCTTATATCAAGTGTGATTATTTAAAATGAAAACTAATTTAGATACTAATTTTTTTTTAAATGTTTCAAATTTTCTATATTTCTACGTGATTAGTTTTGATAAACATATAATATATAAAAATATTATATATTTATTATCCTACAATATGTATGTAAATAATAACATTAAGTTTAAATAATAACATTAAGTTTAGAAACTTTTCAGGATTATCTATTAGTTAAAAACATGTTTATTTTTAAAACAATTAAAAATATTGTAAAAATATTGTTTAAATCCACCACCACATTAATTGAAATACTAACAGTCCATTATGTCATTTTTAAGTTATTTTTTAAAATATGAATGTTTATTAACTGGAGGATCGTAACTATAGTAGGCTTTTATATCTTAATTCTATAAAGATTGTTGCACTTTGACATCACACATGTTGCTCTAATTCTTCTTCATTTTGGTAGCTATCAATTATGAAGAATTAACAACCTTCTTCATCAACTTAATTCAAAGAGATCTTTATTGGAACAATCTTCAACTCTTAGAGAGATGAAAGTAGTTAAAAAGTTCTACAAAAGATGAATATGTTCATAATACGTTTTATATTACTATGTATGTGTTACAGTTGTATTTACTATACATGTTATTACTCTTAAGACCTAAAAACTTTAAAATTGATTTTAACCATCATCGTGTTTATACACGGGATGTTAAGCTAGTTAGTGTAAAAAGTGTTTGGATTAGCTTATGACCTATAAGCTAATAAGCTACTTTTAAAAAAAGAGTTTGGCTTAGCTTATTATTATAAAATGACAAAAAAAGGATATGCTTAAATTTGAGAAACACGAGGTGGAAAGAAAGATAAGGGTATATATATAAAAGTACAAAAATAAGCTCATGTGTTAAAAAATAAGTTGCTTTCACTTGGCTTATGAAAATTGGTTTATTTTTTTACTCAAAATAATATTATAAGCTTAGGCTAATAAGATATGTCAAACACCATATTTTTTATAAGCTCGTAAAATAAGCTAATAAGCTAAAAAGCTCCTAAAATAAGCTAAACAAACACCCCCTAATAATACTATTGATTATTTGCACTTTATGTTCTTATAATTCTTTCATGATTAAAATCCAACCCAAACCTCTTAAATAATTATACCGACAATAATATAAACTAGTGTTATACTCGTCTGTTGTCCGGGTTAGTTTTTCTAATACATACATGTGTGTATGATACTTGAGATTAGATATGTATAACTAAATTCATTAATAGTTAATTTGTTTTTACACACCGCCTTTTGAAATGATATAAAAATCTAAAAAATATACTTATTAATATTTTCTTATAAATAAAAACATAATATCCCGTGTATCTATATTTCTTATTTTAAACTTATCTCTAACACCAAAATTATAGCTTTGCTTATTTGAACCATCTGCCCGGCCGTCATCAGAAAGCTTCGTCTCATATATTAAATCCTTTGCCCCTTGTTACAAACTCATCATGTCAATGATTGTATATTTAAACATGTTCATATTATAAATTTGCCAATTCTAACTTAACTTCTACAGTATTATATTACATTACTAACTCAATAAATTACATAATTTAAAATAAATATATAATGTTTCTAAGGAATTATATCATGTAATTAGTTTTTAAGAAATATAGTATATAATTAATTTGAATAAACTTTATTTTTAACTAAATATAAATAACTTTCTATTCGAACTTGGGTATTACAATTAACTAACAAGCAACTTATGTATATATACATCCGATTGATCAAAGCATGAAATTAAATAATACATAAAGCTGGAAAATAGTGTGTGCATATGTAAACCTTCAAATAAATGAATGATCGATTGATCAAGGAAGAAGAAAACTGTGGATGAATGTGGTCCTTTAGTCGTTAAAAAGAGAACAAATTAAAGAAATTAAGGTTCTTACTCCACAAGATGTAAGTATTCGAACATGTTATGGCTTCAAAAATTGGTTTTTCATGTTGTTCTGTGTTTCCAAAGTCCTTTTGCTCTAATGGGCCCTAATCATCATATAATTTTATAATGAAATACATAAAGAAGTTAGTGTGAATCATCTCAAGATGGTCTAGTGATAGGATACCTAAAAAGTCTTAAAAATATACGAGTGATCAAACCTCACTACGGGTAAATATCTTAAATGGCTTAAAGAAGTATAGAAATATCCATATAAATATTTAGTTCACATACATCACACAATAGCTTGACTCTTCCAAAAAGAGTACAAAGAAGAAAGAAAGAAAAATTAAGGAGAGCATAGAGTTTTTATTATAAGTTAATTACACGGTTGGTCCTTTAAGATAAACCTATAACACACTCTCAGTCATTTATTTGAAAATCTTGCAAACTCAGTCCTTAGTTTTTAAAAGTTGAATACGGACGGTATTTTAGTCGTTAACTTTAATGGAGCTGCCGTTAAACTTATCAATATGACAATTTTATCCCTTTCTAATATTACATGCATGGTCCTTTAATAAAAGTTAAATAAAATAAAATATATTATCTGTTTTAAATTTAAACTTTTTTATTTTTAGTAAATGTTTATCTTACCAATAAATATTTACATATTATTTTTATTTTTAAGCATTTATTTTCATATTTATGCATTGATTTGTACTCTTCAATGGTTCTCTTCTTCTTCTTAGTGCTGTTGAAGGATTTAAAAATCATTTACTCAAATTGGTAAAATTATAACATATGATTATATATGTTTATAAAAGTTTCTAAACTCTTTGAGCGAATATTTTTACGGTAATCTTTCTTGAAGTAATCATTCATCCATGGCAAGACATGACGCTAACCGAAAAACCCTAGCTTCTTACACTATCAAATGCATCAACGAAACCATAGGAGGTTAGTTTCATGCCGATCAGTTCGCACTGTTTTCCCCTAGAATGTTGTGAAATAGTGTGTGTTTTTCCTATCAAATTAGTTGATGATTGTGTGCTGATGCGACCGCACGATGTATAGATGTTTTCGTGGGTAACAAGAGTAACGAAGATCACATCGGACAACAGAGAATGGGTGAAGGTTCACATAAGGTGGTATTATTGGCCAGAATACACACACCTCGGCCGGCGCTTGTTTCACAGGTCTAGGGAAATGTTTCTCTCGGATCATTATGATAAAAAGAGTTGTAGATACGATTTTTGGGAAGTGTAAGGTCCATCTTATAAAGAAGTATGCGAAACTGGAAGTTGCTGGTGACGAGAATTTTTCCTATTGATTCGAGTATTCCGCTTCCACCGCTAAGATCTTTCTCAACAGAACACGAGTGTATGTTGATTTTTTTGCTATGCCATTTATGGTAATTTCATATGTCGTTGATGAAATTGTTGGAAAATAATATTATCTTTCTATTGCCTTTGATCTTGAAGTTTAAATTGTTAGAGCTATATACTAGTTTGTGATATTGTTATTTAATTATTTAATAATTAAATGATTTTTAAATAATTTAAAATTAAATATATTACATAAGGACGGATTGTGTAAAGGGTAGGATGGTCATTTTATAAAAGTTTACCATTTGGTAACAGGACGGTCCTACCGTTTACACAATCAATCCTTATGAAATTCATCTAATTTTTAATTATTTTAAAAATCATTTAATTATTAAATAAAACAATATTACCAAGTAGTATATAGCTCTAAACGTTTAAATTTCAATAAGATCAAAGGCAATGAAAAGATTAGATTATTTTACAACAATTTCATGAACGGCATATGAAATTACGAAAAACGACATAGGAATTTTTCTTGCATACACTCGTGTTCTGTCGGGGAAGATCTTCCCGGTGGAAAGGGAATACTCGAATCAATAAAAAAATCCTCGTCACCGGAAACTTCCACTTTCGTATACTTCTTTGAACGACAGACTTTAGACTTCCCAAAAATCTTATCTACACTGTGTTTATCGTAATGATCCCACATAAACCGTTCTCTGAACCGTGAAACGAGCGCTAGCTGAGGTGATTGTCTTCTAAACCTTCACTCGTTCTATGTTGTATAATGTGATCTTCGTCACTCTTGCTACCCATGACAACACCTGTACATCGAGTAGTCGATCAACACACAATCACCGGCTGATTCCATAGGATTCACACATACTGTTATGAAATTATCAACATTCTAGGGGAAAACAGTGAGAACTAACAGGCAAAAAACTAACCTTTTATGGTTTCGTTGATGAGTTCTATAGTGTAAGAAGCTAGGGTTTTTCGGTTAGCGCGACGTCTTGTCATGGACGAATGATTACTTAATGAAAGATAACCGGATAAATATTCGCTCAATAAGTTTAGAAACTCTTATAAACATATATAATTATTTGCTATACTATTACCAATGAGTAAATGATTTTTTAATAGCTTCAAAAGCACTAAGAAGAAGAGAACCACTAAAGAGCGCAAATCAATGCCTGAATATTAAAATAAATGCTTCAAGATAAAAAAAAAATATATGTAAATACTTATTTGGTAAAATGAACTTTTACTAAAAATAAAAAAGTTAAAGTTAAAACAGATAAATTATTGTAATTTATTTATTTTTTATTAAAGGACCATGTTTGTAATATTAAAAAAGGGTAAAATTGTCATATTGATAAGTTCAATGGTAGCTCCGTTAAAGTTAACAATTAAAATATTGTCCCTATTCAACTTTTGAAAACTATGGTCTAATTTTGTAGGATTTTCAAATAAAGGATTGAAAGTGTTTAATAGGCTTATCTTAAAATAGCAACCGTGTGATTAACTCATAAATAAATACTCTCTACTCTTCTTTATTTTCTCTTTATTTCTTCTTTGTACTCTTTTTGGAGGAGTCAAGCTATCACGTGATGTACGTGGAACAAATATTTATGTGATTGTTTCGTATACTTTTTAAGCCATTCAAGATAATTACACGTAGTGATGATTGATCACTCATATATTTTTAAGATTTTTTAGGCATCCTATCACTAGACCATCTTGAGATAATTTACAAGAACTTCTTTATTTATTTTCATTATAAAAATATATGATGATTAGGTGCCTATTAGAGCAAAGGGACATTGGAAACATAGACAACAAGAAAAAACCAAGTTTTGAAGCATAAAGATTCGAATACTTACATGTTGCGGAGTAAGAACCTTCATTTCTTTGATCTGTTCTATTTTTATCGGTAATGTGAGTATCCTTATCAAACTTTGGCGGTCACACCTTATTCATCTGACAATAAAAATTTAATTAGACAAATAATAATAGAAGAGAGAGAATAAGGAAGTCATGATAAGAAATATACATCCAAATGTATTTGATTTGGCATAATATAGAAATTAGCATGATATTGACTCTAAAAGTCAACCTATGAGTATCTTTAATTAATAAAAGATATACCTACGATCAGATAGGGCACTACTACCCCCATAAGGGATGTTGCGAGTTCTAATACTAATATCATGAAGGTTAGAAAAGGTAAGGAAACAATCACGTAACCAAGTGTATTTGAGAAAATGCTTAACCCCAAAAGGATTCATAATGGGTTAAACTTCTTTTCGAAGAGATGTAATCTCTAACCTTATTAGAGCTTGTAATTGCTATCCAAAGTGAAATACAACATATATAAATTACAAAATCTATAAATTTGAAAAGTTATTCAATGGTGTATATACCAATTAGGTAAATAGGTAAAGTATAATATATCAAAGTGTCCTATATGAATGTGAATTTTTAACATTAATCGTGAACCTGAATATTGTTTTGGAAAAGGAATAATGATATCTTTATAAGCCAAAATGTTATGTGAATATATCAAAATATGAATTATACAAGAATGTGAAATTAACATTAATTATAAAGCTCAATATTGTTTTCGAAAAGGAATAGTGATGATTTCATAAGCTAAAATGTTATGTAAATATAACAAGACATGAATTAATACGAGAAATAGAGAACAAGTAATAATACAAGGGTTTGCAAGTAAAAATATAAGAAAAACAAATAATTAAGAAATTACTAGAAAATAGTAAAAAGAGAATTACCTTTAAATCAATATTCAATTGATTAGCAAGGAAGAAGCAAATCGAGGATCATCCATTTTAGCTTTACTTCTTTATTAGGATTGAGTATGAAGAAAGGGCTGGGATACCGTATATATAACGCTTTCCACCTATATGAAACACATTATCCCATCGATGTGGGACTCTACACTTAAAATAAAATGTAACGAGAAATGTGTCCCACATCGATGAAAGATATACAATTGTGAAAGTAAACAATTACAAAAGTAAATTATTATATTATATAACATGCTATAAAGAGGACTTTAAGATTGATTAGCCAAATAATGAACAAACAAATAGGGGATTTGATAGAACCACTTTCCATATAGTCATAGCAACGCTTTAAAACACTCATCCTCTATTTTGTTTTAATTATTAATTGCCGTTGATTACAATAATTTATTTGCAAACCCTTCTATACCTTTTCTTGTAGATCTAAATTTAAATCCACTTGCTTTCTATTTCTTGTACAGAAGACAATCACTCACGCAACTTAGTAACTCAATGTTTTGTTGGTTGCATTTTATCGAGTATTTAACTGATGAGAATATATTAATACATGAACTGGTTCAGTGTATTTTTTTTTCCAAGGAGATTTAGGACTATTATTTTGATTTTGAAAAAGCCTTCGACTCACTAATTAACTCAGATTTTCTTGATGAAGTACTTGAACAAATGAACTTTGGACAACAAAAGAAGGGAAAAAGGAGTTCATCAGGTGATATACTTGCGCCATTTCTTTTTATTATAGCAAAGGAGGGGCTAATGAAAATTACATCTTTCATGAATTAAAACTCACAATTTGGGTTAAGTTTGAGTTATAAGATTCGCGTCGTTCGTATTAGTGTCAGTCTCTTGTCGACCAATTTTTGACCCATTAACTTTCGTAATAGGTTCGGGTCGTGTCACTTTTTCGTGTCGACCCATTTGGTCAAAATGTATTTGGAAATTTTCCGATTTCATATACAATTTTCATTTTCAAATTTTCAAATCTCTTGTTTGCTTCTATATGAATGTTGAATATTATTACCATTTAAATTTTAACCTCAATATTTAAAATTCGTTTCGATTGTATTTGAACTTTGGATATTGTGTTTGTTTTGGTTTAACTCAAAATTTTACTCTATTTTTTTATTTAACTAATATAAATGAATATATTAAACAATACAATCTGCTACACTTTTATCAAGTACCGATCAATAATGTGATTAAACAACCGAAATGAAATCAAAATAATACAACATTAAATATAGTTACGAAGCCAATCCAAAATATTAAAGTACTTTATATCAAGTAGACAAATGTTAACGTACCAAAATTATATGGTCAAAATAACAAATACCAAAATGATGTAATATTGTTTTAGCTTTATTTTTTTTATGTTTATATAAGTTTTTACTTTTAAAGATTTGTATTTTTCTGTCGGGTATTATAACTTAATAAGACACTCCTTCAATTGAATTCACAATCTCCTTTTTTTAAACTTAAATTGTAAGTATAAAAGAAAATTATAATGGTATAGTTTTACTCTTATTTAGGCCAATCTGTTTTTGAAGGGCTAATAGCCTTCATGAATATGTAGAAATGAAAACCGTAAACGATCTTAGATAAAAATTTTTTTTTGACTTTATTGGTTGATAAAAAGGCCGAAAGCTGTCGACTACTTAAATATAAAGAAATGGAAGACTGAATCTCCATCTTAATAAAAGATATGTTTTTTAAATTAGACTTTGAAAAAACATTTAACTTGTAGGATTGGATGTTCTTAGACTCGGTAATGGCTCAAATGGGTTTCTTTAAAGATAAAAAAGAAAAATAGTTGCTTTAATTCCCCCTAATTATGGTTCGATCCTTATAAATAGGTCAACTACGTTCCAACGTAAATTTCACAAAGGTCTCCGTCAAAACGGCCCATTATCATCATTCCTGTTTGTGAAATATAGACCAATCACTTGTTTTATAACAATGGGAGATCTAATGTAGTCTAAGAACAAGTAAAGCAAGAAATGAAGATCAATTACTTAATCTACCTATTGGTGAATAGATTAAGAGGTTTTACTGATATAAACCAATTAACCTAGCAACCTCCAACCCTGCAAAGAGTAAGATATTTAATATATACGATACGGCTTTCCATACATGTTAGAAAGAATAATTATATATTAACTTAATGTTGAGCATTGTCCTACATCAGACGTGTATGACATCAATAGGGCCATCCGCTAATCCACTTATAGACAATTGGTTATTAAATTAGTCTTTTATTTATATTTTAGAAGATGAGGAAGTTACTCGATATATAATTGTATAACTTCCTCATAAATGTTAGTATAATACCCCCTAAAGCCTAAAGGGCTAAAATCTATCATGATTCTTCGATTCAAATGTGATCTCTTCGACTACAAAAACCGATTTTGGTTAAGTTTCTGAATTTTGAATCAATCGCTGCAGCGTCCTAATGTGAAATTGAGGTTTGATAACTAAAAACTGTGCTTCGCCTATATCATGTTGAACGTATCTACCTTTTCTATAAAAAGAGCCTATACCCTAAAAAGATGACACGTTGCAATGAACAATGACTAACTAATCATAACCTTCTATAGTTTGCCCGCTTCTTAGACCCACTTCTCCCCTTTCTTAGTTTCTTACCCACGACCACCTTCATGTTCCTCATTTCCTCATTTCTTTCTCTCTTCTTTTCTTCCCACTGCCTGTTACTTGAACATCCTTCTCTAATCTCAAGTTCAATGCTCCAATATTTCAATAATCGTTTCAAGTTGACGTGAATCGGTACCCTAGAAGCTCGAAATTACATATAAGATTACAAGGCTCTGCCATCGACTTGTGCAAATAAATTGAACCCTAGAATGCTCGAAATAAATACCCTTGAAGTAGTTTCTTACTTTGTACTTACCGAAATGAAGTTCACACACATTCATAAATCATTGATCCAGTGTAAAGTTTTACAACTCAGTAGCGTATATGTGTATGAGAAGGTCATCAAGGATCAAATTTGGGTATTGCTGGCAATGAAAGGTTCATGATTTTCTTCTTATAGTTACCATTATTTTCCATCTTCTCCTTTCTTTTATATCATTGTCGTTCCGAGCCGGCCGTGGATATATCAAACATGGTGCGCTAAGCTAATTTCTATTGTTAATAGATTTTCGCATATCGAATGTTAATTATAGACCGTGTGCTAATCCATTTATGATTTTGATGGTTTTCTTGCATTGATAAGCTATTAAGTATGGTTTTGTTTGTTACATAACAAGTGTCAAATAAATTGCACATAAGGTGTTCGACAAAATGCCCAAATGAGGTGTTATTGAATTTCTATAAATCTTTTAGAACCTTATGTGTTATAGCTTAGATGAACCATACATTTTATGTTCTGGTAGTGTTAATGTAGATAAATAGCAGGTTTGTTGTAATCACACATACAAATCTCTATATTAGAACTTGTTAAGATTAAGAAATTATTTACTCTAAACTGAATCCACTACCACTTCTTAATCTCATTATCAGATCTTTCATCTCAAACAAGAATACAAAGAGGTACTTAGTAACTACACATGAGTCATTGTCTTCCCATACTCTGATCAGCATGTTCCTTTATCCTTTTTTTTCTCTTAATTATTTACAAGAGTCTGGTTGCCTTAAGAGGCAAAAGATTGGTTATTTAGAAATGATGTGAATATGGGACTTTATTTATTTATTTTTATTTGATGAAGATGATGTAAGTTTGTGGAATTGTAGACTTATGTTACGATAAGGTTTAACATCACATATATCCTCGTAGTTATTAAAACTCTCTTCTCAAACTGAATTATGAAGTTGTTTTTAAAAAAGTGTCGGGTTTTTGTATTATTTTAGATGTGTATCAATGTATATATGTTCTAATTCAAAAGTGGTTGGGTTTGATACAAGGTCAGCGGTATTGTTGACTTTAATTTGTCACCTCGGTTGGGTTTGAATTTGTCATCTTAACGACTCAACATGATTTGCTTTGGAAAACCTATGCTATTGCCTATTGTTATCTTTTAACTCTTCGATTTTGCTCACTAACTTGTTATTAATTTAGTTGAAAGTGAATGAATTGTTAACAGTATAAGATTAATTTTAATATTGATGGCTTGCAGGTAACGGTAGTTACCATGTTATTGCATACATGAAAACGTTGAAAAGAAAACAAGAAGCTAAGAAAAGATGTCAATCAACTTGTGTTATTATCTATGCTTAGGATTGATGGTTTGTCTAATGAAGCCAGATGCGTCCGTAAAATGCTTTCTTCAAGTCTTAAAACCCCCCTGTGCATCCTTACTAGACCAAGACAATTTCACTTACTAGACCAAGACAATTTCACGTGATGATACTCAGGAATCAGTAATTTTATTAAGTGCCAACCGGTTGCAGATAAAATACACCATGGATCTTTCTAGACAGTTTTTTTTTTCTTTTTGTTGTTGATGCTTGCTGCGTGTGTTTGTCTGCTTTATTTATTAATCATTTTTTTCTTTTTCTTTTCATTTTCTGGATAAATCCATTAGATTTCTCTAGGGATACATACAAGGAAAAAGACACGCCCCCTCTTACATGATGAGCAAAAAGAATTACAAATCAAGCAAAACCAGTTACCTCAAGTACCTTGATTTTAATGTTAGTTTTATTACCTTTATTATATTATGCATGAATTATTCTAATAAAGATACCGCATTTGAAATCTTTTTTATCACAATTAGCGATTATGCGGCTCACAGTTAGTAATTAATTGATTTTTTATCACCATTTGCATATTTGGGTTGGGCGATTAGGATTACAGGTTACTTCCTCTTTGAATCGATTAGGGCTTGGTGTTTCTTTCAATTTTTCACTTCAGTTTCTTCTCTAGGTTTTCTTGCAATGAAACGTTGATCCAGATTTGTTTCAAGAATCAATATGGTGAAACCCATTTTGATCTCTGAAATCAAGTGCATATAATACTTGGTATATATTTGAAACCCATCTTAAATTTCTAAAATCAACTGTATATTTCTTCAAGGGGAAAACCATTTCAGACGTTTAAAACGAGCAGGATGAAGATGAAAGATGAATGTTCTTTATTTTTGTATTATAGTTATCATTTAGAAGGGTTTTGTAGGGTATAAAACACATATCAGAATAACATGCACAGTGGAATAAAGCAAAACCCCCTTCAGTGATCTCATCTAACTCGTACAGAAACTAAAAGAGAAGTAGAGGATTAAAAGTTATACATTTGCAGTTCAACTTGAAACTTCAATCCTAGAATGCTAAAGATAGAACTCCGCTACTGCACCACCTCGAACAGGCTGCTAGACCGCCAAGGATTTTACCAATGATCAAAACTTGATCCCTTGTGTGTGTGTGTGTGTAACGTCGCCGATTCCAAAGGGGTTCTCGGCTTTGCGCCGATTGAGAGAGAGAGAGAGGGGGAGGATTAGGGTTGTTTTTTTTACTTGTAATTATCTTAATGTGATTCTAAGGTTTACTAAGGTATTTATATATATAACCTTATTAAAGCCCAAACCCGTTTAATTGAAGCTCAACTTTAATTAAACTATCAAGTAATTACAGAAAACACCCTTAACCTTTCTAATTAATTAATAACTATTAATTAATTGGTCATGTTAATATTTAAACTAAATATTAACTTCTCCTTTAATAAATAATTATTATTTTCCTTTCTCTTAATAATTAATTAACTAATTAATTATTCTTACACATGGTAAAATCCAGATTGTTCTAATTGGGTGTGTAGCAGTGTGATCCTTTAGTGTCACATAGTATTGGACACGATGATACATGTTATCTATCTTTGCACACAATCTAACAGACTCCCACTTGTGCAAGATAAGTAACACTCCTTATACATCGTTGACCTAAGGAGGTCCCCAGCCAGACACTTAGGTTAACCGGACTATGAGATCTCTTATATCTAGAGATATAATCCACCCCTTGGATTATCTAGGCTTTTCCTTTTGCATCGTTGATATTCCGTAATGTGAGTATTAGACATGGAGCAGGGATCTTATTCTAAATACTCAGATTTTCTCGACTTTGGTCTCGACACTCTGCAGTTACGCTTTAACGAATGAAACCTATCATTCTAACCGAGCGCGGCCACGCATTTTCAGTAGTCTTAATCGTCGAGGGGCCCATAAATATCTCTCCTAAAACGGAGGTGCAAATCCCATATTGTGACACCGTACTTTTAAATTAACTTAAATACGCGTGCGGAAGCTAAAATACATATATTTAGATTTAATACCCAAAGGTAATACAAAGTTTGACCAAATTATAATTCAAAATACTGTTACGGTGTTAATTACTAAAACAGGCTCTAATAAAATCTTGGACATCAGAGTAGTGGTCCGTCCATATTCCCAGTCTTCTTTTCCCTCAAAACTCATTTAGAACATCTGCAAAATAATCTGGTGGGGAATTAGCACAAAACTAAGTGAAGGATAAATATCACAAACATATAAGGCATAAGCCCAAAGCAAACAAGCTCAATCAAACATAGAGAACCGGCGGTGTTGCAACACCTACAACCAAATGCCGGCCAAAGCAAAGGTCTACCGATAGCCAAGTTATAACAGATAACGATAATATCACTTCTTGATTACAACGAACGCAAATCAAGACAACTGCTAATACTGTATATCTCTAAACTCAGGCCCAGCCGAAAACTACCGCCACGCTGATCTCATAACAATAACATATGTATATACAGTCAAAGAGCACATCAGGTGATATATCTCATACATCCAAGATATATATCCACTCACCGATACTTCCACAAGCAAAGCAACTCAGTTCTTTCTTATAACTGAGTCTTGTCCCCACCTGGACAAACAACTAATAGTCAGTATTTGCTTAATCAATCAAACTATAAGCACAATACTATAATCAAACATACATGCACATTTAACCACAAGTACATATCAACTTATATATATATATATATATATATATATATATATATATATATATATATATAACAATATACCACAATTCACGATTTCTCTTTACTTACTAAAATCTTGTGAATTTATCCAACTCCTTAGCTTAGGCAAAATATTCTTTCCTCTCATAAGCCAAGGCTATAAGTTCATGTTCATCTTCAAGTCATCAATGAATTTGATCTTTTATTACAAATCCCATACAAATCGAATGTGATTCCTTCACTGTGAATCGCATGCAATTGATTCTTATGCGAATCGCATGCGAATGAAGCTTTCCTTTATGAATAGCACGCGAATCAAATTCCTTTGTGAATCGCATGCGATTGATCCATGCGAATCGCGTGCGATCAACACTAAGTATTTCAATGCGATTAGAACACAACTTAGTTAAATTTAATGCAAATCCAAATCCATGCAATTCAACTCCATGCATTTAATGCAACATATCCTTACCGTGAATCCAATGCGATTCATACAATCCCATGTGATTAAATCAAATGCGATTCAAGGAGTTAGGCTTAATCCAATTCCATCCTTTGCTATCAATTGCGATTCATATACAAATCCAATGCGATTCGGTCTAATCGAACACAATCCAAAGAGTTAGGGAATTTTCCAGATTAAGTTCAATTCAATGTAATCGAACGCGAATCCATAAGCAATGCGATTCAGTTAAATCAAATGCGATTCAAGGGTCATTCCACTACTATTCGCATGCGATTAATACAATCAAACGCAATCCAAGGTTCATGCGATTCAAATCTAGCAAAGGCATTTCTAAGTACAATTATTCGGTGCAATTCGAATCCAAAACAGTCCATGCGATTCAAATCAAAGAACCCGGATTTCATCTAATCCCGATTGCTTCAATTCTCAATCCCGATGATGAATCATACGTTCATCCAAGATTTTCATTTCAATCCAGATTAATGCCATTCTTAGCATGCATGTTTTAACATTATTTAAAATACATAAATGGCATATAAACACAGTTATTCTAACATGGATTTATCTACATGCATCATGTGTTCATCATGATCGATCAAGAATAACATGAAATTCAAAATCGAGTTCAAATAACAATTATCAAACAAGAATCATATAATCTAACCTTATGAAGCTTGAATTCTTGAACTTCTAATTTCAAACAAGATTTGAAGATCAAATCGGTTTCTTCTTGTTCTTATTTCAGCCGAGAGTACAAAACACACACTTACACACTCTAATTGCATGCAAATGAGAGTGGGAAGAGGTATAACTCACCTAATCGGCCAACACATATCCACACTTGAGGTTAGTGGCAAGTCTAGGGGTTAGGGTGGTGACTAACCACCCATACTTCGGCCACCTAAACCCCACCGCCCCACTAACATAATTAAATAATAATTTAATATATTATTCTTTTTAATCAATTAATTTCACATTTTAATTAATTATAACACACAACTAGTTAATTAACAACTAATCAATCAATTATTTAAATTAATTCCACTTAATTACCTTAATTAAACTAAGCCAGTAAGGAGGGTGTTACAAATCTTCCCCCCTTAAGAAGATTCCGTCCTCGGAATCTCATTGCGCTCAAACAACACTGGGTAACGACTTCTCATATCATCTTCAGTTTCCCAAGTCAAATTAGAGCCCAAACTGTGTTTCCACTTTACTAGTACCATCGGTATCTGCTTGTTTCTCAATTTAGTCACTTTATGATCCAGTAACTCAACAGATTTCTCAATCAACCTCTTATTAGAATTTCACACGCAAATCCTGAATCGGTAACACCTGAGTCTCATTTTCCACATTAAACTTTCTCAAATAACAGATGTTGATCGTATCATGAATCCCAGCTAACTCATCAGGAAGATCTAAAGCTACTGTCTTATCATTTACCAATTTTCTGATCCTGAACGGACCAATATAACTAAGAGCTAACTTTCCACGTTTCCCAAAGCGTATTACGCCCTTCCATGGAGAAACTTTCAAGTATACTCGCTCACCCTCAACAAAAGTCATTGGTCGACATCGCAGATCAGCATACATCTTTTGTCGATCCCTTGCAGCTTTCAACTTTTCTCGAGCCACTGCTACTTTATCCGCTGTTAATAGTACAATATCTGGTCCAGCAAACTGTTTCTCTCCTGCCTCTAACCAACAAGTAAGATTTCTGCACGGTCGCCCATATAACATCTCATACGGCGGCATCCCAATGCTGGAGTGATAAGAAAACAAACTCAATCAACGGTAGATGCGAATCCCATAAACCTCTAAATTCTAACACATATGCTCGAAGCATATCCTCCAATGTTTGAATCGTTCTTTCTGATTGGCCATCTATCTGCGGATGGTAAGCTGTACTCAATTGAACTCTTGATCCCAATTCTTGCTGTAATCTATTCCAGTAATTCGATACAAACCTCGAATCCCGATCTGACACAATCGATAAAGACACTCCATGACTAGATACAATCTCATCAATGTACAACTTAGATAGTTTACTCAAACTTGTAGTCTCAGCAGTAGCCAGAAAATGCGCACTCTTGTTTAGTCTATCCACGATAACCCATATCATATCATTTCCTTTCTGATATCTCTAACTGTTTCAAAATTCTTAAAGTTCCTGACACTCTATTATAACATGTGCATAAATATTTCAATATTCCACGAATTATGCAACATCTGTCTTCATCGTGAACCACCAATTCAACACTTTAAGATCGTTATTTAATTTAGTGCTATCTGATAAAACCAGGCAATCTAGACTTGTCAATCTCTGTTAAAATCAATCATGAAACTTTCTAAGCAAAGGCACTTAAACACTAGACCTGTAAATCTTTAATCCTTGAAAATCGATAATTAAATCCTTTTTTCTTTTTAATAACATTTCCACTTCAAAATCTTTACTTGAATAATTCCAGATTATCCACTAAATTAAAATAATCTCAATTTGTACAAAATAATTATTATCATTCCTTCATCTCATTTCCAAGCATAGGCTACTGTAGTAGTTTTCCAAAGTTGATAACGATATTCCGCAATCGTAGCATTGAACTAATTCAAATCATTTGTTTCTATTTATACTCAACTCTTTCTATAGAGAACACATGCCACAAACCCAACTGATCCATATGGTTACATATTTTATTTCATATCAATATCATCTCCACAGTGTCTAAGGCAATCATCAGTTATAATATCATATTTGAAATAAACCCTTCATTTTTATATTCTCAAAATATGTCATTTAACTTTCTATTTGATTACGAGTATTGGTAACCCTCACATACAACACATTGTCAGATTCTCCCACTACTTAATCTACCACTTAATCACGTAATGATTGCTACTCACCATATTAAATTATGGGACCTACTTAAATACCTACTAGCCAATCAAAAATCAATTAATTAAAAACAAAAAACATGAGAGATAAATAATGTGTGGACCCATTTTAACCTTTAATAACCCCACCACCTAGTGTGGTATGCACCCCTTAACTACATCAACCACTTGATCATGGTGTGAAAAACATCCCACCCCTACCTCACCCTTTACTCTAGTAGTGTGAGAATTAGATTATAACTTTTTACTCACCATAATATCATATCATACCAAGCATAAGTTCAAAACTCTAAAGCAATAACTAAACTTTCCCCTTATATTTTTTATTTTGCATCTTCACATGACTTACATAATTATAGTAAATCTAATTTATTGAGAAGCTTGAAATCTAATTATCTTAACACTAGATATTCTACTTTCCCAACATGTATTAGATAGAGATTTGACACTTACATTGAAACATTTTCAATTAACATTTCCATCTTTTTTGCGAACTAGAAAATAATACTGAACACAAGAATATGACATGCATGTCACTAAGTATAAGATTACGACTATGACAAACACATGCAAGTATAATACTCTCGGATTAATTTCATGTAAACGTTTTTAAACACTTGATGTTCTCCTTTTATATTAGATTTGTCATCACAACCTTTACCCCTTACATCATTAACATTTAAATCAAGTATATTAAGGACATAAAACATTTCATTGAAAAGTCATAAACAGAATGTATCATCTACTTTCAAAATTCCTAAAAAGTATTCATCGATATATTAAGTTGCTACTTGAGATATTAACACATCAAACAATTATTTGTAAATTTGCATATTTAATTGTAACACCCGAGATTAGGAAATATTGTTTTTAATTAATTAATATATATGGGTAATTAAAGTAAATAAATATATGGGTAATTAAAGTAAATAAATAATAAATATAATAATTACATATGAGCATATATATGTGCACTAATATGTGAACGAAATGGATGGAGAGGGACTAAAGATGTAAATTTCAATATTTGAATGATGGAGATAATTTAGCACATAATTTTTATTTATCTGCTAAAAAATTCAATATTAAGTTAAAGTATGTATTATTGATTTGTTTTAGTGTATAATAATGATAAATTAGTGTAAATAAAGACTATAAATGTGCAATTTGATGTTAAAAACAACCAAATAGGTTGTTTGAGTGAATAGGTGTACACGTCCCATTTTTGAGATACACAGAGTGTAGGGACCTAGGCCAACACCGACTGTTTATGTAAATCTGCTCGTGTAGGGTAAGGGCTATACAACATGTGTAGCATGCTTCACAGCCATAGAGCATAGTGCAGAAAGACAATTTGTAGAATATTAATTATGGAGTTGTTATGGATTAGGGAAAGATCTAATACTTGAAGTACCGAATTATGAGATTCAAGTCAGATGGCCAATTATCACTGTGAGTATACTTCTTTACTTTCACTACGTATATGTAATGATTCCTGATGTGAATTGTATATGTTTATATATGTGAATGTGTAATATGATTGTGGAGCAATTCCATTATGGAGTATTATTATATAGAATTACTTGGTACCAAGATGAAATTATGGAAAGAAAGTTAGTATGATACTGGCTTCCATTTATGAATTATGGAGTTATGATAAAATCACTTGTGGTATATGGTGTTATGAGATGATTATGGATGTATGGATCTTCATGTAATATAGTGATTGCTTAGTAGTATGCTCACTAAGCATGTGCTTACATGGTTATTCATGTTTCCTTGTTACGGGTGAATCTAGCGATGATAAAGGAAAAGTCCCACTAGTATGATCATGAATAGCTCCGGTTTTTTTAATCGAAAACCTTTTTTGAAATTTAAATCCTTTAAATATGTTTTGTTGCAAACTAATGTGTACATTTTAATCTGTCATGCAACTAATGTTTTGTAAATGATGTTTAACTTGTTTAAATGAGATGATGTGTTAAGTTTTTATATAGAAAGAAATGGGCCATATAAAAGCACAGTGCCCTCATCCAGAAACTACTGAAAAGAACCAAACAAATCCTTTACCGCCACTAAGTATCATTGAAGGGAAAGAAAAGAAACCAGAAATACCGAGGGCAAAAGGTAGAGCTTTCCAACTTACGGTTGAAGAAGCAAAGAAAGAGACACATGTGATGGCAGGTACTTTGTACTTTTACTGTTAATAATATACATGCCTTGGAGTTATTTGACTGGGGGGCAAGTAAATCATTTGTTGCTTTTACTTTTTGCAAACATTTTACTATTTTACCTATTAAATCAGATGTACCTCTTGAGGTATTCATAGTTGACGATAAATCTGTTATTGTAAGTAATGTTAATAGAAATAATGTAATAGAGATGGACACTTGAAAATTTCCAATCGATCTTATCCCTATAACGATGAAAGAATTCCAAGTAGTCGTCGGCATGGATTGGCTCGGTTTGCATCAAGCACAAATCTATTGCAATCAAAGAATTGTACGTGTTTAAACCTCAAGTGGGGAAGACCTGTTTATTGAAGGGGAGCCCAAGAAAGAGAAGATTGTCTTCTGCATGATAGCCAATGTAACAAAGTATCTTGTACACGTCTACATGGATTTTCTAGCTTATGTGGAGGAATCAAATAAGGAGAAGAAACAACTCAAGGTTCAAGATGTACTAGTGGTGTGTGATTATCTAGACGTTTTCCCCGATGATTTACTGATTTACTGGGGTTCATAAATGGAGTTCAAGATTGACCTTGTACCAGGAGCTGAACCAATAGCCAAGACCCCATACAGAACAGCTTATCCGGAAATACAAGAATTGATGAATTAATTACAAGAACTGCTACGCAAAGGCTTCATTCGACCCAGTAGCTCTCCATGGGGTGCACCAATACTCTTCATGAAAAAGAAATATGGTACTTTTAGAATTTGTATTAACTTCACGGAACTCAATAAAGTTACGATAGAACAGAAAACCACTTTCCTAGAATCGATGATTTGTTTCATCAACTTCAGGGAGCATCATAGTTCTCAAAAATTGATTTACGGTCACCATATTGTCAACTCAAATATTAAGGAGGAGGATATACCCAAAACACCATTGTGAACATGTTACGGGGTCACTATGAATTTGTTGTTATTCCCTTTGGTCTTACGAATGCCTCAGCGGCGTTTATGGATTAATGAAACGGGTTTGTCAACCTATGCTCGATAAGTCAGTAATTGTATTCATAGATGATATCCTTATTTATTCAAGGACTCCATAAGCACATGAGTACCATTTAAGAGAGATCTTGGAGACATTATGGAGAGAGAAGCTTTATGCAAAGTTTTCTAAATGCGAATTTTGGTTACAAGAAGTGCAGTTCATGGGTCATCTTAATAACAAGGAAGGTATAAAGGTATATCCTACTAAAGTTGAAGTTGTAATAAAGTGGAAATCACCACAAAACCCTACATAGGTACGAAGTTTCTTGGGATTAGCAGGCTACTACATGCTTCTAAAAAATAGAAGTGCCATTCACCCAGTTGACTAAGAAGAACGCATAATTCAAGTTGGGAAGTGAACAATAACAAGCATTGGATACTCTGAAACCAAGACGTCCCAGTTGTAAAAGGATTTGTTTGACAAGACGACATTTATAAAGATGATGACCTCGGGGCTAGAAAGAACCAAAACTCGATAATGTTTTTATAATTTTACATACACATATCAAAGAGATGTGAGATGTTGGAAAATATGTTTACCATAGCATCAACGTCACTTGATATAAAACTCCCAAATTGGTGTGTAACTCTTAATATGATTCCAATCAACTTTCAAAGTTACATCATTTAAATGAGATTGGCGTTCTCAAATATATTAAGAAAGTAAATCCTTTTGTTGTATTAAACATCTAACCATTATATATTTGAGTTCCATCTTATTCACATATCTTGTACTTTTGGAATTTAATATACAAATATAAATTGCATCATTGAAACTTCTAATTTCAAAAGACGGGTTTCCATAATCGCCAAACGATTTTAGAATGAGAGGTTGAATAGATGACAACAACTTACATTCAAAAATTCTCCTTCACATATTGGATTTAGAACTCGTTTCAATGAAACCATAGCATTTGTATTATCGTTTGCATTGTTAGAATTTGAATTATATACATTTGTATAGTTATTGATTCTAAAGTAATACTTTTGACTAACAAGCAGGAGTGGCCACGCATGTTAGTCGGTATTAAACTAGGTTCAAGTAAATTATATTAAGTAAGTTCAAGTATTGTAATACTAATGCAATAGTTAATATTAACCTAAACCAAAAATAATTATAAAAATACTTACTCTATGCCGATTGAGAGAAACATTCGAGCCCACAAAATGTGTGTGCATTGTATACATTTTCCATAAAGCCTTTTCTTTCCATAAAGCCTTTTCTTTTGCCAGAGTTGAATATAATTGTTCCAAACTTCCACAACTTGATTTGTTTTTAGAACGTATTCAAACGGGAGATTCGGATCAAAACCGCTTTGAATCGAGTTATTAGTGCTACTACCTTCTCCGTCAACATTTTTTCAACCTTACAACGGAGTATACAAATGTATAACTAAAACCATTCATAATTTATCAAACGTATAATCGAAATTTGAAAAGTAGATAGAATAATAGAGAGAGTATGAAGAAATAGAAGTGTGGTGTAAAGAAAAAGGGAATAAGTGGTGAGGTATTTATAAAAAATTTGTAAAAAAAAGAACTAGTGGTTAGGAATGGTTGAGACCTGAAACTAGCTGTTGGACTCCAACATTCGAAAACTAGCCGTTGGGACGGGTCAGAGCTGTTTGGACCGACACTTTTTTTGGACCGGATTGTACTTTTAGACGGGCTCACTTCGGACCGACTTTCGGACTCGTTGTTGCAGTCCTTTGATTTGACCGGTTTAACGCGGGAGTGGCATGACAGTTTTGGACCGGTCCAGTCTTCGCATATTTCCAAACAAGACCACTCTTCCCATATTTCTGAAAATTTTATTTCGAAAATGCAAACCATATGAAAATGATACCAAAATGTTATCATTTTGAATCATGTGACTTTATCATTTTCGGCTCTAACCATGTGTATCTATATCGTTTTCGGCAAATAACATGTGTATTTATATCATTTTGGCTAAAAACATGTGTATTTATATCATTTTCAACTAAAAATATGTGTATTTATATCATTTTGGCTAAAAACATGTGTATTTATATCATTTTCAACTAAAAATATGTGTATTTATATCATTTTGGGCTAAAAACATGTGTATTTATATTTCGGCTAAAAACATGTGAATTTTTATCAATTTTGCGTGTAACTATGTGTGTTTATATTATTTTCAGGTGGAAGTAGTGTATTTATACCATTTTCGTTTAGAAACATATGTATTTATATCATTTTCGGCTTAAACATGTGTATTTATATCATTTTCGGCTTAAACATGTGTATTTATATCATTTTTTTGCCGAAAATAAGTCTATTTTTATCATTTTCATGTGGATAATGTTATCATGCATTTTGAATGTTGTAAATTTTCATTTTCATCTGGAAAATGATATCATTTTCAATTGGAATTGTTATTTTTGGGCTGGAAAGTTATCATTTTCTGTGGCCGGAAAATGTTATCATTTTCACCTGGAATTGTTATTATTTTCGGCTGGAAAGTCATCATTTTCGGTGGCTGGGTTGTTGAAGAAAGTTATCATTTTCGGGCTGCTGGGAGGAAATAGAAGGGGCGTTTTAAATCTTATAATTGTTTACTTAATTGCAATAATGCCATTATTAGATATTGACCATTGGTTTAATAGATCTAATGGTCTAGATTTGTTTTAAATATGAGGACTATGTTGATCATATATATATATATAGGGTGAGGTTCAACAAAGCCTCCCTCTTAAACATAGATACCAAAGTCTCAATCTCAGCCACTCATTTAAAAGGGCAAAATAGGAATTGAAACAATATAAAAAAAAACCCACGCATCCTACAGCCCAAATTCAAATTCAGTTTTTTTTTATTTTTTTACCCCTTAAATCTTTAAATGATCATAACTATTTCAATTTTTTGAGTTTGAGCAAAAAAATTATACCAATCTTCTCATTTTTAAATCCTTTTTCAAACGAGACCACTATTCCTATATTTCTGGAAAAAAATTTTTTTGATGAAAATGACGAAATAATCATTTTCGGCTGTTGAAAGAGAGTAACACCTACCAGTTTAATCATTTTCGTCCATCACCTTCATACCCATAACACCTAACAGTTTTCATCATTTTCGGACCCCTGTTCACCTTTTTTTTTACGAAAATGATAAAAATGACGAATTTTTATCATTTCGTCACCTGCTGTTACTTGACATAAGGGGGGGCACGAATATGATGAAAATGACTAAAATTATCATTTTCGTCACCTGCTTTTACATGACATACAGGGGGAACGAAAATGATGAAAATGAGGAAATTAATTATTTTTGGGACCTGCTATTACGTGATATATAAGAGGCACGAAAATGATGAAAATGATAAAATTTATCATTTTCGGCTGCCCCTTATATATCACGTAACAGCAAGAGAGTTCAGTTCTGGAACAAGGAGAATGATTAAATGTCGCTAATTCGCTATTTTCTGTGCGAATTTGATTGTTACTGAATGTTGTTTTGTTAAAGTGTTAAGAGTTGCAGGTGTGTTGAGTATACGACTGTCTTTGATTACAACGCTATTATACGACTGTCTTTCTTGCAACGCTATTATAGTTGCAGGTCCGAATTTGATTGTTACTAATTGTTACTGAAGTATGTAATGTAATTTGAGAGCGTCAACGCTGTTATATTGCGTTGTGTGTGTGTAATTCAGTTGTCGATATGGTGATAACCGTATGTACTTAAGCTATCTTGATGAATGAAAGGCAAGTACCTGGCTGTTAAAAAAAACGTAACATCAATAACAAACAGCAGGTGACGAAAATGATGAATTTCGTCAGTTTCATCATTTTCGTCATTTTCGTCGATTTTATTTTTCTTCCGAAATATAGGAAGAGTGGTCTCGTTTGAAAGAGGATAAAAAAATGAGAAGATTGATATAATTTTTTTGCTTAAACTCAAAAAATTGAAAAAGTTATGGTCATTTAAAGATTTAAGAGGTAAAAAAAAAATTTTAAAATGGGTTTTGACCATAATACCCTTCCTTCTAAAATTAAATCTTATAATTGTTTAGTTAATTACAATCATGCCATTATAGATCTTAACCATTGATTTGATTAATCTAATGGCTACGATTGAGACTTTGAGATCTTTGTTTAAAAAAGTATCTATATTGATCAAATCTCTCTCTCTCTCTCTCTCTCTCTATATATATATATATATATATATATATATATATATATATATATATATATATTTTAGATTAAACTTTTTATATATTTGTTTTTAACCGGGGTCTGATTGCTGTTTTATATATATGTTTTAGATTAAACATTAACAAAAGTGATTATCGATAAGTCATATACACTTCATCTTGACTTGGAAAATTCTAAGTGAAAGTTGGTTTTGCTTCCATCACGTATAAGTTAAAATCAAGTTCTACTACATTTTGTGTTTAAAGTCATCGTCTATTAAGATTAATTAGTTATTAAATTAGATTATTAAATCTAGTTCAATTACCTTTGAGTTAATATATATATATATATATATATATATATATATATATATATATATATATATATATAAAAATTGGATTAATAAAGAACCATGTGCTAAACAAAGAACCTAAAGAACCAATCTGGACCTTTGGATCATCAAAATCAATGGATGAGATTGATCGATGGCAAAACTGTAATTATTATGTATTAATTTAGGAAGAATAGGGCAAAAATGTAATTATCCCCCACCCCCAAACCCATGAATTTAAAAAAAAAACCACAAAAAACTTTAAATTGCTATAACTTTTTAAGTTTTGTAAATTTAATAAAAAAAATTATACCATTCTTTTAGGTTTTTAATCCTCTTTCAAACAAGATCGCTCTTCCTATACTTTTCTAATTTTTTTTTGAAAATGAATTTTTTTTTGAAAATGATTTTTTTTTTTGCATTTTGGCAGCTAATGAGCTGAATGTCGTCGCTAATGAGCTGAATGTCGTCGCAAAAGGTTCGTCTCAGATCAGAACTTAGCGACGATGAAGTTAAATCTGTCGTCGCAAATAAGCAAAGTCGTCGCTAATGACCTTGCAGTCGTCGCAAAAGGTTCGTCTCAGATCAGAAATTTTGCGTTTTTCGTTTTTTGCATTTTGCATGTTTATACGGATTTACATTCTGCATTCTGCATTTGCATTCTGCATGTTTTTTGATTTCTACATTCTCCATTCTTCATTCTGCATGTTTTTTGCATTTTGCATTCTTCATGTTTTTGCATTTCTGCATTGTGCATGTTTTTTGCATTTTGCATTCTTTCATTCTGCATATTTTTTGCATTATGCATTTTTCATTCTGCATGTTTATTTTGCATTTTGCATTCTGCATTCTTCATTCTGCATGATTTTTTACATTTTGCATTTAATATGAACAGAACTTTAAATGCAAATTTTGCATTTTGAAAAAAAAAAGTTTCTGAAATATATCAAGCCCGGTCTTGTTTGAAAGATGACGAAAAACTGAATCTAACGGTATAATTTTTTTGTTAAAATTCTTAAAAACGAATGAGTTATGATCATTTAAAGTAATTGGGTTTTTTTTTTTAAATTTGGGGGGGGGGGGGGGGGGGGGGGCGCTGGGAGGGTTGTGTATCAAAGAGATTTTTCTTTTTTTTTAATTTTCCTTTTTTGCCCCTAAACAATGTGCCACGTGTCATCACCAGGGGGTTCTTTAGGTTCTATGTTTAAGTGAGGTTCTTTGTTTAATCACACCCTACAGTCTAATAACAACATATTAGATTGCTGCAAAATGCTATTGAACAATATAAGTTTCTTGTTCTCGTAACTATATATATTCGCACCCACATTCACCATTTCCAATAGATCATGTTGCTGCACAATACTATTATCAAAGTTTAGAAGGTAATCATATGACAGTCCCTAAACTTTGTTATACTCTGTTGGATCAAGAATTAGTTACAGAAATGAATGAAATATGTTTTCGATGAACCTAAGCCCACATGGGTTCTTAAAGGACTGTGCATACCCGTGATCCAAACTACCAAAACCTTTCATTTGTTATCTCTAATAATCAGGGAAGTTGAATAAGGAGACCTTGTATTCTCGTGGCACTAACCTCGAGTCATCTACTTCCTAATGGTTTCGCTAAAAATTATGGGTTGTAGCCACCATACACAAGTTACATTTAATTTTGTTGAAATGAAACAAAATAGGGAAACAAAGTTTTTGTTCTAAGTAGCATTTCATCGAACATATGGAGAGCACATTTAGATTTCTGTAATCATGTAATTAACAAACCAGACAATAGCCTCCAAATCGTTAAAATAGAACTTAGCCGTATATAACAATCAGAAAAAACAAACAATTTACTCCTAAAATTGCAGCCACATAACCATTGATACAATCAAACATAGACAATTAAAACAAATGAGTTGTACATCTTGCAGAGCCTTATTTGATATCGTATCAACCGGGAAAAAAAATAAGACAATAGACCCATAAAATTACAGCGCTGGCCAGTAACCATTGGTACAATCGAACTTACATAATCAAAGCAGATGAGTTGGAGAACCTTATTTGAAATAATGAAATGCAGGAATGCAATGAGTAACGTGCGTGAATTGTTGCCGGAGAGTGAGAGGCGTGAATCGTTGCCGGATATTGAGATGGGGAAGAGGAGACTGGAGATAGTAATCAAAAACCCTAATCGCGTGCCGCCACAGGGATTAGGGTGAAGAAAAAGGACACGTGGCAAGTGTAGGAGAGGAAGTAATTAGCGGGAAATCAAAACTGAGGAATGCTAGAAAAGTGACACGTTGCCAAATATTTACTCTTTTATTAGAATTAGAAGATATATATATATATATATATATATATATATATATATATATACGAAGAAGTTCCATTGAGAAACATTTTTAGTGCGAGAACCGCGAGAACCAATCTGAGCCGTCCAATTCCCCCTCTTTCAATGTCATTGCCCACCTATGAATTCCTCACATACACCCTGCCACACTTGATCCCCCCACGCTCTCCATCCATGAATTCCACTTATCAAATCAACTAGGGGTGAGCAAATGGACCGAACCGGCCCGAACCGGACCGGAACCGGTTTAGAACCGGAACCGAAATAGCCAAACTTCAAGAACCGAAAACCGGACCGGTTAGTCTACACCGGTGCCGGTTCCGGTTCCGGTACCGGTCCCGGTTTTTCGGTCAAATACCCGGTTGGAACCGGTACATTTTCTTATGTGTTTGGTACAACTATTAATGTGAAACTCAAAATACAAAATCCATACATAATAACCATGCCAAGGTAATAAAATGTAACCCAAAAATATTCATACTTAGTACTAAATCAACCAACAAAGTATCAAAATACAAATTTTCAAAGTAACACAAAACGTTTTAGTTTGTTCAATACCAAATCAAACCAATAACCAACAAAACTTATACTCTATTCTTCCATTGGCCTCTACCCCATTCCTTTATCATCAAGTTTCTTCAAAGCTTGTGCAATCTCTATATAAACACAAAACGAAAATATTGTTAGTCTTTCAAAATAGTAATAATTTTATAAAAATAGAACAACAATTAAACGAAATATACCCAAAGCTATATCATCATCCTTCAAGATGTCATCGACGTCGTCTATTATCGGGTTTCTAGACTTTCTAACCCAATCTTGGGTGCACAATAAAGCTTCAACTAGCGACGTGGACAAGCTAGTCCGATACTCATTCAAAACTCTACCACTAGTGCTAAACGCGGATTCGGAAGCAACAGTTGAGATTTGTATCGCCAATATGTCTAACAACAAAATAATTAGAAATGTAACTAAATTAATTTATTAAAAAACTACGAAAGACTTAAAAAAGAAGTAGTAATTACCTTTTTTCATCCAACCTAGAATATCAAAGTTTTTTTTGTAAGCCACTCGAGTTTCTTTTAAATAGCTTCATATTCCGGGTCGGTTACGGTGTTTTGCCCGGAACCGGTGGAACCGAACCGGTTTAGAACCGGAACCGAATTAAGCCATTTTTAAGAACCGATAACCGGCCCGCTTGATGCTAACCGGTCCCGGTTCGGCACCGGTCCCGGACCGGTTCCGGTTCCGGTTCGGTTCGGTTCAACCGGGCCAAATGCTCACCCCTAAAATCAACGGCTAAGATTGGTTCTCGCGGTTCTCGCAATAAAATCGGTTCTCAATGGAACCCTCCCCTATATATATTATATTATATATATTATATATATATATATATATATATATATATATATATATATATATATATATATATATATATTGAACAGCAAAAGGAATGCCTATCTAGAGCTTCGACATGACCATCACCCTAGAAAAGCAAACCAAATTTATTAAAGAAAATACTAGCAAGATACTAGCGACATGTTACAAAAAAGTTAGAATGATAATAACGGGTTACAACACCAATTTGACCAAAGTAACGTATTACATTTGGCTCGAAACTTAATCCAAGTGAAAAGCAAGGCTTGCATTTCGTCTATAACCTAATAAGCTTTGAATTTTTTCTTGTTGAACACCAAGTCGTTTCTAACTTTCCACATGAACCACCATAAACATCCCACCACAGCTTCAAGAAAAGTCTTTTCCTTTTCAGAATTGCCCTTTTCTGTTACAATCTGAAGTTGTTGATTGACTGAGGAATGAAGGTCATTTTTGATGTCACAACATTTTGCAAACCAGCTCCAAATCCCTTTTACAACGGGGCAGTAAAGAAAGAGATGTTCCACCGATTCTACATGGCTATAACATATGGGACAGTCTTCTGATAGTACGATAACGCCTCTCGCAAGCAAGTTAGTCTTTGTTGGGAGGCGATTAAGAAGTAATGTCCAAACAAAGCAGTTTACACGGGGAGGCAACCATTTTTCCAAAAACGATATCCAGCAAAAGGGGAGTTAATCAGATTATCTATAATGGTGCGTAGTGATTTGACCGAATACCATCCATTCGCATCACCTTCCCATCTCCAACCATCTTCAGCCTCATTAATCTTGACATGTTGAAGCAACTTATTATACTGTTGCAGCGCCATACCGTTAATAAAATTAACATTCCATGTCCAATTCCACACCGGTGAATTATTAGAGTTAAGTGAAACCAGATCAGTTATGTAGCAATTTTTATTTATCTCAGCACTAAATAAATCTGGAAACAGGTATTTCAACTTTGTTGCACCAAGCCAGTTGTCGTTCCAGAATTGTATTTGTTGACCATTACCCAAGACTCTGGTGAACAGATCGTCAACATTAAGGTTTAAATTAGCAAGTATCTTACCTGTTCTAGCGATGTTCAACCACACCCCAGTGTTTCTTTGATTTGCGATATGCGTAATGTCACTCCCCCCCAACAACATGGATTGATTTAATGACCCTCCTCCATAACGCACTAACTTCCAATATATATCTCCACCACCATTTTATGAGTAATGCCCAGTTAGCAGCTTTTAATGAACCAATACCAAGGCCTCCAAGATGTTTCGGACATATTGTTCTATCCCAACTAACCCAGCAAATTTTAGGACTACCTTGTTCTGTTTTCCCCCAAATGAATTTTCTACGAATACTCTCTATAGAATCCAATACCTTGATGGGAACTTTGATAATGAGAGAAAATACAATGACACTTCCAAGTACCGATTTACATAGTGTTGCCCCTCCCCCCATTGAAAGTGTGTTACCTTTCCAGGTAGAGAGTTCAGAATTAACCTTTTTAATAACCAGCCTCCAATTTCATACCAGATTCATATTTGCTCCAACAGTGACCCCCAAATATGAAATAGGCAATTTTGCTTTATCACATATCAAGAGGGAAGAGAGGTTGACATCATCATCATGAACCCCTACCCCAAAACTTTGCTTTTGGAGAAGTTTACCTTTAAACCCGATGCTAAGTGGAAGCATTGAAGAATTCTTGTAAAGTTTACCGCATTTGAAATTGTCCATTTACCCAAAAAAAAAACATCATTAGCGTACATAAAACGGGAAATTAAAGGACCGTCATTTGGTAAAGCAACACCTTGGAAGTATCCTTTGTCTACCGCCTCTAAGATGGCTACATGTAACCCTTCCATAGCCAAAATGAATAGAAATGGGGAGAGGGGATCCCCCTGTCTAACACCACGTGTTATAGGAAATTCACTTGTTGGTGAATCATTGACTAGAATGGAGGCTCTTGCGGTAAATAAACAACCATGTATCCATGAACGCCACTTAGAGCCAAAGTGCATCTGTTCCAAGATAGAGTCGAGATACGACCACTATAAGCAATTGAATGCCTTCTCAAAATCGGCTTTAAACAACAACATTTTTCGTCTTACTTTTTTCATTGATCCACATATTTCGTTTAGCATTAATGGACCATCTAAAATTTGTCTACCCTTAATGTAAGCAGATTGTTCGTGGCTAACCACCTTACCAACCACCTTTTTTAATCTCTCCGTGAGAAGCTTTGCAACTATACTATATACACAACCAATCAAGCTTATAGGGCGGTATTCCTTTAACGTAAGAGGGTCGTTTTCTTTGGGAAACAGGGAGATGAACGACGAATTACAACCGGGAGAAAAAGTGCACTTGTCTTCAAAATGGCGTACCATATTGATTACATCCCCTTTAATAATTTCCCAAAACGATAAGCTATATATACCAACTTTTTGATTCAAAAGAGGATGGAAAGATATATATTCCCAAAACATAAGTAATTTAACACCTTATCATTATCATCATTAATGTTATTTCCTTTGTAAATGATAGTGAACCGTGAGTTGTAATATTTTTATTTTTTTACGAAACCTTTGTAAAAAAAAGAACCATTCTCATTTTGTTTATCGATGCACTAAATTAATAAATGATAGTGAACCGTGAGTTGTAGACTTGTAGATTTCCTCCACACTCCACCGCCGCCTACTCTCTCTCTCTCTCTCTCTCTCTCTCTCTCATATCTCGCATACACTTGGTTTTTCTTTCTCTCTCCTGCCACCTGAAACCATTTGATGATACAATCTCCAATTCTCCACCATATGCCACAGGCACGGGCACTCACACCCCCTCTATGTTCTCATGGACACCTCTTCTCGATATCAATAAATTGATCAGGCGCCCTTCACTTATGGAAAAAGAAACTCAATGGCCGCTGCCTGAAAAGGAAACACCCACACACCCAGATCGAACAGAGGAAGAGAAGAAGTACATAGAACGAAAGAGAAAATGAACTGAATCAATCTATAGAAACTTGAATCTTCAGCAAAGTCATCATCCTCATAACATACCAAACAAATCGATTTGAAGCACTAGGAAAAAAGATATATACGCTCGCTCTCAAGGTAGAAGACACGGTAGATAAGATAAAGCTTACAATGAACCGACTGAGAGACGGCGGATGCATACCTCACACTGCTTAATTATGAAAGTATGACGGACACTACTAGAAAAACTGAAATTTCCGATGAAATTTAGCGACGGATACAAAGATGTCACCTTCCGTCTAGCGAAAATCTAAACTAATGACTGAAAATGGGGGAAATTAAAGAAGAAAGACCATGAGAGGCAATGTCATATGGCGAGAATTTGAGAAAAGAAGTATCACGTTTTAATGACAAATTTACAACAGTACCCCTAAATTTGTGTGTGAGGAATTGGCAACTTCCTATGCCAATCGATATATAGGACAATAACTACCATAATAACTCTTTCAAATATTAAATATTAACATAATATAAATCAATACATCTCTAGAAAAAGGTCATACTTGTTGATGTATCGTTATCAAAATTCTTAATTCTTTTCGACTTGCAAGAAATGAACAGTAGTAAAAATAAGCGAATCAACCTTTAACCATTGAGATGCAATGGTTTTAGATAAGATATAATGGTTTTAGACTAGATGCTATGACATTAGACTAGATGCGGTTGTTTTTAAACAAGATGTTACTTATAGCTTTAATTAATCCAATCAAATTATTATGCAAGAAAAAGATATAGATGCAATTGCCTTTAAACAAGATGTAGTTGTTTTAGACGAGATACGGTGTCACTACAAGAAAAAGGGGTAATTGTGACGACGGATGTCGTCACAAATACCCCCTTTTGTCGTCACTAAAGGCTTTTGTGACGACGCGCCGTCACTATTGTGTAGTCACTATAGCCTCGCCGCAATTGCCTTTCTGTCGTCACAATTGCCTGTCGTCACTATTACCTTTTTGTCGTTACTAAAGGTGTCGTCACTATTGTTTTTTGAATTTATTTCTAATTTATTTTTAATTTTTTGAGTGTCGTCACTAAAGAGCGGCGTCGTCACTAATACTTATTATATTTTATTTTCCTGTTTTTTTATTTTATATATATTAAACCTGTATATTTATTATTTCAACCAAAAAATCAAAAAAACCGCATTTTTATAGATCCGCAACTACTAAATACCATTACTAACGTACTAAATATCCAAATATATGTACAAAAACTTTTAATATATTGTTAAGATGCACAAACAAGTCTACCAATTAATAAAGATACAAACTACTCATCATAGTTATCGTTCTCGTCCTCCTCATTCTCGTTCTCGTTCTCGTTCGCGTTCTCATTCTCCACGCTATTAGTTTGGGTTGTAGCGGATTGAACCATTGCAAGCAATTGTTGTCTAAAGTTCGGGTTATTGAAAATTGCTTGAAGTGGATCCGGCTACAAAATAAACATATATACACTTATTATACACTAATAACAAGTAAAAATGACCCATTAATACAAAATATGACCAATTCATACCCAATATGACCTATTCATACTAATATGGCATATATAAACTAATTTAGAAGTCAAAATGACCAACTCATACCCAACATGACTCATTCATACTCAATATGACTAATTTATACTAATATGGCATATAGAAACCTTATTTACAAGTCAAAATGACCAATTCAAACCCATTATGACCAATTCATACTCAATATGACATATATTAGCTCAATTACAAGTGAAAATGACCAATTCAAACCCAACATGATCAATTCATGCTAATATGGCATATATATAAGCTCAATTACAAGTCAAAATGACCAATTCATACCCAATATGACCTATTCATATTAATATGGCATATATAAACTAATTTACAAGTCAAAATGACCAACTCATACCCAATATGACTCATTCATACGCAATATGACTCATTCATACTCATATGACATATATAAACGCATTCACAAGTCAAAATAATTCATTATTTAAATGACCTATTTAAATAATTTACCTATGAAGGTCGTGATGCATGTGATTGCGTCTCAGAGCAAGAACCATATGCCATCCTTCTAGAAGGTTTATACCCAATTCATTTGATATGTCCCCTTCGAGAACCAAAGACCTTTTTAAAAAGGCTCACCTCGTCCACGGGTGTGGGATTGCTTGAGGAGGTTGCGCCTTGTGTTTGCTCAGCAAGCTCAGGCATCTGAGCATCCTACATTTAAAAAAGATGATTAAATAGATTAATAATTTTAATAGCAAAAAACAAACAAACATATATATACTTCAATTTTAAGCAAGAAACACTTACATATTGTTCCTGAGTAATTGTTTGATCGAATTGTCCATCTTTTTTGGAATGACCAGCCCGAAAACCTTCTACTCTTCCCCAATTCTGTTTAAAATAAAAAATTATATTATACTTTAAATAGCACTTATTGATATGTATATAATAATAATAATAATAATAATATACATGTTTGTAGCAAGCGTTACTGTACGAGCTCGTCTCTCCCCGATTTTTGGCGACTTGTTTTTCACGAACGACGCTGTTTGTAGCAGAACGCTTAATATGTTTCTCTGTAAGGAAAAAGTCAATTGCTTTATTCCATTTTTCATCGGACATGTCATCGGGAATTGTAGCCCTTGCCTTCTCAACATCCTCATACCCTCCCGCTCTTTTAAATTGAGATTTTGCATAAGCTTTGCGCTTTCTATAAGTGGAACATATCATAAATTCAATCCCCTCCTTAAATGGAGCCATCGCAGAATCATGTAGAACTTCTTCAAGATCAAAATAAAACTACAAATAGAAAAAAGTTAGACAATTAAAAGGAAATATATAATAAGCATAATAAATACACTTATATAAATATTACTCGCAGATGCTCCATCAAGGCATTCTTTTCGACTGGAGTAACTTTTTCCCATTTTTCTCTATCCAATGGGATGTCACGCCATATGTATTGAGAAATCTCGCGAATAAACTTGTCATGATGCTTTCCAACCGTAGTGGTTGTGGTGCGATCAAACTCCAACGGAAGAGGCCTTTTTCCATTTTGCTCAAAAGCATACCAACTCAAGATTTTTACCCTTACCTCTTCTACGAGGTGGTATAGCTTCAATTACAATTAGAAACCGTTGGTCTAAAAAAATAATAAATGAATAAATATAGTAGATAAATGAATTATAATAAGATTTTTTTTACCATAGGCCTAGTGACCAACAATAGGTCGACCACCGGGAGGAGGTGGATCCTCACGACCATCCCCATCATGGCCCCGTGCCATAACATCAGCCATCAAGTACATCAGAATAATGCCAAGAAACATCAACCGGATGACGCATGACACCCTGTTCTGATCGCCCCGTACTATGCCAAATCATATTTTTCGCAGTATGCCTTGAACAGTACAAACGTTGTAGTCTAGGGTCAAAGGAAAGTATCGTAACACCTTATGAGCTACCTTCTTACCCTGTGTGTTTTTATCGACCCAACGACTCTCATTACAAATAGGACAATGCTGCAACGACTTGTGTTCTTTCCAGAAGAGAAAGCAATCGTTTTTGCACACATGTATCGACTCATATCCCAAACCAATCTTTTTTAGCTTCTTTTTGGCAATATAATGTGAAGAGGGGATCCTGTTTCCTTTTGGAAAAGCAGATTGCAACAGCTCCAAAAGATGGTCAAATGAACTATCTGTCCATTTGTTGTTAACCTTGATATGCATCACCTTTGCCAAAAAGTTGAGTGAGGAAAACCAAGTACATCCTGGATATAATTCTGCATTAACTTCCTCTAGTAGCTTAAGAAATCCATCATCGACGACGCCGTCATCTGTATCTGAGTTCCCCTCGTCATGGTTGGTATCGTTTTCCCTTACCTCCCTCATTATATCGTCGATAACGCCAGCCATTTCGTTTCTTGGATTTGCGTCATCTACAACCGGAGGAGTTCTAGTTTCAACGTGATAAACCCATGTATTATAACGTCGACAGAAACCAAATCTATGTATATGAACCTTCATTGTTGAAATTGTTTGAAATACAGTGTTTACACATTTTCGACACGGGCATCTGATTAGACCTCTTCTATCGACGTGTGCCCTAGATCTCTCGACGAAATCAGCAAGTCCTTGTTGGAACTTGCCATCGTTACGACATTCAATAGTAGTCCATGTTTATCAATAGGCATGATGCAACTGAAACATATTTTAGGCTTTAAGGTTTACCAAAATGGTAGAGTATATTCAAGGCCACAAGGGTAGGCTTCTAAACCCACTTTTTGAATACAATAACTCTTATATAAATGCATATTACATGTTTGTTTGTTTAAGGAAAATTCGACAGCATTTCCCCTTAGCTCTCAAGTATATATAGAAATATATATACCCGAGAAGCAAAGAGAAAATGATAGTCAAATATTTCTTAAACAAACAAACATGTAATACGCATTCACATCCTAAAAGAGATACGGCATTCAAAAAGCAGTCCCAAAATGGGGACAACCCGAAACTGATATCTAAATCAATTTCGGGCGGGTATTCTAAGCTCAAGTATATATATATATATATATATATATATATATATATATATATATATATATATATATATAAACGAATGCATTTAGTGTGTGTATACCCAATGTGTTTGAGTGTGTGTGTGAGTATATATATATATATATATATATATTATAAAATGTAATTGAGTGTGTGTTTGTGTTATAAACATCACAATTCATGGTTATAAATTTAATAACTAAAAATCACAAATAATCAAGAATCCAATTCATGACTAATCTACCATTTGCCCCTAATAAAGTAAACCTACGATTTAATTGACAAATTTAAACTTAGTGGTGCAATCAACATCTTTACTAAATATAATTCATGAAAGTGAATTCATTATAGAATGCAAATGATCTAATTGTTCAATTTCTATTCAATTACAATAGCAAACTAATTTATATTCAATACAGTATGTCTAGAAAGTTAATTGTTCAATTTTCCAAGTTCTTTTCCACAAAAAATTTAAATCTCTAATTGATTCCTTGATTCACCCATAAAAACCTAGAAACCTAGAAAAGTTTCATAAGAAAACAAAGCAACTATGTCCAGAATGTTTTAACTAATAACAAAACAAGTATGATCATCAAACAGTTTCAACAAATTAACTAAATTAACTAAATAAACAAGTTTTAACTAATAACACACACTAAACACACACTTGACTCTCTCACACACACACAGCGAGTCACACACACATGCACAGGACACACACTCATCACACACACACGCACAGAATACACACACACGCACAGCACACACAGTTAACACACACCACCGGAACACAATGACTCATTTATAAAATAAATTTTGCTATCCAAAACTAACTTATATAGCTTTAAAAGAATTAAATCCACCATAAATAAATCCTCCATTTAACAATTAATGCACAATTGGATTTTCTAGAATTTATTTTGTGGTGGAGAATTGCAAACCACAAATTTGATGTGTATAACACTGCTGCCAAAGAAAGCGTCGAGTCTATGTTATGTGGTCAGTGTCGAGTCTATCTTATGTGGTCACATCTCCTGGGAATGGAGCAAAACGGTGGTAACTACGGAGAGTGGACAAAAGTAACAAGCAACAAAAGAAAATGCAAGCTAAGAGAAGGAGAGGACAAAGTTATCATGAATGTTGGTGCTGAGGAAGATGGAGGACAGACGAATTTCTTTGGTAATAGAGCATCAACCTTCTATATTTCAAATTTTCGTGACAGTACAACTGTGGCGGATATCTGGAAGGTCATGAAAGGTATGGGGAAATTGGTTGATATCTATGTGGCCAAGAAGAAGAACAAAATGAAGAAAAGCTTCAGGTTTGTCAGATTTTTGGATGTGAAAGACATTAATGGGTTGGTCATGGTGAAACTCAACAACTCTTAAATCTTCGCCAATGTAGCTAAGTACCAGAGGTCAACGCAGAAAAATAATATAGATACGTACGTCACACAAAGGGAGAAGGGTCCGACGCACATGCAAATACGCAACACAAATCTTACGTGGAGGTGGTAGGGAATAACAACACAAAACGGAATATCATGATGGAATCCTTCCGGATAAAGCAGGATTGGGTGTCTACCACACTGATAGGTAAAGATTTATCTTTAGAGTGTCACTTCAACGTGGCTAACATTTTGGATGTAGTTGCAACGGTTTAATAGGAGGACTTCATTTGCTCCTGTAATTCGAATATAAGGATAAAGCGGAATCGTTCAAAACCAATTCGAAAGAGACTTGGTGTAACTGGTTCGGATCCATGGATTTTTGGAGTAAAGGAAGAAATTTCCAAGAAAGACTGGCGTCAATCATGGTTATAGGACTTCCACCGATTGCATGGTCACCAAATGCGTTCTCGGAAATGGCAAGAAAGTGGGGAATGATACTTGAACCGGAGCCATACAAGCAAGACAATAGGAACTGGTCCTTTGGTAGACTAACCATTCTCACTACAGAATGGAATTGGATTTTGTAAAAATGCAATGTATCAATATATGGTGTTAGTATCCTATCCTTATCAAAGAGGATCAAAAGGAGTCAATGAAGTTAATCGGCCTTCTATATAAAGATGATAACTTTGAGAAAGATGATTCCTTTCCGTGAAATTTTTTTCTAATGATGACGACTCCCTGCCGGACGAATCGCCGGAAAGGAGATCGAAACATGGGTTGAATGGTAGGAATTCTCCCCCTCGAAGGAAATGAAAGTACTGAGATAGTCGAAGAGACGCTGAAACAGGAAACAGCGGGATACAACATGGAAAAGTTTACTGTTATTCACAACATTCAAGGGGAGAATTTAATGCAGAATAACATGGATCAAAAATGGTAATCTCCTAATTAATTCCCCTGGGCCTACATGTAATAAAGAGGAGGGTGTGGTAATTCTAGATCAATCAAGCACAAGTAATATTCTTCCACCGGCCAAGTTACAATCGTCCCCTCTTATTGGGCCGTCCAATTAAATGAAGCCCAACATGTAGCTAATAACTCAGTGGCATCTACAGGGGGGTCTTCACCGACTGCAAGGACAAATAGAAGTCAAGGGTGTTGACGTATGGTCCGAACCTTATACCATCCGAAGGAAATATCGTATACCGGACCATCGGCAAAATAATCAAATTACATTATGATGAATTGCCACAAAAGATACGCATTAAATGCCACATTTAATGCAAACGGCTGCATGAGTACAAAAAGCATTTAAAACTACATTTAATGCTGGCAGAGTTAACAGAACAGAGTCAGCTCTGGAACCAGGTAAAGGCTTTAACCGCAGGACAAGGACCAGGACTCAAGTTCTATAAATACAAATCCCCATTCCAGGTTATAATCATCAAAACTCATACAGTTTCACCATATTTACTCTCTGTCCCTCATCATTGGCCATAAATACTCATTCGCACACCCGAGCTTGGTCACAAGTAAAACACTCGTGGCGAGGCTAACACTTTTTGTTGCTTGCAGATCACATACGGAGCTCATCAAGACCTTCAGATGGACTCTCCTGGAACCAATGAAGCAACATTTGGTGCCATCCATGGGACCTAGCACGTTATATCCATGGAACGGTCCCATCAACCGAAAACATCACCACTTTCTTTTCTTCCACAACCGAATCAACCGTTGTAACCACTGAAGTTAACCCCAATCAGCCTTTGTCAATATTCTGTGGCCCCTCCTCGTCCTCATGGCCAAGTTCAACCCCAGGACCGTCAGAAGAACTTCCAGCAAAAATTACCCCAGAGTTTGTCCGTAGAACTTCTCTAGGCTAAAGAAGCTTATGGAAGATCATGAAAGAAGCAAACGATGGGGAAACATCCAAGCAAGGTTAGACTTTGAAAGATCAAGGGGAACCCCAGTTTGCAGGATCCCAACATCCACCATTGGAACCACCAGTAGACTAACTCAAGGGTTATCCACACATAATAACCCTCTCATCATTTCACGGAGCAATGTCACAAACAACCTAAATTACAACGTCAGCACCACAAGACCCATCCTAGTAAAGGAAGAAGAAGAACTAGACCCAGAGGAAGAAGAGCTAGCTCGACCTTATCGACAGACAGGAGTCACAAAGTTCACCCAAAGAATTGCTCTCTTCAAGTTCTCTGGAAAAGTCAAAATGCCTAGCCACGTCAAAATGTATGAAGGCCTCACCGATCCCAAAACCATTTAAGGATTTTCTCAGGAGCAGCTGAAGTAGAACAGTGGCCCATGCCTATATGGTGTCACATGTTTATTCAAACCTTGGTAGGACAAGCTCGAATATGGTTCGAACATTTACCAAACGCAAGTATAGATAGTTTTCAAGAGTTACAGGAACGTTTCCTCGCAAACTTTATGCAACAAAAAAGATATGTAAGAGATCCCGTAGAAATCCATAACATAAAGCAACGCGATGGAGAAACTCTCTAGGATTTCATGGGAAGATACTTAAAGGAATACCAGGAAATTGGAGGCGCTGACGAAAAAATGAAGATATCAGGATTTATTCATGGCATTAAGTCAAGACAGCTGGTGGAAAAGTACTGTAATGAAATACCAAAAAACTTGGACGAAAGTGATGGAAAAGGTCAGAGCCTTCATATGAGGATAGGAAGCAACAGGATTTTCAGTAGAGCCCCCGAAAAAAGGGAGTTACACCGGAAAGACAAGTACCTGGAAAGCTTCCCCCCAGAGGACCTTGATCAGTCCCATTGGAGAAAGAAAGTATTTCGATAATAAGAGACCCACCCTACTCACATGAAGATCAAAGGAAGCCATCATTCACAACACTTAGCAAAACGCCACACGAAATATTGCTAACAGAAGAAGCCTGCAAAAACTTCGTTCCTCCGAAGCCCATGATGGCTCCACCAGAAAAACGGAACATGGGAAAGTATTGCGAGTTTCACTTAGATAGAGGTCACGACACCAACGACTGTTACCGGCTAAAAAGACAAATTGAAGAAGCTGTGAAATCTGGAAAGTTAGGGCACCTTGTAATGGAAATAAGGCAACCCTCGGGAAAAAACTCTGGCAAAGGACGAAATCGGAAAGCAAGGAAGGGGGATCCAAGGAAATACTCATGATAGAAGCCCCTCCTAGGCCGGAAAAAAGAAAATCACCAGACGTAGAAGGGTGGGAGACAGCAACGATCCAGTTCGATACAGACGTTACTAGCGACCTAAAGGTTGGACCTATCGTAATCCGAGGAAGGGTAGCTGGGTATGAAGTTCATCGGATCATGGTGGATGGAGGTACCTCTTCGGAGATCATGTACGAGCAATGCTTCATGAAGTTCCATCCCAACATACGATCCCTACTCGTCAAAGCGTCGTACCCGCTTATCTGGTTTTGAGGAGAAACGATATGGCCTTTGGGAGAAGTAAAGCTCCCCGTATGTTTCGGAAAGCCTCCCCAAGAAAGAATGGTATACTTAAAGTTCATGGTCGTAAGAAACAAATCCGTCTACAACATCATCCTAGAGCGATCGGGGTTGCGCCAACTTAAAGCAATAGCATCAACCATACACTCAGCCATAAAATTCCCCACTCCTCGGGGAATTGCTACTGTCCTAAGTGAAAAGAATGACGTAGAAGAATGTCTAAACATAGAATGGGAGATTAAAACAAGAAAAGAAGCAGAACAAGCCCCGAAGAACACAGTGAGGATAAACGAAAAGTATCCGGAGCAAGAAGTAGTCATCGGATCTACACTATCCGCCAAGTGCATACAACTAGTGGGAAGTCTCCTCAAGAAGTACAAGGATGTGTTCGCATGTACACCAGCCGATATGACCGGAATCCCCAGGACGATCACAGAGCATCAACTTGGTATACCAAAAGAGGTGAAACCAGTTGTCCAAAAGAAGAGGGGATTGGCTATTGATCAAAGTAGAGCCATATCCGCTGAAGTGGATAAGCTATTGACCGTAGGAGTATTACGTGAGGTAAAGTACCAGAGTTGGATAGCCAATCCAGTAATGGTAAAAAAGAAAGATGGGTCATGGAGAATGTGCATTGACTTCAAGAGTCTAAATCAAGCATGTCCGAAGGATCCATACCCTTTACCAGAAGTTGACCTCAAAGTCGAATCATTAGCAGGTTTCAAATTCAAATGTTTTCTTGATGCTTATAAAGGATATCACAAAATTCGAATGTGAGAAGAAGACGAAGATAAAACGGCTTTCCATACGGATAAAGGAGACTTTTGTTACAAGAAGATGCCTTTCGGCCTAAAGGGGCTACTTATCAAAGGCTAGTGGATAAGGTATTTGAAAACAAAATCGGAAGAAATCTAGAAGCTTACGTGGACGATATTGTTATAAGGGCAAATTGTGCGAAAATACAACAAACTTTGTCAATATTGCCATTGTATGCAACCAACTTTAACTTTAATCTAAAAATACAAACATCTTTCATTTTTTAGTCATTGTATGAGGTCTACCTGTAATCATACCAACCGGTTTCACCCATTTTTTATTTTTAAAAAATTTAAATGAAAAAATTTAATGAAAAAGAAGAGCATATCCATGAGAGCTGTTCAAATCGAGACATAAAAAGGTTTTTGTTTCCAGGGTTTTGCATAAATCTCCTGCACATGCATTAGTTTGTTGGCTCTCTTTATGAGTTCAATTTTGAACAAACCAAGAAATCTCTTCGCTTTGTTCAAAAAATCTGGAAATTGGTTCACATGTTAAAGCAATTGCCGACGACAAACAATAAGGTTGTTACTGATTCAGGTATGGTCTCCCATGATTTCATCTGTAAATAGGGTTCTTGTATTAGATTTATAAGATTTGAGTTCCATCGTTGTCTCCTGTGATTCCGGCAACTAATTAGGGTTCTTGTGATTCCGGCGACGGCGAGAAGAAGGTCGGCGGTACAGATCTGGATTGCTTATGCAGGTATGGATTTACCATATTTACTTGCGAGAAGAAGGTCGGCGGTGCAGATCTGGATTTACCAGATTTACGACGAGAAGAAGTTCAGCGGTGCAGATCTGGATTGCTTATGAAGAAGGTCGGCGGTGCAGATCTGTAATTCCGGCGACTAATTAGGGTTCTAAACTATTTTCCAGTTTAGGTTTGCAGGCAAAGGTTCATCTTCTTGGGTAATGATTCGATTTTCTAAGCTTCATCTTCCTACTTTGTTCGATTTTAGGCAAAGGTTCGATTGTACATGATTCTTGGGTAAACGATTATACAGAGATTCGATTGGGAAAATGTCATATTTCAAACGATTTTAGTTTGGTTAAATTTGCAGATTTAGTTCCAAACGATTTAAGTTTGGTTTGATTTGCAATTTTGATTTCGATATGGTTTCCACTTCCAATAAAATTTTGATTAGGGTTTATTAAGGTGTGATTCAAGATCTTATTGAATATGTTCAGATTTAAATATGTTTGTTTTTTATATGCGACTCATATTTTGAATATCTTTAAACATGATGAAGGTGAATATGAACTTGATAGACACGATGAAGGTGAATGATGAACCTATGAATGCTTAAATTAAAAAAAAAAAAAACTAAAGAAAAAACCGGCAACCTGATTAGCAAGTTACCACTTGCATGCAATGAACCAAAACTAGTAGTTAGTTGTATTTTTAGGTATAAAATAGAGTTGGTTGTATACAATGACAATTTCAACAAAGTTCGTTGTATTTTCGCACAATAAGCCCTTGTTATAAAGAGTAATTCAGAAGAAGCACTAGTGGCAGACATGGAGGAAACCTTTGTCAACCTGCGAAGGTCAAACATGAAGCTTAATCCAAGTAAGTGTTCTTTTTGTGGAAGAAGGAAAGTTCTTGGGGCATGTAATCACACCAAAAGGAATCAAAGTCAATCCCGACAAAACTAAGGCTATTATGGAGCTGGTATGTCCCAAAACGCTGAAACAAGTACAAAGCCTAAGCGGGAAGCTGGTCGCCCTACACAGATACACATCCAGGGTAGCGGAAAAGTCGTTTCCGATATTCAAGACAATGAAAAACTGTTTGAATAAAAGTGACTTCCGGTGGACAGAAGAAGCTGAGGAGGCGTTCCAAGAAATCAAAAAAGCCATTTCAGAGCTACCAATGTTAACAACCCCAATAGCTGGAGAAGTGTTAACCCTTTATTTGGCTGCATCCAAACACAGTCTAAGTGCAGTCTTGATGGCAGAAAGACAAGGCAAACAGATACCGGTTTATTTCATCAGCAGGGTAACACAAGGACATGAAGTTAATTATTCTTCTTTAGAAAAACTCTCATTATGCCTAGTACATGCTTCTAGACGTTTAAAAAGGTATTTCCAGGCTCATCCCATACGTGTATTAACGGATCAGCCAATATGTCAGGTCCTCACAAAGCCTGATATATCGGGATGATTGGCAAAGTGGACCATTGAATTGGGAGGATACGACATCAGGTAAGAATCAAGAACTTCAGTGAAGGGACAGATATTGGCGGATTTCTTGGTAGAAATAACGGACACGGAAAAAAGCTTGTCCGAAGGACAGACGATGATAGAAGAAAGGAAAAGCAAGGCCAAAACTGATCTTCCCCTCAAACCTTGTGTAATAGAAGAAGCTACAAGCTCAAAAGAACAAACATCTGAAGTATAGAGGTTACACACAGACGGAGCCTAAGTACTGATGGAGGAGGAGCAGGTCTTGTCATTACAAGCCCTTCTAGAACAGAGTACACATACGCCCTCCGATTCAATTTTCGGGCTTCAAATAATGAAGCAGAATATGAAGCCCTACTTGCAGTTCTACGAATCGCGTCAATGATGAAGATAACAAATCTGAAAGTAGTTGTAGACTCTATGCTGGTGGCCAATCAAATCAACGGATTGTATGAAGCAAAAGAGGGGAATATGAAGAAATATCTGGCAAGGGCAAAGGAAATAATGGGATCCTTCGAAAAATGCTCAATAAAATAAGTCCCCCGAAGCAAAAATAAAAAAGCACATGCTTTGAGCAAGCTAGCATCAATAGCTTTTGCACATCTCACGAAAGAAGTCTTAGTATAAGTTCTCGAGAAAAGGTCAATCGAAGATAAGGAGGTGAACACCATCGTTCAGGAAGAGGGGGATAGTTGGATGACACCAATCATTCGGTTCTTGAAAACAAGAGAGCATGCTGACAACGAAGGAGGACTCAGGGTTCGTCACTAACGCAGAAAGTTACCAATTGATAGATGATGTCCTCTACCCAAGGTCATACTTACGATGTGGAGGCCCATTACAGGCAAACTATATCGTGCGCGAAATACACAAAGGAGCTTGTGGCCTCCACGCTGGAGCACGATCTATAGTAGCCAAAGCCATGCAAATAGGATACTATTGGCCAGCTATGAATGGAGACGCATTCGAAGAAGTAAAAAGGTGTAGGACATGCCAGATCTATGCCCCGGTAGCAAGACAACCTAAGCATCATCTAGTATCCATCATGGCGGCCTGGCCCTTCCGAAAGTAGGGGATAGACATAGTAGGGTCATTCCCAGAAGCAGCAGAAAGGTTAAAGTTCCTCATAGTGGCGGTTGATTATTTTACTAAATGGTGTGAAGCCAAACCAGTGGCTACCATAACAGGGGAACAAGTCCTAAAATTCACATGGGACAATATCGTTTGCAGATATGGTTTACGAGGAGAAATTGTAAGTGATAACGGTAAACAATTTTAAGATAATCCTTTCAAGACATGGTGCCAAGAGCTCAAGATTCGACAACGATTCAGCTCAGTAGCCCACCCACAGGCCAATGGCCAAGTAGAAAGGATCAACCGAAGCATAGTCAATGGTATCAAGACAAGACTTGCAGCCGAAGGACGGGATTGGGTGGATCAGCTAAGTCACGTTCTACGGGCACATAGAACCATGATAAAAACCAGCCACAAAGACACCCCATTTACCCTAACTTACGGTACAGAAGCAGTAATTTCCCCAGAGATTGGAATCCCTACCCATCGATGCCAGGAGAGATCAGAAGAAGAAAACAATAATAGTCTTTGCTTTAACCTTGAAGCTTTAACGGAAAGAAGGGAGATAGCCGCTATAACGGAAGGAAAGTACAAGAAGAGGATAGAAGAATAGTATAACAAAAGAGTCCGAAAGACGACGTTCAAACCGGAGGATTACGTGTGGAGAAGAAACGAAGCAAGCAGGATGCAAAGTCAGGGGAAGCTCGGACCAAATTGGGAAGGTCCTTACAAGGTGGTGACAGCTCATGCAAATGGTTCTTATGAATTACAAGACATGTTTGGAAGAATGGTCCCTCGTACATGGAACGGGATGGACTTGAAGAAATGTTACATCTAAAAACCAATCTCGTAGTACCCTAAGAGGTAGCAAGTAGAACATAAGAACTTATTGTGTTAAACTTTTTAAAGTACCACAAAGGTTTCAATAAAGATGTAATCTACGAGGATGTTTTGTCAAAAAAGGAATATATATATATATATATATATATATATATATATATATATATATAGGGTGAGGATCAAGTAAAAGGTTTATTAACGTAAAAATGGTAAGAGGCAATAAAAAATCCTTTTTATTGATTAAAACTAGTTCTTCATCGATTTCTTTTTGATGAATCCAACATATTCATCACTTTTTACACACCAAAAGAGATTTTCAAATACAGATTTTGAAACCAAATTTTTGGAATAATTTGGTGATGAACAAAATGCTTTCATCTAAAAAGTGATGTATATGTTGGATTCATCAAAAAGAAATCGATGAAGAACTAGTTTTAATCAATAAAGATGATGAACTAACAATTATCAGTTGATGTATATACTGAAAAACTATCACTAATCATCCCTCTTATATTTTGTACTTTAATTTACCTTTTATTTGATCTCATCCCTATATATATATATATATATATATATATATATATATATATATGTGTGTGTGTGTGTGTGTGTGTGTGTGTGTGTGTGTGTGTGTGTGTGTGTGTGTGTGTGTCTTTTAGGAAAACACAGATCCTACAAACATATCCTATCATAGCATAGTAAAAACCATGAATCTTGCTACCAACAGGCGTAAGAACATGCCGCTCATTAGAAGCTCCGGGATCATGAGCAACAAATCTTTGTTAGTCAGAAAGGCACAAAGTACCTCTCTAAACCAACGGATCCCGGTCATGAGAACAACAACAACAAAAAAAACACTGTTTAAATACTAAACATGATATAGCCACCATAAAATACCATACGAAGCAAAGTTAAGAATTAATACAACCATAACTATTGTTCAAAAGTAGCAAAATGAGAAATTCCACTTGGCAAAACAAACCAAGGAATAACCAAACAATATCATCACAAATAGGGCTCCTCGTAAGCTAAACCGGAACAGAAGAAACATCCACCGAACTTGAAGGCATGCTAAGAGGAACAACACCACCATTGGGATCCACAGTCTTCAGTTCCTCTAGAGATATATCAGCGTTATCAACAATTTTTCGAACAAACGTGTAAGAAGCTTGAACGAAGTCATTCATAGCCTCACCAAGCTTCTTCTGAGCATCAGGATCCCAATGGGAAGCACCAGAAATGGGAAGACCACGTTTGATACACTTCTCAGCAACAACCAAACCTTTGTGATAACCTGCAAGAAAACTTTTCTTCTGAAGGAGACCCAAAAAAGACAAGTATTAACAACTTTTACGAAGCTTCCCCAGATAATAGCTAAAACCCTCCCTGGCAAACCACAACCTCTCCTCCGTTACAGCAAAAGTAACCCGCTCCAAAGACTCCACCTTTTCAAGAAGACGAATGTTGTCTTCACCAGCCTTAACCAAAGCATTCCTCTTAGAAAGGACCTCCTTCAACCTCTTTTCCTTTGCAGCCATCTCACACTCAAGCTCCTCCAACCTTTTCTTTAAAAAAGCTTCCTCAGCCAAAATCCGTTCGGCAGCATCAACCTTAACTTGAAAGTCCTTTAACTTACCATCCAGCTCTTCAATCTTCCCAGCTTGATCAATAGTTTCACAGAAATGGCCAGCCCACCTTCTCTTTATCTCCGGACCAAGTAACATGAGTTGAGAAATGAAAAAATACAAATGACTGGTCAGAGCAGAGTTAGAAAGACGAGACAACCGTTTTTCCTCAACAAGGGTAGGAAGCACCTCAAGGAGATCACGGAAATTCTTGGCAGTATCAAAGAAGGACTTGTGCTTTATCCTAGTAAAAGTAGGAGCAAACAAAGTCTCTGCAAGCTCGGGGTCCAAGGGTTGAGAATCAGAAGTTGAACCCCTTCCGAAGCATAACCTATTACGGGTCTAGGCATCGTTTTACGTTTTTTTAGCACGGGTGAACCCTCTTTCTCCTTACCTTTAGAACAGGAAGCTTTGCCTTTAGACAAAGCCTCATTCGAATCAGCCTTTGCAGAAACCTTAGGATAACTTGTACTTTTATCCTCACCAAAACCAGGGGGTTGCTCAGCATCACTGTCCCCCAAATCCTCAACGGAAACTTCGGACGGGCCACCCTTCTTTTTCTTCGATAAAGAAGCATTTCTAGAACGTTGGGCAACTCTCCCACCAACAGACGAAGGACCTTGAGTCACAACCTTCATCCCAGCTTCATCAGCTTTTGTTTTAACAACAACAACACCGGTCACCACATTATCAACCTTTGTCCCGGTATCACTAACATCCTCAGCCTCATCTTCATCAAAGGAATCCAGTTGAAGATATTTAAGTAAATCCATATCTAAAAAGAAAAACATATAAATAAACAAACACATATATGCGAATATACAAAAAAGAAAGGTAAAAACAAAGAAACTCCGTCATACCCACGCCCTTGTGCCTAAGAACAGGAGTCTTCCCCGAAACAGGAGGGCTCAGACCACCAACCACCAGAACATCATCCGGAAAAGTACGAACCTTGATAGGGTGATCCCTCAGTAAAGAAAATAACTCAAGATCAAATTCGTAATCATGAGGAATGGGATCAGTAACAGGGATTTTTCTCTCCCTCCAAACCATTTCGAAAGAAACAATGTTTTTCTTAACCCAAAAGAAACAGTCCAACCCTTCAAACCATCCGGGTAACTAAGAATACATGTAGGAGCAGGGAATTTCCTCTTTTCAGTAGTTATCCAATCACCAGCCCTACCCAACTTAAAAAACATACGAAACAAAGCAACAGTAGGATGACCATTCTAAGCATTACAATAAAGTTCAAAACTAGTTATCTTAATGACACCCAAAGGGGAAAGTTGAAAGATGAAGACCAAAGTACTTGATAACAGCAAGAAAAAACTCGGTAAAAGGAAGACGGAGATTACCAAAATCAAACCAATCATCATAAAAAGCTATATAACCCTTAGGCCAATCCCTAACCGTAGCAGAAGGATGAGGACATCGGGGGTCAAAATCAGAGCCAATGTTATAGGTAGAACAAACGACGCCAAGACATTCCTCATTTACGAGAGAATGCATCGCAGTTAAATTGTCCTTATACGACATTGGAGGAAGACAAATCTGAAGATAGCAGCGAAAATCGAAACAAGACAGCAAAGATCCAGTCAAGAGCCAAGAAGCGAAAGTCGGAGAAGAAAAACGCAAAGGGAGAAGGAAAATGAAAAAACCGCACCACTCTCATATATAAAGAATTTGAAATTCAAAAATTCAAATATCATAACTGTCATATGTACTATGATGAAAGCATAGGGAACCGGCGGAGATGCCAATCTTGTCAACTGCCACTCACCGCTACATGGCCTGACCATCTTTTCAAAAAAAAAAAGAAGAAGAGGGGGGGAGGAGGAAAGCATAGACAAACATACATCAAAGTCTGAACTTAAAATTTTTTCAAACTTTTTCTAAAGTCTGAACTCCTTTTTCATCCGGATAAAAAAGAACATCATACTTGGGGGACTTGTTGACGTATGGTCCGAACCTTATACCATCCGAAGGAAATATCGTATACCGGACCATCGGCAAAATAATCAAATTACAGCTCACACAATTCATCATGAGATATTCTGATGAACTGCCACAAAAGATACGCATTAAATGCCACATTTAATGCAAACGGCTGCATGAGTACAAAAAGCATTTAAAACTACATTTAATGCTGGCAGAGTTAACAAAACAGAGTCAGCTCTCTGGAAGCAGGTAAAGGCTTTAACCGCAGGACAAGGACCAGGACTCAAGTTCTGTAAATACAAATCCCCATTCCAGGTTATAATCATCAAAACTCATACACTTTCACCATATTTACTCTCTGTCCCTCATCATTGGCCATAAATACTCATTCGCACACCCGAGCTTGGTCACGAGTAAAACACTCGTGGCTAGGCTAACACATTTAGTTGCTTGCAGATCACATACGGAGCTCATCAAGACCTTCGGATGGACTCTCCTGAAACCAATGAAGCAACAAAGGGCTTTCAAGATTCCTTTTCCCCTGGAAATCGAGGTCAATCTTAAGTAAAAGAAGGAAAGGTGGTGCAAAGCGTAAGATAGGTTATGGCTCGTCAGATTGTTCAAGAGCTTCCTTTGATCTTAATAAATCTGCTTCCTCTCAGTCTATTTCGGTCAATCCACCACCCAGAAGCAAAGAACCTGAATCAAAGGAGATCACTGAAGAAACAAGAAACACAATTGAAATTGGAGATATCATCGGGTTCAACATGGAAGGTTTCGAGGATGTTGTCAGAGCCACGATTGGTATAACAGGTGACTACTTTTAAATGAATATCCTGTCGTCTATAAACTCTAGGGGAATTGCTTCAGTAGACAGTGAGAGGTCGTTCAGGGTGTCTGCTTTCAATTTGGGATCCCTATATTTTCTCGATAGAGAACTGCCTAAAGAGTAGTGACTTTCTGGCAGTTTGGGCAACTTGGGTTGGGTTCAATATGAAATGTGGGTTCATCAATGATTATGCACACCGAGATCTCTCTAAAAAAATGAAACTCTGGAATTCAATTAAAAACTTAGTCCAATATATGTTTTAGTGTTTTTGGGTAATATTCGGAGATTTTAATGAAGTTTGATACAAAGAAGAAAGGAAGGGATCCCATTGTGTAGCCCTTCTCAATGAATTCATCTATGAATCTGATCTGGTGGAGGTAAAAAGTGGGGGGTTGAAGTTCACTCGTTCTAGTTCTGATGGTATGAAATTAAGCAAGTTGGATAGGTATTTTTTGTCGTCTAACTTCCAATCTACGTGGCCCAATCCAAATGTGAGGGTTCTTATGAGACTATACTCTTCTTTAGAGCTGCTGCCCTGGACTTCGGCCCTACCTATTTTAAATTTTTCAACATCTGCCCGTTAGATCCATCAATTGAAGTGATGATTAGGCAATCATGGGGGCAGGGTGGATTACAACAAAACAAATTCCCCTTATGGAAGATTTTGAATAAGCTCCGTACGGTTAAATACAAAATCTGTTGTGTTTTAATCTTGGAAGGGTAGTTTGATTATTATTTAGATTAGATTTAGTTTGAATTTTATTAGATAAGGCTTAGTTTGAATCTTATTAGATAAGATTGGTTGCTTACAAAATACAAAGTAGTTTGTTAGGTATTTTGTTTTGGCTATACATATAGCCAATTAACTCATTGAATAAAGTGTGCTATTTTCTCCTTCAAAAAGCGTCTCCTCCCTTTTTTTATTTTTTAATATACAAACTTTTAAATTAAAAACACATATACAAAGGGCCTTGATATCCTATACTTGGTATCATAGCCACATTCATATCTGGTTCGTAGCAAGGAAGAAAGCAAGCATGTACATAGCAAGTGATGTAAATAAAGAAGCAGAAGGAAAATAGCAAGTAGCAAGAAAAGAAAGACGCAAGTAGCAAGAGGCAAGAAGAAGAAACGAAGCAAGTTCGAGATCAAAATTTTTTTAGCAAGAAATGGCAGAAAAAACTAGTGCATTAATGGTTCGTGAGCAAGGTAGTATCACATTCCACTGTCCTAAATTGACCGAAACTAATTACACTACGTGGTCAATCTTGGTTGAGACTGTGTTGAGAGCACATGGTCTTTGGAAGACGGTAACCGGAGAAGATGAGGACGAGAAAAGGAACTATACTACCAAAGCTATAGTTTATCCCACTCTTCCGGAAGATATTCTTTTGCAGGTTGCTAAACACAAGGATATACAAGATGTTTGGGAGTCCATTCGGATTCGGTATTTAGATACCGAACGAGTACAAAAGGCACGCTTGCAAACTCTAAGGGGTGGGTTAGAGCACCTACAGATGAAAGAGACGGAGACAGTCGACGACTTTTCGGGTAAGATAAGTGGTATAGTTGAAAATTTTAAACGTCTTCGTGAGAGTCTTGAAGAAGAAATCATAGTAAAAAAGTTTCTTAACTCACTTCCAAAGAAGTATTTGCGAATTGTAGCTCCTATTCAGCAATATTCTGATCTCGAAAGTATGCCACTAGAAGAAGCCGTTGGAAGTGTTAAAGCTTATGAAGATACGCTTCAAAGTCATGAGACTAAGGAAGAAGAGCAAGGTCAACTCATGTGGGAAAGTGAACAAAAGCATGGTGAAAATAGTGGACGCAGAGGAGGACGGGGAAGGAATTTCGAGAGAGGTGGTAGAGGCCGAGGAAGAGGTCGAGGTGATAAGAGCGGCTTTAGATGCTATGAGTGTGAGGAGTTTTGACACTTTGCAAATGAATGTACAAAGGGGAAGGATAAAGAGAATGAAGCCACCTTGATTCAAGAGAATGAACCAACACTGCTTTGAGGAGAAAATTGATCAAGATTAAGGGCGTGAATGTTGGGTTTTAATCTTGATAGGGTAGTATGATTATTATTTATATAAGAGTTAGTTTGGATTTTATTAGATAAGGTTTAATTTGAATTTTATTAGATAAGATTGGTTGCTTAAAAAATGCAAAATAGTTTGTTAGGTGTTTTGTTCCGGCTATATAATAACCAATCAACTCATTGAGTAAAGTGTGCTATTTTCTCCTTCAACAAAACCTCTCCTCCCTTTTTTTATTTTTTAATATACAAACTTTTCAATTACAAACACATATACAAAGGGCCTTGATATCCTACAAAATTAAAGACCGCAATCAGGTGCTCTAAATTTCGAACAGGTTAATAGTTTAAAAAGACAATTACAGGAAGTGGATAAGAGGGCTGAAAAAACAGTGTTGTCTCCTAATAGCACTAAACAAAGACAAGAGCTTCTACTACAAATTAAGGAGGTTGAAAGAAAAAACAAACTGGATCTGAAATCGAGAATCAAATGGGCTGTAGATGGTGACGAGAATTCTAAAATCTAAATAGTTTCACGGTGTTATCAATAAATTCAGGAGATCAAATTTCATACACGGAGTGTCTATAAACGGCTCCTGGGTTTGCGATCCGGATAAAATAAAGGAGTCAGCTTTCAATTTCTGTAAAAGAAAGTTCATCGAGACCGTCTTTTCGCAGCAACAAATTCAAAGTTCTAAAACAGGAGCAGGTCCAATTTCTGGTAGGCGAATTCTCCTTCGATGAAGTGAAACAAACTGTTTGGGACATGGGTACGGACAAGGCACCTGGGCCTGACGGGTTCTCATTCGCTTTTTAAGGAAGTTCTGGGAGATTATTAAGTTCGACCTTTTTTATGCTGTTAAGCATTTTGAAGCGACTGGAGAATTTGACCAAGGGTGTAACTCTACGTTTACGGCTCTTATACCAAAGATTGTTTCCCCGATCTCTTTTAACGACTTCAGACAAATCAGTCTTCTCAATAGTCTATATAATATTATTGCAAAAGTTTTGGACAACAGATTGAAATTAAATGGTCATCGACTCTATCACTGGACACGAATAATCAGCTTTTATTAAGGATAGAAGCATTCTCGATGGGCTGTGAATTATCAGTGAAATTATGTCTTGGGCAAAGAAATCAAAAAAAGAAATGATGATTTTTGAAATCAATTTTGAGAAAGCCTTTGACTCACTGGACTGGAATTTCCCGGATGATTCTACGTTTCAAATGGGCTTTGGAGCCAAATGGAGGAACTGGATATTTGGCTGTTTATCTTCGGCCTCGGTATCAATCTTAATTAACGGAGCCCCCACTTCAGAGTTTCTTATGGGTAGAGGACCGAGACAAGGTGGTCCGATGGTGCCTTTCCTGTTTTTAATCGTGGCGGAATCTTTTAATATTGTTATGAAAGAGTCTTGCGAGAAAGGAGTTTTCCACGGGATCAAACTTCCAAATGATGGTCCACTTATCTCCCAGTTGCAATATGTTGATGATACAGTCGTCATTGGAGATTGGTCGGTTTCTAATTTGTCAAACCTTATCTGTATCTTAAGTTGTTTCTTTTTATCTTCACATCTCAAGATCAATGTAAGCAAAAGTAATCTATATGGATTGGGGTTGGCAGAAGATGACATCGAATTTTTGCCAATAAATTCAAATGCAACATCGGTTCAACTCCCTTCAATTATCTGGGTTTCCCCGCCGGTGCCTCGATGAATAAATATGAGTCTTGGGCTCCAATCATTAACAAATTTTACTCCAAACTATCTAAATGGAAGGAGAAAACCTTGTCTATGGGTGGGAAGTTAAGATTACTTAAATCTGTACTAGGGAGCCTTGGGATCTACTTCTTCTCAATATAAAGCACCTGAAAAAGTTGTAAACAAGCTTCAAAGATTACGGTCGAAATTCTTTTGGGGTTCGAAAGACGGTGAAAGAAAAAGTTTGTGGATCTCTTGGAGTTTGATACTCAACAGTAAGTCAAACGGGGATCTTGGCGCTGGGTCACTTGAATCTCTGTACCTTACCCTCCTTTCCAAGTGGATTTGGCGGTTTAAAACGGATCAAAAAGGGCTGTGGAAGGTCATACATGCGATTCATGGTGTAAACGGGGGACCTTGTAGCGTGAATTCACTGGGGTAAAATGACACGACTATGGAGATACATTCTAAAAGTTTTTAAGGTCTATGATAAAGTGAACATTACGCTAACCGATTGGTTTCAACTGGAACAAAAGGAGGGATCTAAAGATTTCACCACTACATGGGCGCTGGAAAGCTCGGGACAATTCTCGGTGTCTTCCTTAAGGTTTGCATATGATGATCTCCATTTGCAAAGAAAAGGTAACTTTAATTTTAATTGCTATAAGGGGGTGCCTCTTAAAGTATGTTTTTATTGGCTTGGAAAACTGCACATAAACGTCTTCCCACGAAAACTAACCTTCAAAAGAGGGGTGTTATTCTCTTGTCTTCTCTTTGCCCCTTTTGTGGTACTATAGATGAAACAGAGGACCACGTCTTCTTGTATTGTTCCCTAGATAAAGAAGTATCGGAGGAGATTAAGGGCTGGTGGAATATCGAAGGAAGCATCCCACAAGTTTTAAAGAAATTCTTTTCTTGGGGTCAAGATATTGGTTTTGTTGGACCTAAACTACAGGCCTTTCAAGGGGTTCCTTACACAATTCTTTGGTGGGTTTGGAGAGTGAAAAGGTTTTCTGTTCTAGTACCTCGTGCAGGTCGACAACAGTGTTTAGCCAAATCCAGGCTTATTCCTTCTTCTGGTCGATACATAGATCTGGGAAAAGTGTCCCCTACTACAAATGGGGAGATTGGTGTCTTTGTCCGTTTTCTTGTTTTGGTTCTTAATTGTATTCGATTTGTAATCTTGATCGATGTACCTTTTGTGGCAACATCCTGTTGCCTTTTTCTTATTATAATAATATATGAGTTGCGTCAGGCAGAAACACTTTCCTGGTATACCTCCTTGCCATTAAAAAAAAAAAAACACCGCCGCCAAAAGGCCCATATTAAATTAATGAACAGCCCAATTGTGTATCCAAAGCTAGCATATCTTTACTACTTTATAAAGCATTTAGGCTATTCTTTTTAAGACTTTTTTATGTTAAGTAGTACAACTCATTTTGCATATATTACGATACATTAAAGCAACATTTTCAAACATTGAAGTTATGAAAATTAATTAATTGTAAGTTACAAAACAAAGTAATTAATAACATTAATTTCAAATTATTGTAACCAATTATTATGATTTATTGCATATTAAATTGAACTCAAGTTTAGTTCAATAATTTATTGCTTTAAGGTATTGTAAGTAATCTTTTAGTAATTGTACTACTTAATTAAAATAGTTTTCAAAAATTAATAAATATTTCTTTAAGGTATTAAATTTTTGTTGTGATTTAAATAATATTAAATTCAACATAATTTTTGTTAAAAAAAGATTTCTTAAAGTATATCTTGATTACTTATCTTAAATTTAGTCCTTTTAAAATGGTTTTAATATAGACAACACATATTATCGATAATCACACTCTTTTTCTTTTAATTTTACTTCAAAAGTTACATATTATCCCACAAAACATATTTTACCCCGCCGTATCGCGCAGGTAAAACACTATATATATATATATATATATATATATATATATATATATATATATAACACTGTGATATACTGAGCCGAGGCTCTGATCCCATTGTTGGGTTTTACAGGTCAAATTCATACTTAAATTGTCCTGATTTACAACCAAACTAGCTTAAACTAACTTAGAATTGTACAGATATAACACAGTTATTATTCATTAAAGCGGAAATATAACTGGCAGCATTAACTGGGGAGGGCAGCATTAACTGGCAACACTAACGATGATGAGATCAACGGCTCAGATTTGGTCTCCCGTACTTTTTTTATTTCCTGGTCTCTTTTGAACCTCTCACTATATATATATATATATATATATATATATATATATATATATATATATATATATATTATAGCATTAACTAAGAAGGGGCAGCATTAACATTTTGCAGCATCAATTCAGTCATGAAATATAACTGGCGGCATTAACTGGTAGCACTAACGGTGATGAGATCAACGGCTCAGATTTGGTCTCCCGTACTTTTTTTATTTCTTGGTCTCTTTTGAACCTCCCACTCTATATATATATATATATATATATATATATATATATATATATATATATATATATATATATATATAAATAGTGTTCTACCCGCGCGATGCGGCGGGGTAAAATATGTTTTTTGAGATAATATGTATATATAGAGTGTCGTTATTGTAAAAGGTGTGAAAATGTAAAAAGAGTAAGAGGCAATCTTACCGTCGGATTGCCATAAAAAGTCAATTTCCGTCGGTCAAAATTAATGACATGGAAGGACGGTTTAATTGAGACGCGAGGGCAAAATTGGAATAAAATGATCAATTCAGTTACCCAAATACCGAGAAATATGCTACGTGGCCTCTAGCACTCACGATTGTTTGGAAAACGGAATTCATACGATTAGTTAAATAGAAGACTGTTTTATCAGAAGGAAATGATTAATCGAAAAGAAAAGGTACGTGCACTTCATTTATGTTATTAATTTAATATACAATAATATTGAAAAATGCGGAACTTCATTTATTTTAAAAATTGATGACTGCATATTAAATAATTGGTGAATTATCATATATTTCAAAAATTGAAGGATGCTCAACTTTATAATTTATTTCAAAAATTGATGATTGCGTAGTAAATAATTGATGGATTATCATATATTCAAAAATCGATGAATATGTTATTTTGTTCGATTAAAATGATGAACAATGTACATATTCTTAAATCAATTTGTAAGTAAACATGAAACAGAATTAAACCAATATAAAGAAACTAGAGAGTGTTCATGAAAATCAGAAAGAAAATATTGGAGAAAAAGATAAAAACAGGCGGGAATACTTACCAACATAATATGGATTAGTTTGACTAATTAAATTTTTTTAAATGTATCATAAACGACATAAAAGTCTAATTTACCCTTTTATAGTTTTTGCCACATGTCATCTTATGAATGCCTCTTACACATTTTACATTAATTCACTTTTTATTTAAACCAAATTCCATATGGGCTAAATCTGGGCTTGATCTATTTTAAATAAAATGGTATTTAAAATAAATTTAACTTAATTTTACCTCATAAGTTAATGAGATAGCCTAAGAAACAAGTCACCAAAAACTCTCTTCCCCTCTCCCTGTTGGTTCGGCCGACCACAAAGGAGGAAGAAACCGAGTTGGTTTTTTTCTTGTTAGCCGCACACACACGCATACAAACAAACTGCTTGTTTTGTTTGTGGTTGCTTGAGTAACTATGATATCATATTTTTATTTTATATAATTAGTTTTTGAGACTGCTAGATTCTAACCCTCTTTCGGATTTTTGGGGTTAAGTTGAGTTGATCAACTTCCAGTAACAATCTTAACCTCTTAAAAATTGTAGAACTCAAATAGCATTATTTACAATATGTTTAAGCAATAATCTTAAACACTTTAAATGCTTTACAAAAAAACTCTCCTGAAGTTAATGACACTTTAAATGCTTTACAAAAAACTGCCAGAATTTAAATACACTTTAAATATTTACAAAAATGTCCTGAATTTAATGACAGAAAAGACGAGAGATCGGAGGGAGCCAGGGAGAGGGTACTTTAAAAAATTTTAAAAATATTTATATATTATATAATATATAATTCGGTTTATTCGGTTTGAAAATTCCTAAAGTCGTAACAGAACCGAAAACCGTTTATGGTAATCGGTTTCGGTTTTTAAACCGAACCGAAAACCGAATTTGAAAAACGGTTTCGGCTTTTTCGGTTAAGGATCGGTTCGGATTACGGTTAAAACGGTTTATATCCGAATTTTGAACACCCCTATGTCGACAAATAAAACTATTTTACCCCGCCACATCGCGCGGGTAAAATACTAGTATCATTTAGTCGCCGTTCGGACATTCGCAATCGTTTAGTGTTCGCAGGGATCTCTTCCCTATATATATCATCCAAATTCCACCTTTTTAGAGTCAATCTTAAATTCTTAATCTATTTTTTCTAAGTTGTAACATAATATATGACCCCTTGTCTGTATCTTGAAAAAATGCAAGTTAAAAGCAAGGTTCTAGGTCGACTATATATAGCATAATGGATCACATGCTGATTTATAAATTTTAAAATCATTGTTATATAATTGTGAGATCTTGATTCATGGATCTTAATATTACACGCCATCCGCATGTCTATGTAAACAAATATATATCACAAACCTAGGATTCTTTTTCCAATATAAAATGTAATAAATAAATAGAAGAGTTTTTAACCGTTCAACCTCAACCAAGACTTCATTGTCGTACCCGACACATCTTATCACTTAATAAATTAGCATATGCCCCAGCCTTGGGCTATATGCATTAATTCATCGAATTATATCATATTGTCTTCTTATTTTAACATGTGAAACAAAACATATCAAAAGAAAAAAAAAAAAATAGAAAATGGAGCAACTAAACAGTTATGGATCTTGGTGGTGGCAAATGATGAACACCAACAACAACGATTCTATTATCGCACTATTTGTCACTATTTCGATTGTGATCTTTGCTATCTTATGGTACAAGTTGCCACTTTCAAGCAGCTCACCAGCGTTGCCACCAGGTCCCCGATCTTTGCCACTTGTTGGGTACCTTCCATTTCTTGATGTCGACTTGCCAAAGCAATTTGCCAACATGGCTCGCACTTATGGCCCAATCTTCAAGTTCCGTTTGGGAAGGAAGCTTCATGTGGTAGTAAACAACCAGGAATTAGCAAAAGAGGTTGTCCGTGACCAGGATGAGACCTTTGCTAACCACAACCTCACGGTGGCATCCTCGGTGATAACTTACGGAGGCCAAGATTTGATATTTTCTAATTATAACAGCAACTGGCGTTACCTTCGTAAGATATTTGTTCAAGAGGTCTTAAGTAATAAGAATCTTAAAGCATGTAGTTCTTTAAGAAGGAATGAAGTTAGAAAAACTATCAAAAATGTTTTTAGTAGAATTGGGACCAAAGTCGACATTAGCGAGATTTCATTTACAACAGAGGCAAATGTCATTACAAGAATGGTTTGGGATGACACATCATATAAAAGCGCAAATGGTACCCATCTTGCAGCCGAGTTGCAAATGGTGGCTTCAAACATTGTTAAGTTTATGGGACAGCCAAATTTGTCTGATTTCTTCCCTAGTCTTGCTTGGTTTGATTTACAAGGTGTGGAGAGCAACATGAAGAAGGAACTTAAGAAGTTGGATCAGATTTTCTCAAGAATTATCGAAGATCGAATAGAATCAAACTCCAAAAGGTCGCAAGATGGAGTTAGAGATGAAGGAAAGAAAGATTTTTTACAGGTCTTATTAGATCTCAAGGACCAAAATGATCGAACCTCGCTTACCATCATCCAAGTAAAAGCACTTCTCAATGTAAGATTCATTCATCAAATTGTTATACCTTTTAAATCATTTTTACATTATCCATATTTTGTGGGTAGTACCAAATATCCATCTAATGGAACTATAACATATAAGTAGATCCAACAAAATGAAAATGAATATATATACACTGACTTGAGCCAAACTAATGGTTAGTTTTTGCTCAATTAAATGCTAAAGTGACACAGATGGTTTAACCTGGTCTTATCAGGACGTTATGATTGCGGGAACAGAAACCACGACAACACTGATAGAATGGGCAATGGCGAATATTATGCAAAATCATAGTGTAATGAAAAAGATTCAAGAAGAATTAGCCGAAAATGTAGGACTAAACAACATGGTCGAAGAATCTCATCTCCCAAATCTAAGATACTTAGATGCCACAATCAAGGAAACATTCAGGTTGTATCCTGTAGCTCCTTTCTTACTCCCAAGGTTTCCAAGCAAGGATTGTGTTATAGGCGGATACAAAATTCCAAAGGGTTGTACAATCTTTCTTAATGTTTATTCAATCCATCGAGATCCTCAATACTGGCACAATCCTTTGGAATTCAATCCTGAGAGGTTCTTGACTGATGAGGGGACAAACAAATGGGATTACAATGGAAACAACTTGAGTTTCTTCCCATTTGGAGCAGGTAGAAGATTATGTCCAGGTATTCCATTGGCTGAGAAAATGCAAATGTTAATCTTGGCTTCTCTCTTGCACTCATTTGACTGGAAGTTGCCAGAGGGTGAAAAGCATGACCTTTCAGAAAGTTTTGGGATTACACTAAAGAAAAGAAAACCACTCATTGCTGTTCCATCTCAAAGGTTACCTGATGTGAGCCTCTACGTGTAATCTTGTAGGTGCGTTCATATATGGTTAACATCATCTCGAGATAACTTAGAGAACTTAAAGTCATCTTGAGTATGTTATTTAACATTTGTTATATGTTGATCAATCGTGTGTACGTACTGATATCAAGCTAATTTGGACCTATAATTTTAGTGTGTTTGGCATGGAATAATATTTGATATTTTTGTTTATAGTTGTTTCATTTGTTGTTTAATTAAGTAATTCAAAAGTTAATTTGTGTCATACACAGAAGTGTTCTCACTTCTCTGATATGTTTGTCACTGATTAGCAGTAAGGGTCGCTCAAATCAATTTTCACGCTATGTGTGGAAACTTAAAAACGATCCTTAAACTGAAAAAAATTAAATAAATAAAATTTAAATAGAAAACACACACACAGACACATGTTGGTGATTTTAGTGTCACCGGTTTCATTTAGTGTAATGGATTTTATACGTGTGTTTCAAGGGGATTGAACTTTGTTCTAAAACAAGTATGGAGGGTGTGGAGTACATACTTATTTTAGTCTAAGCTTGTCCCGGTAATATTTAGGGGACGAAGCCCCCTGAAAGCAAAATTCTTGAAGTTCGGGAACAGTTTTTGGGACACACAGAATTCGAAATCACATATCTTCTCTCTGGTTCTTGATCTTGATTTCTGCCAAAATCAAGATTGTTGCTCTTACAATTATCCCAATTCGGATTTCATGATACCAGACATATACGGTCGAAATATTGAATTTGGAAAGTGATTCACACGATTGTAGAATAATCCGGTTTACAATTTCTAACAACACACACACACACACACACACACACACACACACACACATATATATATATATATATATATATATATATATATATATATATATATATTATAGGGGAGGGTTCCATTGAGAACCGATTTTAATGCGAGAACCGCGATAACCAATCTTAGCCGTTGATTTGATAAGTGGAATTCATGGATGGAGAGCGTGGGGGGATCATGTGTGGCAGGGTGTATGTGAGGAATTCATGGGTGGGCAATGATATTGAAAGAGGGGGAATTGGACGGCTCAGATTGGTTCTCGCGATTCTCGCACTAAAAATGGTTCTTTCCGTTGAACCGATTTTAGTGCGAGAACCGCGAGAACCAATCTTAGCCGTTGATTTGATAAGTGGAATTCATGGATGGAGAGCGTGAGGGGATCAAGTGTGGCAGCGTGTATGTGAGGAATTCATGGGTGGACAATGACATTAAAAGAGGGGAAATTGAATGGCTCAGATTGGTTCTCGCGGTTCTCACACCAAAAATGGTTCTCAATGGAACTTTTTCATATATATATATATATATATATATATATATATATATATATATATATATATATACATACATATATATATATATATATATATATATATATATATATATATATATATTGTTAAATAGTGATTAATGCCATTGAGTTAGTTAAATGGTAGTTGGTCTTGATCGTGGTTAATTCAGGTTAACTGTAGTTAGGCTTTAATCTGAAAGTTTGTTACAAGTTAGTTAGTACACTGTAGCTATAAATAGAGTGTATTACATTGTAATCTGTTGTATTCAATTTCTGATTCATATTAATTTGATAATAAAGCTATTCACGTTATCATCTCAATTACTTCTTCGTGTATTCTAAACTTGTTGTTGATTATATCAACAATTGGTATCAGAGCCATAGGTGGTGAATTGCGTGAGTTCAGATCTTGATTCGAAGGGGAAAAACACACTGTTGCAGGGAAGAATGGGATCTACGAGATTCGATCTTGGAAAATTTGATGGCAAGAATGATTTCGGCCTCTAGAGAGTCAAGATGCGAGCACTACTCGTTCAACAGGGCACGGTAGCAGCCTTGGAAGGTGGAGAACGACTACCAACAACGTTATCTGACAAAGAGAAGAAAGAAATCATGGAAAAGGCTCACAGTGCTATCATATTAAGTTTGGGAGATCGAGTTCTTTGTGAAGTCACAAAGGAAACAACAGCAGCAGGGGTTTGGTCAAAATTGGAAGGACTGTATATGACTAAATCCCTAGAAAATAGACTGTACTTGAAGGGAAGATTATACACTTTTCAAATGACTTCTCGAAGTAAGGTAGAAGACCATATAGATGAGTTTAACAAATTAGTGCTTGATTTGGAGAACATCGACGTAACTCTAGATGATGAAGATCAAGCAATTATTTTCTTGACTTCTTTACCAGAATCTTATGAGCATTTCGTGGAGACTCTCATGTATGGCAGAGAAAGCCTCACAATGGAAGAGGTGTTAGCAGCTCTTAATTTAAAGGAGTTGAAGAAGAGGAGTGACACTAAAGAGGAATTCAGTGAAGGCTTGTACATTAAGGGAAAACATGATAGGAAGGAAGGAAAATCAAAGAGCCCCTTCAAGACCAAAACTAAATTCAAGAGGAAGTGTTTTATTTGCCATTCAGAAGACCATTTAAAGAAAGATTGTCCTGAGAAGAAGAAATCAAAGTCCTACTCAAATTGGAAAAGTAAAGATCCAAGTAATACAGAAGCATACTCTGATGGCTATGACAGTGCTGAGGTATTGGTAGTTTCTGTTTTGAAAAATTGTCATGAATGGGTATTGGATTCTGGTTGATCTTATCATATGACCTCTTGTAAAGCATACTAACATGACTTTCATAAAATTGATGGTGGCTTAGTATTGCTAGGAGACAATAAACCATGTCAAGTAGTGGGTGAAGGGACTGTATATTTTAAAATGGTTGATGGGAGAGAAATAAAGATAGAAAAAGTAAGATTTGTACCAGAATTAAGAAGAAACTTATTATCCCTTGGTGTTCTTGATAAACAAGGATATAAGGTTCTTATGTATGATGGAAAACTAAAGGTGTTAAATCAACAAGAATTGTTGTTAGATGGAGTACAAAGTCAAAGCAACAATTTGTAATGGTTAAATGGAAAAGCTATGACAAAGACTGCAGCAGTGGTTGAAAGAGGTGAAAGCACAAACTCGGTAGAGTTATGGCATACAAGGCTAGGCCACATAAGTGAAAGAGGTCTAAAGGAGCTGTGTAAAGAAAATGTGCTAAGTGGAATAAAAGATCCAAGACTCAACTTCTGTGAACATGGCATTTATGGCAAGGCTCATAGAGTAAAGTTCAGTGTAGGGAGACATAATACCTCTGAAATAATTGATTACATACACTCTGACCTATAGGGACCTGCAAGAGTTCAGTCTCTAGGTGGAGCTCATTATTTCATGTCCATTGTGGATGATTTTTCAAGAAGGGTATGGGTCATGATATTACACTCGAAGAGTGATGCTTTTGAAAGCTTTAAAGAATGGAAAGTACTGATTGAAAATTAGACTAATAAGAAGGTTAAGAAATTGAGAACTGACAATGGCTTAGAGTTTTGTGATAAAAGGTTCAATGAATTTTGTAAGCAAAATGGCATAGCCAGGCATAGAACTGTGGTTGGAACCCCTCAACAAAATGGACTGGCAGAGAGAATGAATAGGACCTTGTTGAACAAGGTAAGGTGTATGCTGTCTCAATTAGGGTTGCCAAGTAAGTTTTAGGCTGAAGCAGTAACAAGAGCAAGTTATTTGATAAACTTGTCACCTTCATCAGCCATTGAATTTAAAACCCCTATGGAGAAATGGTCAGGTAGTGTGATGAGCTATGATCATTTGAGGGTATTTGGTTGTATAGCTTATGCACATGTGAACCAAGGGAAGCTGGAACCCAGGGCTCAGAAGTGTGTTTTTCTAGAGTATCGTGAGAGTGTAAAGGGCTATAAGCTTTGGAGGTTGAATGAAGAGAAATCAAGACTGATCATTAGTAGGGATTTTGATATTCAATGAAGGCATGATGTATATGGATGTGCTTAAAGGGAAAGGTGTGTGTACCTTATGAGACAGGAGTCCAGTTTGAGGTGGAGCAGGGAGTTCAAGATTCAGGTTCAAGTTCAACTGGTAAGTCGAGTGCAGGGTATTCATCTCGCAGTAACAGGTCAAACTTGTCTGATTACATGTTGGCCAGAGATAGAACAAGAAGGCAAGTAAGAGCACCAACAAGGTTTGGGCATGCTGATGTGATCACTGAAATAGACTGGAGTGAAAATGAGCTAGCATATGCTTTTACAGCTGCTGGAAAGTTGAATGATGATGAACCTGTGTCCTTTAAGGAAGCAATGAACTCTAAGGACAGAGACAGGTGGCTTTGTGCCATGAAAGAGGAGATGGAGTCTCTGTTGAAAAATGAAACCTGGGAATTGGTAGATAAGCCTGATGGACAGAAGCTAGTGTGTTGTAAGCGGTTATATAAACTCAAGGAAGGCATTTCAGGAGATAAACCAAGGTTTAAGGCCAGTTTGGTGGCAAGAGGGTTTACACAAAGAGCTGGGATAGACTATAATGATGTGTTCTCACCTGTAGTTAAGCATAATTCAATTAGGATCATGGCTGCAGTAGTAGCTCAATTTGATCTTGAATTGGAACAGCTTGATGTGAAAACTGCTTTCTTGTATGAGGATTTAGAAGAACAAATATATATGTGTCAACCAGAAGGCTTTGAGATTGGAAATCCAGAGAAAAAGGTGTGTCTACTTAAAAGATCACTATATGGATTGAAACAGTCACCGTGCCAATGGTATAAGAGGTTTGATGCACATATGATACAACATGGGTTTAAAAGAAGTGACTTTGATAGCTGTGTTTATGTGAAAGAGTATAAACCAGGTTGTTACATCTATCTGCTTCTATATGTAGATGACATGTTTTTAGCTTGCAAAGACAAAGAAGAAATTAAGCAAGTAAAAGAAATGTTATCTTCTGCATTTGAAATAAAGGAGTTGGGTGAAGAAAAGAAGATTTTGGGTGTTGAGATTATGAGGAACAGGAAAGAAGGAACTCTGATGTTGTCTCAGAAGGGTTACATTGAAAAATTGTTGTGTAAGTACAATATGAGTTATGCTAAGTGTGTGTCAACACCTCTAGCTCAACATTTCAAATTGTCTCTGAATGATAGTCCCAAAACAGATAAAGAAAGACAGATGATGAACAAGATTCCCTATGCAAATGTGGTTGGAAGTTTGATGTACCTAATGGTCTGTACTAGACCTGACATTGCTTATAGTGTTAGTTTGGTGAGTAGATATGTTTCCAATGCAGGTCAGAATCACTGGAAGGCTGTAAAGTGGATTCTGAGATATCTAGTGGGCTCTACTGAAGTTGGTCTGGTGTATAAACGGATGGATTGTCATGTACTGGAGAATGGTCCATTTGTTAGTGGTTACACAGATGCAAATTTTGCTAGGGATATGGATAAAGGAAGATCTTTGATTGGATATGTATTTCAAGTGTTGGGTTGTACTGTGAGCTGGAAGTCAACATTGCAGAGAGTTATGGCTTTGTCTTCAACTAAATCAGAATATATAGCCTTAGGTGAAGGAGTTAAAGAGGCTATATGGGTCAAAGGATTGATGTCTGAGTTGCGGTTTGATGTTCAGGAACCTATTGTTGTGTGGTGTGATAATCAAAGTGCTTTGCATTTATCAAAGAATCAAGTATTCCATGATAGAACAAAGCATATTAATGTTCGACTGCATTTTATTAGAGAAGTTGTTGAGTCTGGTGCAGTAGTGATCAAGAAAATCCATACTGATGACAATTGGGCAGACATGTTAACAAAACCTTTGTTATTTCCGAAGTTTTCAAAGTGCTTGGAGGGCTTGCAGATTCTTGATAACTCTTGTTGTCATTAATCAAGGTGGATATTGTTAAATAGTGATTGATGCCATTGAGTTAGTTAAATGGTAGTTGGTCTTGATCGTGGTTAATTCAGGTTAACTGTAGTTAGGCTTTAATCTGAAAGTTTGTTACAAGTTAGTTAGTACACTGTGGCTATAAATAGCGTGTATTACATTGTAATCTGATGTATTCAATTTCTGATTCATATTCATTTGATAATAAAGCTATTCACGTTATCATCTCAATTACTTCTTCGTGTACTCTGAACTTGTTGTTGATTATATCAACATATATAAAGATCTTGAAGAATAAAAACTTACTATTAGAGGACCTTAATCTCGACTCTGATGCGTTCAAAACTTTCTTGAAAGTTATAACAAGTTAAATAAAATTCATAAAATATGCTTCTATGAGCTGTTCGAGATGAAAAATCCTTTTACAAATTTTTTAGCCTAATATACTCTTACGAGTTACGAGTATAATTAGTAATATTCTATATATATGCAATACACACATTTGCATCTTTAACAATTAACTTTGAAATTTCAATAATAGACATCAAACTTCTATTAATGTGATTTATAATGCCTTTAAATTAGGAGAAAAAACATCAACATCCACATCCTATACATTGTTATTAAAAAAAAGCAGTTGTAAATTTAATACAATTTTTTTTAATTCAACATCGTCCAATGACGTCAACTTGGATAACTCGTATAAAAAATGTATTATCAAATGTTTTTAATTGTTCAAATCAAGCATATAATGATGTAATTTCCATATGAACAACCACAAAAATTTCTCTATTTTAGTACTCTCTTTTGCAAATTGTATTTGATCTTCATTATAGTCTTATCAAATTGTTTTTATTCCTAATAACTCGCTATTGTATTGGAAATATAGGTTCTACTACATATCATGAGCAATTGTTTTAGTAATTATATCATATTTGAAATAAACCCTTCATTTCTATATTCTCCAAATATGTCATTTAACTTTCTATTTGATTAAGAGTATTGGTAACCCTCACATACACTCTTAGAATTATTAAAGTGAGGGGTGTAATATGTAATTACTCAAAGTTGGGGAAATGCTATATAAAGGTATTTCCCCCACATTCTAAGAGACGCTTTGCATATTACTCATTTGTGTTTGTGAACTCTCTCTAGCTCTCGGCTCTCTCTCTCTCTCTCTCTCTCTAACCGAACATATACACAAACACATACTAAAGCATTGCTTCATCCGTAAACCTTACGGGACCAACAATTGGTATCAGAGCCAAACCTGGTTTTGGCTCGTGATTGTTCAAAAGAAGAAAACAAAATCTCGAAGATTTCAAGCTTCCAAGAAGAAAAAGCTCTCGGTTTCACAAAGGTTCAAAAACTTCATCTTTCTTCAAGAAAAACTCAAGCTCAAACAACTTCTAAAGGTAGAACTCGTTAAAGGTATAAGCTACATCTTCATTAACTTTCCTTTGAGTTGTTTCTATATTTTACAAAGTTTACAAAACATTCTTTGAAGAAAAACACAAACCGTGGGAGTTTTTTATATACATTAGGTCAAGAAGGTCATTAAATACCCACCTTTTTAAACATTAAATTTTCTGGGTATTTAAGCATTTATGGTGTTCTTGGTCTGAAAGTACAACTTGAAGAAGAAGAAATCGTATTTTGTAATTTATTTAATTATAAATTCATAATAGTTTAAGTGTTGTACAAGGAAAATCAAGTACTTGCCACACCAATCAAGTACAAGTGGTTAGACACTATTCAGGGTATGACAATCTGATTTCAAAAGGACACCTCATACTCTATCAGCCGGATCCCTGATCAGACACGATTGGGTTGTGCGGCTTATAGAGTATCTCAAGGAACGTTTAAGTGTTGATATTCTATCAGCCGGATCTTCAAAGTCAATCGCACGCGATTCACACTTGGTATTCTATCAGCCGGAACTTAGTGTTGATACGCTATCAGCCAGTTCAAACCTTAGGAATTGCACGCGGTTGAAATTTTTCTAAGGAACACTTTAATCGCACGCGATTGAAAGTTTTCTAAGTTCACATTGATTCGCATGCGATTAACTCTTGAATCATATATGTGCTATTCAAAGGACTTGTTGATTCACTCTATTGGCAATCGCATTTGATTGTCAGGACTAACTGTTTTATTTCCTAAGTGTTTGATGCAACAGGATTGAATCGCATTCGATTGGTTACTTTATTAATCAATACTAAGTCCTTACTCTGCCCGTTTGTTTTCAAGGAATTTACTCACTCAATCGCATTCTATTGGATCAATTCGCATTCGATAAGACATATCTCAAACAGTGACATTCCTAAGACTTGGACAAGTATTTGACTCTTTGGACTTGACTTAAAGAACTCTAAGACATTTGGACTTAATCAAACAATCTAATTCATGATTGAATTTAATTTAAATCAGATTTAATTCAAAGGTGAATTACATTATCTCAAGTCTATCTACTTCAAAGTTGAATTTCATCTTTGTAAGATCTAATTAAAAATTGAAATTCAAAAGACTTAGTTCTTTAATCAATCTTTCAAGTCACTTTAAAATCAAGCTCGAATAGAGTCACACTACTTTAAGAAAAGTTTTCGAACAATCAATCCATACATAACAAGTGAACGATCATTTCTGTAATCAAAGTTCAAACAATGTCTAGCTCAAATGAAATGATGTCCATCGGTACAGATACAAAACCTCCTATTTTGTTTCGGGGGGAATACAATGTCTGGAAAGGAAGGTTCATGGACTTCCTAGAGCACAATGAACTCTTCGGTGACAAGATGATAGAATGCATCCACAAGGGCAACACCAAGTTTACAAGGATCGGTGAAGCTGACTCAACTAACAATCCCCCCATTCTCAGACATGAGAGAGAAAAGACCAATGATGAGCTGACTGCTACTAAGAAGGAAACAAAGAAAGCTGAGAGACTAGCAAAGTACTATCTAAAACAGGGTCTCTCATCTGAGATTTATCTGAAGATTGACAGATTGGGTACTGCCAAGGAAATCTGGGATGAAATCAAAAAGCAGTTACAAGGCACTGAACAAGGAGAGTACATCAAACGCACTCAGCTGGTCAACAGTTACCATGAATTCAAAGCTCGTGAAAATGAGCTCCTGTCAGACACATATGGCAGATTTTGCAAGCTGCAAAATGAAATGAGATCCAATCAAATTGTCAGAACTGACCTTGATTTGAACTGTGTTTTTCTGAATTCATTAGGTACTGAGTGGAAGGGCTATGCCAGACTTTACAAACAGATCAACAAAGATCTTACATCAGTCACCTTCCACAACATCTTCGAAGATCTCAATCAGTATCAAGATGAAATCTTGCAGTCTAACCTGAAACAACCAGCTGCTGATCCTCTTGCCCTGGTGGTAGCTGACAGAATCCCTAGGGAAACATCATCCAGATCAATGAAACTTAAACACGTGGTTCTCAGTGATTCTGATCACGATGATGATGATGATGATTCAATAGAAGCTGCATTTCAAGCTCTCACAGTGGCCAACAAGAACTTCAAGAACCGTTTCAACAAGACTAACAATAGACAACGGTTCACATCTGGTTCAAGGAGACCCGAAAGAGCTGCTCTTGTTGACAAGCCAAGGTACCAGAGAGAAGAGAAGAAGGAGGAAAAGAAAACTGACTCCAAGTGCTACAACTGTGGAAGATTAGGGCATCTAATCCGGAATTGCCCCATGAAAAAGACCAAAGATGCAGAATACTATCGGCAGAAGTACCATCTGTTCAAATAAAGACAGGCTGGGAACACGCTGCTAGTAGAAGAAGATCAGTTTCTGGATGACACAGAATCGGACAGGGATCTAGATGGTGAAGATCACGCTCAGTTCTGTTTGATGGCTCGCAATGATGAAGAAAGTAGGGAGGATGATGATGGTGATAATCTCTCTGAATCAGATGAGGAAAGCTTGGATAGCGAGAAGGTATCTTCTGACTCTAACTATAATATGGGTTTTAAACATGAACACATACAAACCATATTAATCCGAATGAAAGAGTTAGAAAATCAGATAATATAGTTAACCACTAGAAATCAAGTTCTAGGAGATTTTTCACACAACAAGGATATAGAGGCACAAACAATAATTAAGCAGTTAGATAACGACTTAATTAGCCTTAAGATCCAATTAACTGCTAAAGAATCTGAATTCTTAGAATTAACTAATAGCACGAATACCACCATATTAGATCTTAAAGCAGAGTGTGCATGTGCTGAAAAGGATTCTGAAATTCTTAAAAATGAACTTAGGAATGAACTAAGTACTCTTTACACCAGAATCTATGAACTTGAATATCTTCTATCCAAACGCAATCAAAGCGACAAGATCATCTCTCAATACAAAGAAAAGGAACGTCCTTTATCCAGATGGAAACTCGATGGACTGGGCTTCAAACACCCAAATGCATTGAGAAAAGTTACGTCCAAACAATTGTACAATGTTGATCTGTTTGGCAAAGGGCTTACTCAACGGATGGTTTTTGTTGGTCAAGAAGAGGAAAGTATTGAAGAAGAAGTCAAACGAACTCTTAATCTTCAAACTGAAGTTCCATTTGACTACTCTGATCTTAATGACTCATATCTTACCTGTCTCACTTCATCATCTGATACTGATGTTTCATCTTCTATCTACACTGATGACGAACTCTACTCCCCTGTTTCACTAAAGCCCACTGTTGAATACATTCCTCAAAAGGAATTACAGCAAAGGTTTCAAAACTTACAGGAGTTTTGCTTCACTCATCTAGTTCAAGGTGACCTTACCAAAGCCTTCCAATCAGAAACCACATCTGAACCCTCTCCTCTAGTTCAAGAAAATGTCATCCTCCACGAGCGTCTCCAAACAGTATTCAATCTTGATGGCAAGATCATTGACGACTTGTGCAAAGAAAATTTTGAATTGCTTGAACGAATCAAAGAGGTCGAATATGGTCTGGAACCACCCACTCCATTTACCTTCTCACCACAGGGAACCACATCTGATGAAAGAATTGAAGGTTCCAAACATGTGTATACATCTTCTCCAGATGTCAAAACTGAGATAAAATATGTTAATAAGTCATCCATGATAAACTTAAAACTTAAACAGATTTTGAAACCAAAACAAACCTCCACTTTCACTTCAACTCACAGTTCTCGTAAAATCATTGACATACCTGAATCGTCAAAAGCTGCTGCTAGTCGACCACGACTCAATTCTAACAATTTCCATTCTGCTGCAGATGTGAAGAATCTCGGGAGTGAAGAGCGTAAAATAAACACAAACTGGAAGAGAGTCATTCCTAAGTCCAATAGGAAATGTTCAAACACTGGTCAAACATGTGAACAACTTTTGATGTTTAATTCAGTCTGTAATCGTTCAAGTTTGCATGATAATATAGCCTCTTCGCAGTTTTGTACTAGTGATGGTTGCTTACATGGTCATTGTCAATTTAACTGTGAATATGATCAATTGCGAAAACAAATTGGAATTAAACCATGTGAGGACTGGATAGACTTTTACACTAACCAAGTCTGTGTTCCATTTATAACCTCAAAAGGTATCATCATTAATCAATGGATCACAACTCGTCAGTCACATGCACTCAAACGTTTACACAAATCAAGGCGACTACTGACGATTAAGGAACTAGAAGTCTACAGATGGAAGGGCTATGAAGCATTTAAAAGGGCTTGGATTTCACAGGAAAAATACTTGCATTCTCAAAAGCGTTCTCGCAATTCCCCTTCCAAAATCTCCAAGTCTTCTAAACCCAAGCCATCATCCATTCAACGAGTAGCAAAACCTACTAATCGCAGTGCTCCAGTTCAGCAAAAGCAAGTTGATGCACCGAGGCCACTGAGAATTCTTAAGAATTTCTCGCAACCATGGATTCGCAAACATAACGCTTCCGCAACTCTACCAAATCCAAAACCTCCGATTCCATCAACTGTCAAACCAACAGTGGTAAAGAAACTTTCTTCTCAGCCAATTTCTTCCAAATCTATTCCTTCCCGAAAACAGATTAAACCCACATGGGTACTCAAGAATAGATCAGTAGAAGTTTCACCACCACAAGCAGACAACATCACTACTCAGTCACTTCTAGGGACTAACAATCAAGGACCCATTCAGATATGGGGACCTAAACGTGATTTATTCTCTTTTTGCAGGTGCCTCACTTGTGGTACCTTGACTCCGGCTGTACCAAACATATGACCGGCAACAAAAGTCTTCTCAAGAATTATGTTCCTAAGTACTCCGGGAATGTACGTTTTGGGAACGACAATGTTGCACCAATATTGGGGTACGGAGACATTGAGAAGAAGCACATCAAGATCAAGAAAGTCTCCTATGTTTAAGGATTAGGTCATAATCTATTTAGCATCGGACATTTTTGTGACAAAGATCTGGTAGTCGTATTCAAGAAAAACAAATGTTCTGTGATCACAGAAACTGGTGATGAATTACTTGCAGGCTCTAGGACATCTAACCTGTATTCCATAGATTTAGAGAAATATGATTCTCCTAATTCTGTGTGTCTTCTGTCCGAAGCTTCAAATGATCTTACTTGGCAATGGCACCGTAAACTCTCTCATCTGAACTTTCAGAATATTAACAAACTAGTCACTAGTGACTTGGTGAGAGGCATTCCCAAGCTAAGATTCAACAAGGACCATCTGTGTGCAGCCTGTGAGAAAGGGAAAATGAAGAGGGCTACTCATAAATCAAAGCAAGTGTTTAGCACTACCAAGCCTTTAGATCTCCTGCATATGGATCTCTGTGGTCCTATGAGAATTCAGTCCAAGCATGGGAAGAAGTACATACTAGTCATGGTGGATGACTATTACAGCTATACTTGGGTCAAATTTTCTGCGTGCTAAAGATGAAGCTACTCCAACAATTATCACATTCATCAAACAGTAGCAGAACAAGTATGGTCAGAGCGTTGTCTCAATCCATACAGACAATGGAACAGAATTCAAGAACAACGCTCTGAAAAGCTTTTGTGACCTAGTTGGGATCAACCATCAGTTCTCTGCAGCATACACTCCACAACAGAATGGTGTGGTCGAACGACGAAACAGAACATTGGTTGAAGCTACCCGTACCATGTTGTCATACTCCGGGCTCCCACCTTCCTTTTGGGCTGAAACCATCAACACTGCCTGCTATACGCAGAATCGCTCTTTCATTAATAAACGTTTTAATAAAACTCCCTATGAACTAGCAAATGGCATAGTGCCTAATATCAAATACTTTCATGTCTTTGGTAATAGGTGCTTTGTTCTAAATAACAAGGATAATCTAGGAAAGTTTGCTCCTAAAGCTGATGAAGCTATTTTCTTAGGTTATTCCACTGAATCTAAAGCCTACAGAGTTTTTAACAAACGTACAAAGAGCATTGTTGAAAGTATCAACGTAACATTTGATGATGCATTGAATGTTACAGATTTTCCACCTAAATCAATAGTAGTTGCTTCTGAACATACCTGTTCAGGACCGGCGCTTGAAAATCAAGAATCAAACAATCCATCCAGTTCAAATACTAATCTTGACTTTATGTTAGATTTCTTAGGATCTAAATCCTCTCCTGTTTTAACTGATAACAGGGACAACACAGGCTTACAAACAAGTGTTACTATAACTGCTCCTACGGTCACTGAAACGAATCCTTTTACTGATCTCTATGCTGAGGATTCTTCTTCTGTTTCTTTTCCCCCTTGACTTCTCAGATTCCTAACCCGGAGAGTTCTCCTGTGTTTGATTCAGACCCACATTTCTATCCAGAAGATGAAGAAGAAGCACGACACTTACAAGATCTCATTCCTTCATATTCCACTTCACATGAAATTAAGTGGACCAAACATCACTCTGAAGAGAACATCATCAGAGATCCTTCAGTTGGCATTCAAACAAGATCCGCAACAGCAAACGAATGCCAATTCTCTGGTTTCTTAAGCATCATTGAACCCACCAAGACTTGTGAAGCACTAGATGATCCAGATTGGGTAATTGCAATGCAGGAAGAATTACACCAATTTGATCGTCTCAAAGTCTGGTGATTAGTTCTTCTCCCATATGGCAAATCTGTTGTAGGAACTAAATGGGTTTACAAGAACAAAAGGGATTCGGATGGAGTGGTTATTCGTAACAAAGCTAGGTTGGTCGCTAAAGGCTACAATCAGCAAGAGGGCATTGACTATGATGAAACTTTTGCCCCCGTTGCTCGCATTGAGGCTATACGACTCTTTCTTGCATATGCAGCCTCCCGCAGCTTTCGAGTGTTTCAGATAGATGTGCAGACAGCTTTTCTCAACAGTGTACTTAAAGAAGAAGTATATGTCTCACAACCAGAAGGTTTTATCAACTCTAACTACCCTAACCATGTATATATTCTAGATAAGGCCTTGTACGGTTTAAAACAAGCCCCACGTGCATGGTATGATGTCTTATCTGAGTACTTGATAGGTGAGGGTTATTCAAAGGGAAAGACAGATACCACTCTATTCACAAAGACTAAAGGTAGGGACAAAATTCTTGTTCAGATATATGTAGATGACATCATCTTTGGATCTACGAATCCAAAGTACAGTGAAGAGTTTGCACAAACAATGGCAAACAGGTTTCAAATGAGTATGATGGGAGAGATGTCATTCTTTCTCGGACTCCAAGTAAAACAGTTGAGTCATGGCAGTTTCATTTGCCAGTCTAAGTATATCAAAGATCTTCTCACCAAGTATGATATGCTCAACTGTAATCCTATATCCACACACATGGCTGCTAAGGCACAACTATCCGCAGATCTTGATGGTTCTCCTGTAGATCTAAAAACCTACCGTGTGATGATTGGATCGTTACTGTATCTTACTGCTAGTCGTCCGGATATCATGTTCTCTACCTGTCTCTGTCCCAGATTCCAGGCGAATCCTAAAGAGTCACATCTTCTGGCAGTTAAGCGGATATTCAGATATCTAAAAGGGTCTATGGATCTAGGTCTATGGTACCCCAAAGATTCAAATCTGGATCTTCATGCTTACTCAGATGCTGACTATGACGGTTGCAAGATTGATCGGAAAAGCACCTCTGGTAGTGCACACTTCCTGGGTGATCGTTTAGTCTGTTGGGCCTCAAAGAAGCAAAACTGCGTATCCACTTCTACAGCTGAAGCTGAGTATGTTGCTGCTGCAATGTGCTGTTCACAAAGTCTCTGGATACGAACACAGTTATCAGACTTTGGCCTTAGGTATGACAACATTCCATTACTATGCGATTCCCAGTCTGCCATAGCTATCTCTTGCAATCCGGTACCACTCTAAAACCAAACACATTGATATACGTTATCACTTCATAAAAGATAATGTAGAGAAAGGTCTTATTGAGCTCCAATATGTTCCTACTGAAAATCAGCTTGCTGACTTGTTTACCAAACCATTGGACGAAAGTCGCTTCACTGAGTTGGTATCCAAGTTAGGCATGCTCAATCTGAAAATATAACATACTGTTGCTCCATTTTTCCTTTCTTTCTTTTTTGTTTAGGGTAGGTGTTACACTGATTGTTCTTTGTGCAGCTTCATGATACAACACTCGAGGGGGAGTAACTTTCTGGTGCTACACATGTATCTTATGTGTAGGGGGAGAAAAATCATACACATACTGCACATGTGTAGGGGGAGAAGTATCAAACTGACACATTCCCAAAAATTTGAAAATTTCTCACAAAAAGATGCAAGAGTCTAGGGGGAGTGTGTCAAACAAATATTCAAATCAACCATATCTGAAAAAATTCAATTTTCAAAATTCAGATATCTTGAGTTTTTCAAGTATTGGATCAATCGCATGGATAACCAAAGAGTTAATCGCACGTGATTAAAGTCCCAAAGAGTCAATCGCATAGATTGAGACCAAGGGTTAATCGCACGCGATTAAAGCCCCAAAGATTCAATCGCATCGAATGAGACCAAGTGTTAATCGCATGGATAACCAAAGGGTTAATCGCACGCGATTAAAACCACAAAGAGTCAATCACATCGATTGAAAGACCAAGTGTTAATCGCACGCGATTCATTAGCATGTTAATAGGACCAAGTGTTAATCGCACGTGATTAACACATCAAAGGGTTAATCGCGAGCTCTATAAGCCGGGTTTCTTTACCATTCGCATTGGCTATCAGCCGTGTTTTTAACCGACTGTGAGGGCCAATCAGAGGTTGACACGTGTCTTTTTTCCCTGACATAAGTTACTCATCAGTTACCAAACGTCCTTCACACGATTCAAAATTCGAAAATTCGACTAAGTGTTCTCTCGTTTTGTTGGTTACTTGATTTCGAAAAACATCCCGTTATTGTGCCAAAATATGCAATTTTAGTGTCAAAATACTCCTAATCTCAAAGGTAACAACTTGTATGGTTTACATTTTGAAGATTTTGAGTTAAAAGGGTATTTTTTGGCCTTAGAACACCCATATGCGAATGAGAGTCTCAACACTTTGAAGGGATTTTTGGTACACGAAACTAACTTGTTTGATGAAACAAAGTTTGCGATGAGTATATTGAACACTTGGGGAACACTTTGATGTAAAAATATTTCAAAAATCTCGAAAAGTGTTCTTCATGTTCTTGGGGGGTATAAACGTACACTAACAATTTGGTTTTTGACCTAAAAAGAGGTGTTAGGGTGATTTTTTTTACTATGCTTCAGTACTACAAAGTTGTTCAGTACTATATAATTGACACTTTTAAAGTATCAAAACAACTTTTTTATACTAAAAATCATCCTGTGCACAGTGAGGGTTCAACACTTAGGGTGTTAGAACATTGGTCAACATAGGTCAAACTTTTGTCATGCATATCTCTTTATCCTTAACTTAACTGTTTTGTCTATCTGTACAGATAGAATGGCTCAAGCTGTACGTGACCCAGAGGAGATCATGCCCCAAGCAGAATTCCTTAACACCAAATCTCATGAAAACAACCATTTTGTTGACTAAAGAAAACTGAGAAACCTTACCTACCCAATTGTCACGGAAATTCTCAAAATACACCCACTCAATCACCTGCTGACCTATAACCCAGCCAAAACAGGCACACATGTACCTGAACTATACGTTCAACAATTTTGGAAAACATGTGATGTGCGGATCAATGACAGGGGTTATGAAGTAATCCATGCTGAGGTCGACGAATGTCAAGTCAATATATCTCTTAGTCGCCTTAGAACAATGTTTGCCCTACCCAGAGCATACAGCAGACCTCCTACACAAACTTTGAGGAAATCCCAGACGAGGATGCATGTCTTGCAGCTATAATGGAGATGGGGTATGATGGTGAGCTCACATGTAAAGGTCAATTCAAACGCAACAGCTTGCACCCAAAGTATAATACATTAATGACAGTGCTTCAAATGTGTCTCACCCCAAAGCACTTGGGTTATGAATTCCCCATTGAGTATCAGCTCAAAATTTTTGTCGCTGCAGCCAACCATATGCATGTAGACTATGCATTTCTTCTCTTCCAAGATATTAAAGCTACTATGCAAAGAAAGAATTCCCAAAAGAAGAAAGATGCAAAGATGCTGCCGTACCACCGCTTCCTACCAATGATCATCCAGTTTGTGATGGATCGGAATGTTGATATTCCTCGGAGGACAGGTTTACCTTCTATTACTCCTAAACTTTTCTTGTATATAAAACCTGCCGCTCCAACCAACATGCCAATTCCAAGACCCTTCCCTGTATCTCTCTTAGACCTTTGTGAGCAGAATGATATTGTTAAGAGATATAGGGAGAGTGTAGGATTACCTCCCATGGTTGTGCCAGAACCGGCTATACCTGCCCAGGGAGGTGTAGAACCTGGTGAGGAATTAGAACATAGGCCTCAGACATCTGTGGGTGATGCTGAGAGGGAAGAGCAGAGAGAAAATGAAGAGAGGGGAGGAGAAGAGGGTGAAGGTGATGAGACTAGAGAGGAAGGGGATGCATATGATCCCGCCACCATTCAAGCCATCGTTCAATCTCTTTCTCAATCCACCCGCACCCAAGCTGTTCTTACAGAACTTGGTCTTGACGTTTCCGAGTCATCCAGTTCTTCTCATGATGAGTCTGCTTCCCATCCAGGAGATGCCCCTACCTTTGAACCTGTTATATCTCCTATGGGCACTCCTGAGCACCCAATTGAACAACCAGCAGAAAGCACACCCTCTTTCATGAAACTTACTGACCCACATACTACCTCTCCTGACCAGACTCAACCCAATCAAACTAGTCAGATCATTTCTCAACCTGGTGGTCTGGTCATTTCTTTGACTTCACCTGCCCCAACAACTACCATTCCTATCATTCGCAATGCCATCATTGCCCCTGACCATGACATTCCAGTTGTCTCTCCATCTCCTGATATATCTGTTGAAACTGGCTCTGTTACTCCTGATTCTTTACTTGATCCTAATCAATATGCCGGATATGGTCCAGGTAGTGGTGAAGAGGAAGATAGATTAGATAGGAGTTCGAGTGAAAGAGAGGAGGTGAGAAAAGAAAAAGTGAGTGCTGAGGGTTCCCCACACCCAGAAAGCCGGGAAGCCACATCCACTATGGGGCCTGACAGTGTTGGGCCTCATATTGAACAAGTCGCGGTGATCCCACCCGTGCAAGTTTCTACCCAACCAAGCTACTACGGTGTCTCTCAACAGGCACCGTCTTTATTGCACAGGGTTATAGCACATACACTGGGTCAACCCCAATTGGGTGTTAGACCTATTGAACAAAGAGGACTGCCTCCCTCATCCTCGACTCCTTTTGATGCACGATTTGACATACCGCGGATTTTCGCATATCTTGACCAACACAGGGTAACAATCGATGCACTGAGCTTGTTGGCTCAACAAGTCTCCTCAACTTCCAGAGGTGGTACTTTTTCAGGTGCCATTCGAGGATTGGAAGGAAATCCTGCTGGAGCCAACATTCCTTCTGCTCCAGTAGGTAGTACTACCTATGTGGCTGGTACTTCAACCCGAAATCTTTGTGATTCCAGGTTTGTTTCACGTGCAGAACTTCATGATCACATTCTACAAGCCGTGGCACCAATCTACCAACAACTGCTAACGACAAATCAAAGGTTGGATCGGATTGAACAAGCTTCCCAGGCCCAAGCTCAACAATTGAATAGAATAGAAGCACTCCTTAATGCTAGACCTGCAGTGCCAGAACCACAGTGACAACCTGATCCATCATCTATGTCAGTTGATGCCTTAAAGAGCTTGCTATATGTCAGACTCCTGGAACAACAGCCAGAATCAGCTCATGATCAAGACCTTCTGACTACTCTTCGCAACGAACAGCGTCCATCGGGAATCTCCATGGTTGACTTTCAAGAGTTTCATGAAGACGTAAACAACAAGATAGATGGGATCACCAGAGGTTTCTATACTTCTTTATCAAAGGTTACTGATCGGCTGACAATACTTGAACAAACTTGTCAGGCTCAGGCTCAGGGAAGCAAGAGGAGGCGGGATGATCAAGATCTTGATGATCAACCCGAGGGGGAGAAAAGAAGAAGATTATATATGACTTCTCCCTCTGCGGCTGCAAATGTACCAGTTGTACCTATTCCTCTATTCAGTTCATACTTATATGCAGGTACAAGTTCAGCTGGGTCTGGGAGTCAACAACAACAAAATGTGGCCGATGAAGTTTATGAATGACAACAAAAGGAAAATGCTGAAAAACAAATTGTACTTTATATACCTCAGCAGCAATCTGAACCGAGGCCAAGTGATCTTGAAGAAGGTGAAATACCTTACGAGCAGCCCTATGCCGAGATGTTTGACTGGTCCAGTAACTCAGAGGAACAAGTGGAAGATTTATATGAGTCTATTCATACATCACCTGCAAGGCAAGTGGGGGAAGGTATTTCTGCTCAACCGGAGGAGGAGACTGAGGATTCTGAGATGGAAAGACTATTCAAAGGCATTGATGAATATGTCGAGTTTGCTGCACGTCCAGATTCTCCTAGAATTGTCCACAAATTTGATGATATTCCCAGTGAAAAAGAACTTGCACTTAAAAGAAAAGAAAGGGAAGCAAATTCTAGAAGGGAAGCTAGGAGAAAGCCTAGACAAAGGAAACCAATCTTCGACGTGTCCAGGGTTCTCAGTGGGATTAATGTTGAAGTTCATGAAACTTTCCCTCCTCCTCGTGGTCAGTTTCAAGAATTAGCTGCCGATGTACTTAAAAGAAACAAACAGAGAGAGGCAGCTGAGAAAACAAGACAAGAGTCTGAATGGCCCTTGCCAAGGAGCTTCATTGTGCCACCTGCTCCTCCAGTGTATCGTGGGGATCCAGGACTTGATGCAGGCAACATGGAAACCTTATTTTGTCAATGCTGCTAATCTTGAAGAAAGAATTCCAGACATATTCAACAATGAGCTAATACAGGTTATTTCCCCTGAGTTGTGGAACATGGACGACAAACAGAGAAGAAGATATGAACACATCCTCTCTCAGTCCATTACAAAACCCGAAGAGATCAAATCAGAGTATCCTATAGTTGAACTTATCAATATCTATACTCAGACAACTTACAGAATAAAGTATGTCATCTTTCATGTCAAAAGAGCAAACAACCTGTCATACTTCCTCAACGAAGCAGACTTAAGGTTTGTAAGTATTGAAGACATCAGCTTTATCTTTGACACCCTCTCTCAAAAAAGAGGAAAGTGGCCTGAAGAAGAGTTTGGAAGAGGAGCTCTAATGAAATTCATGAGAAATTTAATGGAATACTTTGAGGAACATGATCTGCAACTCGGAGCTGAAAACAACTATCTGAAAGTCAATCTCTTAAAGCCTAATCAAAGCCATCTAGATCTAGAAAAGCTTGAAGAATTGACAGTTATCTATGATGGGCATCCAAACATCAAAGGTGATCGAGGGGTCGTCTCAAAGAATACAAAAGGCGAAAAGATCTTCATCAGACTTGATGAACTCATGGCGTATTCAGACGACACTTTGAAAATTCTCCATCATAAGATACATCAGAAAGTGTGGGATAACCGGGCAGCCTATACTGATGTAGAACATGCGGAAGCCTATCGTGCTATAGAAAGGATAAGAACGACACTGGCAGGCAGAAGGCAAATACGCAAGTGGCAAGTGGCATTCGGGATTCGCAACAAATCGGGATACGAATAGATTTATGTATTCATTTGTTGTGAATGATTACACACCTCGCTTAGGGGGAGAGTGTTAGAATTATTAAAGTGAGGGGTGTAATATGTAATTACTCAAAGTTGGGTAAATGCTATATAAAGGCATTTCCCCCACATTCTAAGAGAAGCTTTGCATATTACTCATTTGTGTTTGTGAACTCTCTCTAGCTCTCGGCTCTCTCTCTCTCTCTCTCTCTAACCGAACACATACTAAAGCATTGCTTCATCCGTAAACCTTACGGGACCAACATACACCACATTGCCACGTCAGATTTTTTTTCCCGACCACTTAATCACGTAATGATTACTACTCACCATATTAAATTATAACACTTACTTAAATAACTATTAGCCAATCAAAAATCAATTAAATAAAAACAAAAAACATGAGAGATAAATAATGTGTGGGCCCATTTAAACCTTTAATAACCCCACCACCTAGTGTGATATACACCCCTTAACTACATCAACCACTTGATTATGGTGTAGAAAACATCTCACCCCGTATCTCACCTCCTTCACACTCACCTTACTCTAATAGTGTGAGAATTAGATTATAATAAATCTAATTTATTAAAAAGCTTGAAATATAATTACTTTAACACTAAATATTCTACTTTCCCAACAAGTATTAGATAGAGATTTGACACTTAAATTTGAAACATTGTCAAATAAAATTTTCATTTTTTTGCGGATTAGAAATAAAACTTAACACAAGAATATGTCATGCATGTCACTACGTATAAGATTAAGACTATGACAAACACATGCAAGTATAATACTCTCGGATTAATTTCAAGTAGACGTTTTTGAACACTTGATGTTCTCCTTTTATATTAGAACCATCATCACAACATTTGCCCCTTACATCATTAACATTTAATTACATTTATGCCATCTTTAAATCTCATGCATTGCTTTTGATGATCCAATGGTCCAGATTGGTTCTTTAGGTTCTTTGTTTAACACATTGTTCTTTATTGATGCATTTTCTATATATATATATATATATATATATATATATATATATATATATATATATATATATATATATATATATATATATATATATATATATATATATATATATAACCTAAACTATACAAAATTGAGTTAATAGCACATAATTAGAGACAAGAAAAGGGGACGGCGACAATTAAGCACATAATTTTTATAATTTTTATTTTATTTGCTGAAAACTCCATATTATAGTGCTAATTATCAAGATTAAGGAAGGTGTGTACAATATTAAGCTAAAGTATGTATTATTGATTTGTTTTAGTGTATAATAATGATAAATTAGTGTAATTAAAGTGTATAAATGTGCATTTTGGTGTTAAAAACAACCAAATAGGTTTTTTGAGTGAATAGGTGTACACGTCCCATTTTGAGATACACGGACAGTTTAGGGTCCTAGGCCAACATCGACTGTTTATGTCAATCTGCTCGTGTAGGGTAAGGGCTACACGGCATGTGTAGCATGCTAGCTACACAGCCATATAGCATAGTGCAGAAAGACAGTTTGTAAAATATTAATTATGAAGTTGTTATGGATTAGGGAAAGATCTAATACATGAAGTACCAAATTATGGGATTCAAGTCAGATGGCCAATTATCATTGTGAGTATATTGCTTTACTTTCACTATGTATATGTAATTATTCCTGATGTGAATTGTGTATGTTTATATATGTGAATGTGGAATATGATTGTGGAGAAACTCCATTATGGAGTATTATTATTATGTAGAATTACTTGGTACCAAGATGAAATTATGGAAAGAAGGTCGGTATGCTTCCATTTATAAACTATGGAGTTATGATAAAATCTCTTGTGGTATATGGTGTTATGAGACGATTATGGATGTATGGATCTTCATGTATTATAGTGATTGCTTAGTAGTATGCTCACTAAGCATGTGCTTACATGGTTATTCATGTGTCCTTGTGAGCGATGGCAAAGGAAAAGTCTCACCAGTATGATCATGAATAGCTCCGGTCTTTTGAATCGAAAACCTTTTGTGAAATTTAAATCCTTTAAATATGTTTTGTCGCAACTAATATGTACAGTTTAATCTATCATGCAACTAATGTTTTGTAAATGATGTTTATCTCGTTTAAATGAGATGATGTGTTAAGTTTTTATATAAAAAGAAATGGGCCATATAAAAGCGCAGTGCCCTCATCCAGAAACTACTGAAAAGAAGCCAGCAAACGCTTTACAGCCACTAAGTATCAAACAAGGGAAAGAAAAGAAAAACCAGAAATATCGAGGGCAAAAGCTAGGGCTTTCCTACTTACGGTTGAAGAAGCAAAGAATGTGCAGCGTGATGGCAGGTACTTTGTACTTTTACTATTAATAATATATATGCCTTGGTGTTATTTGACTTGGGAGACAAGTAAATCATTTGTTGTTTTTATTTTTTACAAACATTTTACTATTTCACCTATTAAATTAGATGTACCTCTTGTGGTAAAGAATAGTTGAGGATAAATCTGTTATTGTAAGTAATGTTAATAGAAATAATGTAATAGAGATAGACACTTGAAAATATCCAATCGATATTATCCCTATAAGGATGAAAGAATTCCAAGTAGTCATCGGCATGGATTGGCTCGGTCAACATCAAGCACAAATCTATTGTAATCAAAGAATGGTATGTGTTCAAACCCAAGTGGGGAAGAACTGTTTATTTAAGGGGGGCCCAAGAAAGAGAAGATTGTCTTCTGCACGATAGCCAATGTAAGAAAGTATCTTGTACACGTCTACACGGCTTTTCTAGCTTAGGTGGAGGAATCAAATAAGTAGAAGAAACAACTCAAGGTTCAACATGTACTAGTGGTGTGTGATTATCCAGACGTTTTCCTCCGAACCGACAAATGGAGTTCAAGATTGACCATAGGAGCTGAACCAATAGCCAAGACCCCATACAGCCTAGCTTATCCAGAAATACAAGAATTGATTAATCAATTACAAGAACTGCTAGGCAAAGGCTTCATTCGACCCGGTAGCTCTCCATGGGGTGCACCAATACTCTTCATGAAAAATAAATATGGTACTTTTAGAATGTGTATTAACTACAGGGAACTCAATAAAGTTATGATAGAATAGAAAACCACTTTTCCAGAATCGATGATTTGTTTCATCAACTTCAGGGAGCATCATAGTTTTCAAAAATTGATTTATGGTCACCGTATTATTAACTCAAGATTAAGGAGGAGAATATACCCAAAACACCATTCAGAACACGTTACGGTTACTTTGAATTTATTGTTATTCCCTTTAGTCTATGAATACCACAACGACGTTAATGGATTAATGAATCGGGTTCGTCGCTCGATAAGTCAGTAATTCTTTTCATAGACGATATCCTTATTTATTCAAGGACTCCATAAACACATGAGTACCATTTAAGAGAGATCTTGGAGACCTTATGGAGAGAGAAGCTTTATGCAAAGTTTTCTAAATGCGAATTTTTGTTACAAGAGGTGCAGTTCATGGGCCATCTTAATAACAAGGAAGGTATAAAGGTAGATCCTACTAAAGTTGAAGTTGTAATAAATTGGGAACCACCGCAAAACCCGACATAGGTACGGAGTTTCTTAGGATTAACGGGCTACTTCAGGCTTCTATAAAAATAAAAGTGCCATTAACCCAAATCTAGAATTGTCATGTTGAAATTTCAAATATTTCGGATTATCCGATATCCGTATCCGAAATTTCGGATATCCAAAATTTCGGATACGGATATCGGATACTGAAATACACTATCCGAAATTTTCAGATATCCGAAAATCGGGGTATCCGAAATTCGGATATCCAAAAATCCGGATATCCGAAATGAACACCCCTAGTTGCATTTTTGTTATCATTGTGGTTGCATATTCAATCTCTATGATTTTTCTGTTTTTTTCTTATAAAGATGCTAAAAATGCAAATGAAATATTGTATTTTTTCAAAAAAAAAAACTAAAATATGTCACATTGATCTTGAATTATAGAAGATAAAATTTTGAGACTAATGGTATATTTTTGTGCTTAATTTCATAAAAGTAAGTGAGTTTTGATTAATCAAAGAATGGTGGGGTGGTTAGTCTTCTTCGAGCAATAGAATGCATGAAAAAGAAGTGGCACGTGAAGGTCTCCAAATGTTTTGCATGTTTCCATTTTACTTTTTCTGAAAATTAAACATGTCACTACAACAGGAGTTCTTTAGATTATGTAACCATACCCTATATATATATATATATATATATATATATATATATATATATATATGTGTGTGTGTGTGTGTGTGTGTGTGTGTGTGTATGTTTATGTATTTTTTAATTTTGGATTTTAGTAGTTTTGTATTATTTTATAACACTTTCATATTCATTTATTGCATTTGCATCATTATATTCCATCACAATCCATACACTACATCCACTTGTCAAAGTGATTTCATGTTTAGTAAGTATACTACTGGATTATTTTGGTAGATGTAGATAAGTTGCGTTTACTCCTTGCATCTTGCATCTTGCATCTGCAGATAAGAGGATAAAAAGATAGAACCAACAGTGTAAGTAAATAATTATTCATTCAAAAGATATATTGATTTAAAAATGATTTGGGTAAATAAAAATACTATTTGGAGAAGCTTTTAAAGATTTTAATAAATTTAAGGGTGGTGTAAATTTCATCTTCACCCTTTTTATGTAATAAAATGAATGGATGAGAATTGCTCCGCTTCTCCCTACATCCATCATATATATATGGAGAGATGTTTTGTTGACCAAGAAAATTAAGAGGTTGACTTTAAGTTTAAAGAGAAAAAATATGAACTATTAATCTTATTTGAATTGGCTAGGACTAATAGGATCCATTGATTAACATTGAATGGATCAAGATCCTTGTTCATACCTAAAGAACCACTTCTGGTGGTGACACGTGACACTATGACTGAGGGGGTAAAATTGGAAGACAGAAATAACTCCTTCTTCATACTCCAAGAAACATGTTTTTTGGAAGAAAAAAAAACCCCTAAATCTTTAAATGATCATAGCTCGTTCGTTTTTTAGAGTTTAAGCAAGAAAATTATATCATTAGATTCAGTTTTTCGTCCTCTTTCAAACTAGACCAGGCTTGATATATTTCTGAAACTTTTTTTTTTAAATGCAAAGTTTGCAATTTGAAGTGGGTTTCATTCCAAAATGCAAAATGCAAAAAACCGAAAATACAAAATCAAAGATGCAGGTCATGGAGATGCAAAAATCTGAATCAATGAAAAATACAACCCTAAAAATACATTTTACTTCCGAAAAATGCATTTTGAACTGGGTTTTCTTTCAAACTGAGTTTGCATTTTGCTTCTGAAAATGCAAAATGCAAATACATTCAGGTATGTCACTAAATTAGCAAATGAAAATGCAAAAAACCACAATCTGAATCAATGAAAAATATAACCCCAAAATGCAAAATACATATTTAAACCCAAAAATGCAAAAATCCATACACAATAAAAATTACATATTCAAACACATAAATGAAAAATTACATATTCAAACTCCAAAAATACAAAATCGATATGACTATTTCTGGTTTTGTATTTTGGTTCTCTTCTTTCATCTAAATTGCATTTTGAGTTCTTCATCTTAATTGTGGTTTCTGACGGTTTCTGCATTTTCGTTTTGATATGCTGGGTTTTTGCATTTTCATTCTTTTTATGCTAGGAGTTTGCGTTTTCGTCCTTTTTATGCTGGGAGTTTGCATTTTCTATCTTGTTATGCTGGAAATTCGGATTTTCTTCCTTGTTATGCTGCAAGTTTGCATTTTCGTTCTTGATTTGCTAGTTTCTGCATTTCGTATTTGCATGTTCAAAATAAAAGTTTTAGAAATATGGGAAGATTGGTCTTGAATTAAAGAGGAAGAAAAACTAAACCAAATGGTATTTTTTTTGTTAAAAATCGAAAACATGACATAGTTATGATCATTAGAAGGATTAATGGGTTTTTTTAAAATAAAAATATGGAAACTTGAATTGGCTGGAGGGGAGGCGTGAATAAACTTGGAGCAGGTAAGAAAATTTTGTTTAGTTCCTAAAGTGCCCCTTAAACAAATCTTATATGTTAATGAATTATTAGTTTTCTTATATATACTATTTTTAATCACAGCCCTTGATCATAAATATCCAAAGGTTCATATTGGTTCTTTAGGTTCTATGTTTAAGGGGTGGTTCTATGTTGATCCATTCTCTCTTTCTCTCTCTCTCTCTCTCTCTCTCTCTCTCTCTCTATATATATATATATATATATATATATATATATATATATATATATATATAGGGTAAGGAAACAAAGCTCCCAAAGACCTAATCTCAGCCACTTATTTAAAAGGACAAAATAGGAATTGGAAATTTTTAGAAAACTCACGCGCCTTTCTTCAAACCAATCTCAAAGTTTCTTTGTTTTATTTTTTTTACCCCATAAATCTTTAAATGACCATAACTATTTCATTTTTAAAATTTTGAGCAAAAAAATTATACCAATCTACTCATTTTTTAATCCTCTTTCAAACGAGACCACTCTTCCTATATTTCTGGAAAAGAAATTGACGAAAATGATGAAAACTTGCTTACTGTTATAGATATGAAAGTGATGACGAAGATCATGAAATCTGGTAGCTGTTTTAGATATGAAAGTGATGACGAAAATGATGAAACCGACTAACTCTTATAGATATACCAAGTTTCATCATTTTCGTCATCACTTTCATATCTATAACAGTCAACCAGTTTTCATCATTTTCGTCTATAACAGCTACTAGTTTTCATCATTTTCATCATCACTTGCGTATCTATAACAATCAGCAAGTTCTCATCATTTTCGTCATCATTTTCATATCTATAACAGCTACCAGTTTTCATCATTTTAGTCATCACTTTCATATCTATAACAGTTAGCCAATTTTTTTTTCATTTTAGTCAAAAATAAAATTTTCAGAATTATAGGAAGAGTGGTCTCGTTTGAAATAGGATTAAAAAATGAGTAGATTAGTATAATTTTTATGCTCAAATTCTAAAAATTAAAATAGTTATGGTCATTTAAAGATTTAAGTGGTAAAAAAATAAAAAGGGGGAGGGGGGGGGGGGGGGGGGCTTTGAGATGGCCGGAAGAATTCGTGGCTTATAAACAATTATGCAATTCCTAATGATTCCCATAATACTGTTTCTTCTATAATCAAATCTTATAATTATTTAATTATTTACAATAATGCCATTATAAAATCTTGACCATTGATTTGATAAATCTAATGGTCTAGATTTGGATTTTAAGGGCTTTGTTTAAGAGGGGGCCTTAGTTGATCCAATATATATATATATATATATATATATAAGACATACGTAACGCTTTAGCTAGTACACGGAAGTGAGAGGAATTAGATTCTAAATTTTAATGATCTAATTTTCTTTGGAAGAAAAGTTCCAGGAGTTACGAAGGAAGCTTCGAGCTCATAACAAAACTTCGTAAGAAAATATCTCCAGAAATCTATCCAGATAGAATTATGTCTCGGCGAGAGAATCGGTGTTTTACTACCAATCACAAGTAGCATGGGGATCATATTGGAGTTGGGATCCAAAGGAAACTTGGGCCTTTATTACTTGGATCGTATTCGCAATATATTTGCATACTCGAACAAATAAAAATTTGGGGTAAGTTTCTTGGCTTGGACAGGGCATTTAGTCCATGTTGCTATTCCTGCATCCAGAGGGGAGTACGTTCGATGGAATAATTTCTTAGATGTATTACCACATCCCCAAGAGTTAGGCCTATATATATATATATATATATATATATATATATATATATATATATATATATATATATATATATATATATATATATATATATATATATATATATATATATATATATATATATATATATATAATTAAGAGGTTGACTTTAAGTTTAAGGAGAAGAAATATGGACTATTGATCTTATTTGAATTGGCTAGGACTAATAGTAGCCATTGATTAACATTGAATCCTTGTGATGTTATTTGAACCAATCACCAATTGACAACACAATTGAGTCTACAGACTTAGTTTCTTATCTATGTTAAATGTCTATTGAAAAGAAACACTACCAACTTTATACTTCATTCCCAGGTTTCATTCACAGAATTTCCCAAAAAAAAAGAAACACCACTCTCTCAAATATTTTCTCAAATATATACTCTTGTATCACGTGTTCGACCACCAACCTTGCTTCCTCACCATGACCACCACCACCACCATCTAAGCATTAGCACCACGAGTTGTTAGTTCACCGGGTGCTACCGGAAAACTTGATCTTTCCATCTTAACCACCATAAGTTTTCATACAAAGTAATGGTTAGTATGTGTTTGTTACATTGTTTGAATATCTTATTCTCATTAATTTGTTCAAATTTAAAGTTTTGGTTGTCTTCAACAGACGGGAGTATCACCACCTACCACTATCTGAGCTCACCATCACCATTTCTTTCCTTGCTAAAAAAGTAAACTTTTGATTCTCAGGTTTGTACAGTTTGCATTAGCCTTTTAACTATTCACTTTCTTTTGTTGTTGGGGGGTTGTGTTTTCTTTAGCTTAGTTGACTTATATTTGTTCCCATTATGTAGCAACACAAATAAGTTCCATGGCTTAAAAAGGTTGATATAAAAACATTCCAGTTAACAGGTTTTATTGTCTTGTGGGTTTTTTAGGTGAGTAAATATGTGTGTGAGGTGGGTGAGCATTTTTTCTTAATTTCACATGAACAAGTTTCAATTCTTCTATGAAACTTTGCATACGAAGTCCAAGTAAATGTTGGAAATTAGGAAGGGGCCTTTTAAGCTTTTTTGTGATGGAGAGGTTTAAGGGGAATTTTGAAGAGTGGAAGAATTGAGTGTTTTGAAGGGAAGTGTATTACAAAACTTTGCTTCACTTTTCTTTTCTTGAACTTGATTACAATGAGGGGGAGTACACATATTTATACTAGTCCATTGATGGATCTAGATGGTAGATATTTCCATGGACTTTAGATATTTCTACATATAATATCTAGATATTTCTATATATAATATCTAGATATTTCTATCTAGATATTTTTACTTATAAATATCTAGATACTTCTTAACTAGATATTTCTAAATACCTTCTACATAATTCTTTACAAGTCATTTCTAGAAATTGGGTCATGGGCTTGGGCTTGGGCTTGGATAATGGGTAGTCCAATATTAATTGGATCAAATCAAGTTTATGATCCAACATCCCCCCTTAAACTTGATTTGCCAACTCCAAGCATCATTCTCAGTCTTGAAAACTCCTTCTCTTTGAGTGACTTGGTGAAAATGTCCGCAACTTGATCTTCTTATCTTGTATGTATTACTCGAACATCATTCCTTGCGATGCATTCTCGAATGAAGTGATATCGAGTGTTGATATGCTTACTTCGATCATGGTAGACTGGATTTTTGGCTAGATCGATCGCTGACTTGTTATCCACATAGATTTCAGTTGCGGCTTCTTGTGGCATCTGCAACTCTTTTAACATGTTCCTGAGCCAAAGCGAATGACATACACATGAAGTTGCAGCTACATACTCTGCTTCACAAGTGGATAACGTAACAATCGGTTGCTTCTTTGATGACCATGTAAAGGCAGTGTCACCAAGGAATAATAGAAATCCTGTAGTGCTCTTATTATCCTCAAAATCTCCAGCCCAGTCACTGTCGCTGTAGCCAACAAGCTTGAAGTCGTTAGAAGATGAATATAAAATACCATAGTCGATGGTACCTTTGATATAACGAAGGATCCTCTTGGCAGCTTTCATGTGGGATGTAGTTGGTGCTTCCATAAAGCGACTAATTAATCCCACCATAAAGAGAATGTCAGGTCTTGTACATGTCAGATAGCACAAACTTCCAATAATACTCTTGAATAAAGTTCCATCAACCGCCTCTCCTTCGTCATGCTTCGAGAGCTTTTCTCCATATTCGATGGGGTGCAGATAGCTTTGCAGTTCTCCATGCCAAACCTCTTTAAAATCTCTTTTGCGTATCCTTCTTGGCTTATGAAAATTCCTCCTTGTGTTTGCTTTACCTCGATGCCAAGATAATATGACATCAGCCCAATATCAGTCATCTCAAACTCTTGGGCCATAGACTTCTTGAATTCATCAATCATGTGTGGAGAATTTCGTGTGACAATAAGATCATCGACGTACAAGCAAACAAGCAATATTTCTTTATTTGAAAACTTCACATAAAGTGCATATTCACTTAAACACTTCGTAAAACCATTATATTGGAGATACTTATCAATTAGAGTATTCCAAGCACGTGGTGCTTGCTTTAGGCCATATAAGGCCTTTTTTAACCTTAGCACCTTATCTTCTTGTCCTTTGACAATGTACCCTTCAGGCTGTTCCACGTAAAATTCTTGTTCGAGAAGTCCATTTAGGAAAGCGGACTTCACATCCATTTGGTGAATTTTCCACTTATATTGGGCAGCAATAGCAATTATCAGTCTTACTGTTTCAAGGCGAGCGACAGGAGCAAATACCTCTTCATAATAGACACCATGTTTCTGCTTGTAACTTTTTGCCACAAGTCTTGCCTTGTACTTCTCCACTTCGCCTTTGGCGTTTTTCTTTGCTTTGTACACCCACTTGACTCCGATAGCCTTTTGGCCTTGTGGAAGAGATGTCAGCTGCTATGTGTCATTCTTCTCTATCGACTTGATCTCCTCATCCATTGCTTGTCTCCACTTCTTGCTTTGGATTGCCTCCTCGAAGCCTAAAGGTTCACAATCAACATATAAACAGAAGAGTGTTAGCTCATCTGTTACCTCATAGAGTTCTTGCAGGCTTCTCATTCTTGGAGACGCTTCGGTTGAGCTTGAAGGTGAAACTTGAGTTATAGTGGGACTTGAAGGTGGTTGAACATCCTCAGCAGTGTTATAGGCCTCTTCACCATTACTGATAATTGGAAGAAACTCATAACCTCCCTCGTTGTTTGTGTTCCAATCCCACGTTCCTTCTTCGTCAAACTCCACGTCTCTACTCACGATCACCTTCCCTGTGTTTGGATTGTAAAGCTTGTAGCCCTTTGATTGCTTGTCGTAGCCAATGAACACATGCTTCTCACTCCTATCATCAAGCTTTCGACTCTTTTGGCTTGGTACTTGAACATAGGCTAAGCTCCCAAACACCGGTAGATGGGATACTGTCGGTTTTATCCGATTCCATGCTTCTTGTGGAGTCTTGTTATCTAAACTCTTGGATGGACAACAATTAGAGAGATAGACTGCACAATCAACTGCTTCTGCCCAAAAGTCCTTTGGCATATTCTTACTTTTTAACATGCTATGAACCATATTGAGAATGGTTCTATTCTTTCTTTCAACGACTCCATTTTGTTGAGGAGAATAAGGAGCTGTTAAAAATCTTCGGATCCCATTTTCTTCACGAAATTTGTTAAATTCTTTTGATAAAAATTCTCCACCTCTGTCAGATCTCATGGATTTAATTTTTAAGTCTTTCTCCTTTTCAACCATGGCTTTGAATGTTTTAAAAGCATCAAAAGCTTGGGATTTTTCTTTTAGAAAATACACCCAAGTTTTTCGAGAAAAATCATCAATAAAGAGCATAAAATATTTATTTTTACCATGAGAGAGTGGAGTAATGGGTCCACACAAATCAGTATGAATAAGTTGTAGAGGCTCCTTAGCTCTTGACGTTGCTTCTTTAGGGAATGCATTTCTTGCATGTTTCCCAAGAAGACATCCTTCACATACTTGATTAGGATGATCTATAGGAGACAAACCTTTCACCATGTTTTGGATAGATAACAACTTTAAGTCACCAAAATTTAAGTGCCCATACCTCATGTGCCATAGCCACGAATGATCCTTCAAGCAAGCCTTTAGGCATTTGACATCGTCATATTGAGCGTTTAGAAGGAACATTCGGTTTTTAGTCATTGGGACTTTGGTAATAAGCCTTCCTTCATGGTTTCTTAACATAGCACTACGATCTTTTAAATGAATATCGTAGTTTTTCTCCAAGAGTTGTCCCAAACTCAAAATATTATTTTTAAGGCTAGACACTTAATAAACTTCAGAGATAAATTGGTGACTTTCATCTTTAGCAAGGATTAGTATTTTACCTTTTCCTTTCACCGTTGCTTTTGAGTTGTCTCCAAACGTCACATTACCTTTAATTTGCTCCATCTCCACGAACAATTTTTCTTCCCCTGTCATGTGATTACTTGCAGCGGAATCTAGATACCATGTAGTTTGTTTATCTTCATGCACATCTTGCTTTGCCATTAGCAAAGTAAGATTGACTTCATCTTCGACCAGCTCCGTAAGATTAGTCCTCTCTTCTACTCGTCTTGAGCTTCTGCACTCTAAGGCATAGTGTCCATACTTTTGACAATTATAGCATTGTATGTGAGACTTACCTCCTCTTTGAGATAGCGCACCTCTCCCGCGACCTCTTCTATAATAACCATTTTGGTTCTCCTCTTCTTTGTAGACTTGCACGTAACCTTCCCTTCCTTTTCCTCTTCCTTGTCCATGGAAACCACCACGACCTCGAAAAGCTCCACGTCCTAGTCCTTGCTCCGTTCCATGCTTAGAGTTCATTTCTCTTTCTTTGAAAGAGAATTTTGTGTATAAAGCTTGTTCCAAGGGCTCTTTCTCCCTTCTCTTTTTTATTTTCTCTTCATGGGCTTGTAGAGATCCCATGAGTTGATCAATGGTCATAGAGTCGATGTCTTTTGACTCCTCTATAGCCACAACGATGTAATCAAAGTTTTGTGTCAACGAGCGAAGAATTTTTTCTATCACCCGTGTGTCACTCAAACTTTCACCGTTTCTCTTCATCTCATTTGAGATAGTCAAGACACGAGTGAAATAATCTGAGATCGTTTCGGTCTCTTCCATTTGTAACTTTTCAAAGTCTCCTCTAAGAGTTTGAAGACGTACATTTTTCACTTTATCAATGCCTTTGAACGTATTTTGTAGAATCTCCCATGCTTCTTTGGAAGTGGTTGCATTTGCAACTTTCTCAAACATGGCATCGTCAAGACATTGATAAATGAGTGTAAGAGTACTTTGATCCTTCTTTCTTGCTTTATGCAAGTCCCCCCTTTGGACGGCACTCAAGGAACTTTCATCTTCAACTTCTTCATAGTCTTTCTCGACTATCTCCCATGCATCATGTGAGCCGAGCAACGCCTTCATCCGGATGCACCAACTCCCATAATTATCTTTGGTAAGACGAGGAAATTGGAACGAATTCATCGAATTCGCCATATGATCTTCTTCGCTCTGATACCACTTTGTTGGAAATTAGGAAGGGGCCTTTTAGGCTTTTTTGTGATGGAGAGGTTTAAGGGGAATTTTGAAGAGAGGATGAATTGAGTGTTTTGAAGAGAAGTGTATTACAAAACTTTGCTTCACTTTTCTTTTATTGAACTTGATTACAATGAGGGGGAGTACACATATTTATACTAGTCCATGGATGGATCTAGATGGTAGATATTTCCATGGACTTTAGATATTTCTACATATAATATCTAGATATTTCTATATATAATATCTACATATTTCTATCTAGATATTTTTACTTATTAATATCTAGATACTTCTTAACTAGGTATTTCTAAATACCTTCTACATAATTCTTTACAAGACATTTCTAGAAATTGGGTCATGGGCATGGGCATGGGCTTGGGCTTGGATAATGGGTAGTCCAATATTAATTGGATCAAATCAAGTTTATGATCCACAACTCTACTCTTCTTCTGACAAATACCCTTAACCCCTTCGAATTACCAACCGGCAATCCCTTCTTTTTCATTTCTCTCTCTACCTCTCTCTCTACCTATCAGCCTCTCCCCTAAACACCCTCACCCCCATCTCCTCGCCGGCGATCGAAGAGGAAGACACCGGAGTCGTCGCTGATCACCCAACCACCGCCGTCGTCGCTGCTAACCAAACCACTGCCGTCGACCACCTACACCCAAGAACTCCGGCGACTTTGCTGCACCCGTCATTGCCTGCACCCGCCGGACTTTCTCTCTCAAAGCTAAAACTCTGGCGACTCCATCACCTCCCCTCCTTCTCCATCGCTTTCCAGCCATCGAAGCACATCTCTCTCCCTTTCCTCACCGCTACCACCGCCGGTCAACGGATAACCACCGAACACCGCCTCTATCTCTCTCACTCCATCATCATCGCACCACCACCTGCGAAACCTTAAAACCGTCGACCACCGTCCCTCCTTGCCTGTCACCATCCTTTCCTCTCCTAGATCTGGGTTTTCCATAGCTTTGCATTATTTATAAAGAAGATGATAAATATAATAAAATATTAAAGGCTACTACTCTATTTGCAATTAATAATTAAAATTTGAAAAAGGTGTCAGATTGTATGGACCTCTGAAAAGCATATCCCATTCGTTTTGAGTTGATGGAAACTTGTGTCAAAAACCTAATCAAGTGGTCAAGCTAGGGGGCATTTTACTGTGCATAGCTGTAAAAAAAAAGAGTGTCAGGATAAATTATAATAAAAGTATCTTAGAATTTGATTTTGGTCTATTTCGCATATACGAAATGCGAATTAGGCGTGCCATAGGTAAATAAATCAGTGGGGATAGATCAACCCCGAAAAAAGTTAACTTACTTTCTGCTGCAGTAAATGTACTTCTAAAATAAGGTACATTTGAGAAAAACAATAAAAGTTGGTGATGTGTTTATTTAAGAAGGCAATGACGTGGTTTACTGGTTATGCATGAGCTGTTTTTTTAGAGTAAAATATCCTCCTACTTCACATGTCATCTTGTGATGAGTATGATGATGAATTAGGAGGAAAAAGTATAAGCATTTTTTTTTTTGGTTTTGTATATACTATATTTTGTGTGTGGGTCTTAAATATGCATGTGTTGTTTATATGGTTTTAGTTTAATTTGAGTGTTATATATAATATATATTTTGTGTGTTATAAATATTTGATCATGTAAAATTTATAAGTGATAATTATATTTCTTGAAAGAGTGAATTTGTACAGACGGAATTGTTTACTGAATTTGTACACGCTTGTACGTTCGGCAGTCGACTAACGCGCAAACTAGTCGAGGGGTGTTAACGTGTATATATGTGTTGTGTAGTTAGCCCATTAGTTGTTAATAATTGGTGGTAACCGTGCTTCGCCGCGGATATATTTTGCTGATGGTATTTGTAGAATAGATAGGCTACGTCTGATTATTTTATCTACATAAATATTAGATGTGAGACTACATATTACAAACCAGACAAAGTTGTGTCGATAGTAAAAAGAGACATAATATTACAAAATATGTAGCATCGGTAATATGGCCCAGAAGTAGTAATTGGTTCTAATGTATATATGGTGACAGTTTAAATGTGAACTGTTTTTCACTGCAAGAACCAATTTCTTTATTTTATTAAAATTAATGAATGACTAAGTTTTTTGACGACACATTAATGATTTAATAATAGCTTATTATTGACTCTTTTTAGTGACCCGTAAATGAGAGGTATTTTGAAAAAAATCAAGTTTCTTTCATTAATAAAAGTTTATAAATGACAAAATACCCTTATTAATGCATCATTAATGATATTACAAATAGTTCTTGTATAAATAATAGTTCTTGTTTGAACTTATATATATATATATATATATATATATATATATATATATATATATATATATATATATATATATATATATATATATATATATATATATATATATATGGAATGTTCAAATGAGAATAAGAAATATAATGAGAATGGGAGACTCAATCTCAACGTTCATTTTGTAAGTGGAATTCATGGATATTGGAGAGCGTGGGGGATAGAGTGTGGCAAGGTGCATGTGAGGAATTCATGGATAGAGAATGACATTAAAGGAGGGGAAATAGCACGGCTATGATTGAGTCTCCCATTCTCAATTAATTTAAGGTTCTCATTTGAACTTTCCACTATATATATATATATATATATATATATATATGAAAAAAATTCATGCGAGAACCATTCTTAGTGTGAGAACTGCGAGAACCAATCCGAGCCATCCAATTTCCCCTCCTTCAATGTCATTGCTCACCCATGAATTACTCATATGCACCATGCCACACTCTATCCCTCCACACTCTCCATCCGTTTAACTTCCCATATCCAAGGAACGGCTGAGATTGGTTCTCGCGGTTCTCGCACTAACAACGGTTCTCGCATGAATCATCCCCTATATATATATATATATATATATATATATATATATATATATATATATATATATATATAGATATAGATATATAGATATAAGTTCATTTGAGAACCGCGAGAATTGTTTAGAACCACCATTAATGCTTAGTTATAATAAGGGTATTTTTGGGAAATCATGTTTCTTTATATAACCACTCATCTACATAGACGTAATTCACGATTGGATAGAAATGAATATTGCGATTCTCACGATAAATACGGTTTTTAAATGAACATTCCCCATATATATACACGTATATACATATAGAAAAAAGTTAATGCAAGAACCATTCTTAGACTTGATCTTAGATTATATTCTTTATTTTATATAACATATCTGTATCTTGAAAAAAATTTAAGTTAAAAGCAAGGTGCTAGGTCCACTTTAGCATAATGGATCACTTACTTTTTTTTTTAAGGCAAGAAGCATATCAATATATAGTATATACCAACCAAATCAAATACAAAAAGAATAACAAATGGTGTCGTTTGTAAGATACAAACTTCTTCACCTCGAACCGAATTAAACAAAACTACAATGCACAACCACCCCACTATTGACTACAACATACCAATACTTATACTCAGGCCCGGCCCAAGCTATGTGCAGGCTAGGCTTGGGCCCAGGGCAGCATAATTAAAGGGGGCATCAATTTATATGTGAATTATATTTTATAGTAGGTTCATTTTGGGCTAAATAAAGGGTTACCCAATATTTCTTATACCAAACACTCGATCCAGACATCCGGTAATACCCAAATCTAAGCATCTCGTTGATTAACTGCAGCGTTTGAGTGGGGCAACGACATCGAGGCGATGCGTCAATTGCCGAGGCGACGGGCGAGGGTAACGAGGCGACTGCACAGCAGCACAGATTTGGAATCGTTTGGGGTTCTCAAAGCATTCACGAATCACGAACCGGCGAGGCGGTGATTTACATAGGTTAGGGCTTGTCCCTTTTGTTGTATCTATTTCGTGAATCAGTGGCGAGTGGCATGACTGTAAAAAAATGAATTCGTGAACTCATGAATCACAGTTTCTGTTTTTCTATTTTAAAGAATGAATTCGTGAATCACTGGTGAGTGGTGATTGGCGCCTAGTATCTCTGTTTCTGTTTTTCTAATTCTTGATTCCCGTGAATTTGTGATTCAGTTATTCAGTAAAAGAGTTCTTGCACAAGGCTGTTTTGCATCGTACTCATCAGTTTCGTGTTTCTGTTTGGTGATTATCGTGAATTCGTGTTTCGTTTGCACAATCTGGTAGGTTTTTAAATGAACATTCCATAGTTTCAATATGGTAGGTTTTGAAGTTGTATTGCTGGAAGTTGTAATTCTCATATTAAACAAGAACTACTTGATAGCAATGCTGGAAGTTGTAATCCTTTATGGATGTCTCATGTGGATGATACAACTCATGGAGTCTCATGCCTTTGTTTTTCTTTTTGTTATGATCATAATAACTGGTATGTATTAATCTTGATTAGTAAAAGGTTTTCTGGTTGAATGGATAAGTAAAACGCATAAAAACTGCATAAATGTTCTTCCTAGTTAAATATAAACTTAGGTCTGATGTTACTAGTTAGTGTTTTGATACAAAAAGTCAAAGTGTACATTCTGGAACAACCAAGAGAGCACTAAATTACACAAGTTTCTAACTTTTTTGATAGTACGTGTTTATATCAAATCTAGTGTTCAAATTGTGAATGGTTTATTTACTTGGTATGTACGATAGAAAATAACTTATAAGTTATACTACCATCCATTCAGCTCACTTAATATTCCTCGCCATCTGCATGTCTATGTAAACAAATACAAATATATATCACACACATAGGATTTTTTTTTTATTATATAAATTTAATAAATAAGAAGAAAATTTTTCAACCGTTCAAGCTCAACCAAGACTTAATTGTCCAACCCGACACATGTTATCACATCATAAATTAGCATATGCCCTACCCAGCTTACACTATTATACTATATATCAATTCACATACTAAATCATTAATTTATTATGAGAAAACATATACTAAATCATTAATTTATTATGAGAAACTAGAGGGTACGTAGTTTGATAATTTGTTTTAATATCATGATAACTTGATCATATCATGATATTTTGCCAAGTGGATAGGTGACTTGTATATATTTGTGGCACCTCACATTTTCTCTCTAGATGTGAGGTGATGAGGTGGTCATGTTTTTAGTAATATCTATTTAATTGTATTTTTATACATTGTTAGTGCACATATTTTTATTTATGTTGTAAATAGGATAAATATCAAAATCATAAATTTTAAATATTATTCACAATAATAGAGTTGGTTGAAGATTTAAATAAATGAATAAGCAAAAACTACTTTGTTTCTTTTTTTAAAAATATTTTTTTTAAAAACTATTAAATGACTCATTCAATTTTACTTATAACATATAAACTAAGAATATAAAACAACTTTCACATTTATTGAGAAAGTTTTATAAAATTAATAATAAAGAAAAAGTCACGTACACATTTTTTAATTACATAACAAAATTAATAACTAAAGGTGTTTACACCCAAATAATGATTTTATATCAAAAAAATTGTAAAAAAATGTAAATCAAACTGTAGTTTTATTTCTATAAAAAGTATAAGTAACTTAAAGCCTTCTTTTAATCGAATTAAATAATATTATATTTATAAATATAGTAAAAGTATTTAAAGTTAATGCCTTATAAAAGGAAGTATCTACAAAATATTAAACTTTGTGTGTTTATAAGAAGAATTTGGACTCTTATCTTTTTTCTTTCTACTTTAAGTTTAAAAATTATTTAGATCTATTAATAATTCATAGACTGACATTCATTAATCATTCTTTTTTAGTGTTTTCAAAAAATAAATTAATGTATAACATTTTTATACTTTAGCTGAATATATAAAAATGTTATTGGTATTATTTTTATTTTTTATATGTAAACATATCATTTAAAATATTTATACACATAATTTTTAGTGAATATTACAAGCTGAAATTTGTGAATGATCACGTGAGTTTATTATTATCTAGATCAAATTCAATAAAAGTGTAAATGATATTGAATTTGTTATTATTACTTGACATACTCTTATTAAAAGTATATATTTACGTTTATAAACGAACGTAAAAATTTGACTTCCTCCCGACGCAACGGGCATCGGGCGGATCATTGAAAAACTAGTATGCATCAATTCATCGAATTATATCTATAATATTGTCTTCTTATTACAACCTATAAAACAAAAAAAATCAATAATAAAAAAATTATAAATAGAAAATGGAGCAATAAACAGTTATGGATATGGTGGTGGGAAATGAACACCAACACAAACGATTCTATTATCGCACTATACAGTGGCGGACCCAGGATTTCTAGGAACCGGTAGCACCATATAATGCGAGAATAAAATTAAATAAGTTTGAGGGTCTGGTTCGGGTTTTTTTTTCGGGTTTCCGGTTAATCGGGTCGGATTAACGAGGTTTCGGCTGTTTTTCTGGTATTTTAAGGCCAAATTTTAAAACAAAACACAATTTATATGAAGACCTGTTAACTAAAATGCTATTTTAAAGGTATAAATTGAAATATTAAACTATTTTTTATCATTTTTTTTAGAAAACTTTCATTTTTCCTTTGATTTTGGTGGCATCTCCGGTGCACCCCGAAAATTTACCGATAGCACCGCCTCAAAAAGTCAAAAATTAACACTACGAACCGTCAAAAGACCGGTGTCCCGTGCCCCCCCTTGTACATGGGTCCGCCCCTGGCACTATATGTCACTATTACGATTGTGATCATTGCTAACTTATGGTACAAGTTGCCACTTTCAAGCACGTCACCACCGTTGCCACCAGGTCCCCGATCTTTGCCGATTGTTGGGTACCTTCCATTTCTTATGCCGACTTGCCGAAGCACTTATGGTCCAATCTTTAAGTTCCGTTAGGGAATCAAGCTTCATGTGGTGATAAACAACCAGGAATTAGCAAAAGAGGTGGTTCGTGACCATGACGAGACCTTTGCAAACCGCGACCTCACAGAGGCATCCTCAGTGATAACTTACGGAGGCCAAGATTTGTTGTTTTCTGATTACAATACCAATTGGCGTAACAAGAATCTTAAAGCATGTAGTTCTATAAGAAGGGAAGAACTTAGAAAAACTGTGAAGAATGTTTTCTGTAGAATTGAGACCAAAGTTGACATAAGCGAGATTTCTTTTTCGACTGATCAGACGAATATCATTACGAAGATGGTTTGGGATGACGCGTCATATAAAGGTGAGAATGGTACGTAATATTGCAGCCTAGCTGCAAATGGTGGCTTCAAACGTCGCTAAGCTTGTGGGACAACCAAATTTGTCTGATTTCTTCCCTAGTCTTGCTTGGTTTGATTTACAAGGTATCGAGAGAATTATGAAGAAGGAACTTAAGAAGTTGGATCTAATTAATTTTCTCGAGTATAATTGAAGATCGAATCAAATCAAGCTCCAAAAAGTCACGAGACGGAGTTGGAGATGAAGGAAAGAAATATATTTTTTACAGATCTTATTACATCTCAAGGATCAAGGTGCTGCAACTTCACTTACCATCGCCCAAATAAAGGCACTCCTCAATGTAAGATTTATTCATCAGCTTCTTATGTCTTTTAAATCATTATACATTCTCCATATATGTTTTAGGTAGTACAAATTGAAATATGTATGAAATGATCGAATTATGAATATATCCAAGAAAATGAAATTGAATACACCTACTTAGCACAACTACTATTGAGTTTAGTTCTATAGCTAAAGTAACACATGGTTTTATTTTGTCGTATCAGGACATTATGATTGCAGGAACAGGAAACAACAACAATACTTATAGAATGGGCAATGGCGAATATTTTGCAGAATCATAAGATGATGAAAAGGGTTCAAAACGAATTACAAGAAGTCGTAGGACTAAACAACATGGTTGAAGAATCCCATCTCTCACAACTAAAATACTTAGATGCAACGATTAAGGAAACATTTCGGCTGCATCATGTAGTTCCTCTCTTACTCCCACGGGTGCCAAGCAAGGATTGCGTGTTTAGTGGATACACAATTCCACAGGGTTGTACCATGTTTCTGAATGTGTATTCGATCCATCGAGATCCTCAATATTGGGACAATCTCTTATAATTCAATCCTGAGAGGTTCATGACAAATGAGGGGACAGACAAATGTGATTACAATGGGAACAACTTGAAGTTCTAATCTAGTTTAATCTTATATAAATAAACACGATTAAATATTAGTATAATGCATAAATTGGTTTTATAAATGATAAATATTAGACACTAAGAAAAAGATATTACAAAATTATAAATGCGAAAGAAATAAGAAATGAATATATGAAATTATCTTTAAACAAATTATTTAAATTAACGTCAAAATTAAATCTAACTTTGATTAAGAAAAGTCAAAATTAGATCTTAATTTCTACCAAAATGATGGTGCAAGATTGCACAATTAAAATTGGTTTGTTTTATAATTATTTAATCAGATATAATTTTAATTTTTTAAACCGAATCATACACGGACATCTAATTTGATTTAGTACGTTTGAATAATGTAACATAAATTAATGGATCACCTACCGTTTGACATTTTTAAAATCATTATTAATTGTGAGATCTTAATTCATTCCACGCCATCCACATGTCTACGTAAACGAATATATATCACAAACTAAGGATCTTTTTTGCAATAATAAATAAATATTTAATTATTAAAAAGATTTTTCAACCATTCAAGCTCAAATAAGATTTCATTGTCGAACGTAACCCGACACATGTTGTCACTTAATAATTTAGCATATTCCAGCCTTGGGCTATATATGCAGTAATTCATCGAATGGTATCTATATTGTCCTCTTATTTCAACCTCTGAAACAAACCAAAAAAAAAATGGAGCAACTGTATAGCTATAGATCATGGTGGTGGGAGATTATGAACGGCAACAAAAACGACTCAATTATCGCATTATATGTCACTATTTCGATTGTGATCTTTGCTATCTTATGGTACAAGTTGCCACTTTCAAGCAAGTCACCACCGTTGCCACCAGGTCCCCGATCTTTGCCGGTTGTTGGGTACCTTCCATTTCTTGATGCCGACTTGCCGAAGCAGTTTGCCAACTTGGCTCGCACTTACGGTCCAATCTTCAAATTTCGTTTGGGAAGCAAGCTTCATGTGGTAATAAATAACCAGGAATTAGCAAAAGAGGTGGTTCGTGACCATGACGAGACCTTTGCTAACCGAGACCTCACAGTGGCATCCTCGGTGATAACTTTCGGAGGCCAAGATCTGATATTTTCTGATTACAACACCAATTGGCGTTACCTTCGTAGGATATTTGTCCAAGAGGTCTTAAGTAACAAAAATCTTAAAGCATGTAGTTCTTTAAGAAGGGAAGAAGTTAGAAAAACTGTCAAGGATGTTTATAGTAAAATTGGGACCAAAGTTGACATAAGCGAGATTTCTTTTTTGACAGAAGCGAATGTCATTACGAAAATGGTTTGGGATGACGCATCATATAAAGGTAAGAATGGTACCCATATTTCAGCCGAGCTGCAAATGGTGGCTTCAAACGTCGCTAAGCTTGTGGGACAACCAAATTTGTCTGATTTCTTCCCTAGTCTTGCTTGGTTTGATTTACAAGGTATCGGGAGGAAGATGAAGAAGGAACTTAAGAAGCTGGATCAAATTTTCTCGAGTATAATCGAAGATCGAATCAAATCAAGCTCCAAAAGGTCGGAAGACGGAGTTAAAGATGAAGGAAAAAAAGATTTTTTACAGATCTTATTACATCTCAAGGACCAAGATGATGCAACTTCGCTTACCATCGCCCAAATAAAGGCACTCCTTAATGTAAGATTTATTCATCAACTTCTTATGCCTTATAAATCATGATACATTCTTCATATATGTTTTAGGTAGTACAAATTGAAATATCTTTAATTTGAAATTATAAATAGATCCAAGAAAAAGAAAATGAATACACCTACTTAGCACAACTAGCTAGTGTTGAGTTTAGCTCTATTTCTAAACTGATACATGGTTGAATTTCGTCGTATCAGGACATTATGATTGCAGGAACAGAAACAACAACAACATTGATCGAATGGGCAATGGCGAATATTATGCAGAATCATAAGGTGATGAAAAGGATTCAAGACGAATTAGAAGAAATCGTTGGACTAAACAACATGGTTGAAGAATCTCATCTCTCACAACTAAAATACTTAGATGCAACGATTAAGGAAACATTTCGGCTGCATCCTGTAGTTCCTCTCTTACTCCCTCGGGTGCCAAGCAAGGATTGTGTGGTAGGTGGGTATAAAATTCCACAGGGTTGTACCATTTTTCTTAATGCTTATTCGATCCATCGAGATCCTCGATATTGGGACAATCCTTTAGAATTCAATCCAGAGAGGTTCATGACAAATGAAGGGACAGACAAATGGGATTACAATGGAAACAACTTGAAGTTCTTCCCATTTGGATCAGGAAGAAGATTGTGTCCAGGTATTCCATTGGCTGAGAAAATGCAAATGTTTATCTTGGCTTCTCTCTTGCACTCATTTGACTGGAACTTGCCAAAGGGTGAAAAGCATGACCTTTCAGAAAGGTTTGGGATTACACTAAAGAAAAGAAAACCACTCATTGCTATTCCATCTCAAAGGTTAAGTGACATGAGCCTCTACATGTAATCCTGTAGGCATATCCCTATGGTTAGCATCCTCTAGAGATAACTTAAAAAACTTTGTGTTTGAACTCGATCCACTTGTTTTGATTTTACATATTCCATTACTAAGCGTTCTTTAATATGTTTGTTAGTAATTTGATCATGGATATGTTTGTTTTTCCCTAATTTAGAGCAAATGGTGGAAGGTGTTAACTGTTAGGTAGCTTCAAAATAGCTGAAGAAAATAATAAAAACCTGAAGAAAGACTCTCGTGTTTATCTCAAGCATTCCTCCAACCGCTAGCTACTCACGTTTTCTTTATTTAATTATGAGTAAATTACATATTTGGTTCCTGAACTATGTCACTTATTTCACTCTAAGTCCCTGAACTACGTTTATTACACTGTGAGTCTCTGAACTACGTAATTTGTCACACTGATAGTCCCTTGTCACTTGAAAAGACAATTCTACCCTTTCTTTTACATTTATTATATTATTTTAAGTTTTACTTATTTAAATATTACTAATTTATATTAAAATAACATAATAAGTACACAATTAATGTGTTCATCACCATCACCATCACCATCACCATCCCCACTCAACCACCACCATCTACCACCCAACCACCACCGGAAAACGCCTTTCACTATCCAACCGCCGCCAAACTTAAACAAGCACCATTCAACCATCACCAAAACTTAAATAGCCACCACCATTGATCACCACCCAACCATCCCTGTATTATAACCCACCATCGTGACCATTGTTCACAACCACCTCCTACCACCACTTATCACCGTCCCTGACCACTGAAATCTACCACAACCGGTAACCATCGTACCCCGTAAAGAACCCTCACTAACCACCTGAATCCCGCCTCCGACGAAAACCACCCAATCACCAAGAAAATCAAAACGGACCAAAATCAGAATTAAAAAAATCCAATCATGTACAGATCTACCAAAATCAAGACCAAAATCGAAACCATATAAGACTTACACATCTAATACTGGTCAAACTAGGACCAAAATCGAAACCATCAGAATCAAAAAAACCCTCAACTGAAATCGAAACCATCAGAATCAAAAAAAACCCTAAACTGAAATAGAAACCATGAGAATCAAAAAACCCTAAACTGAAATCGAAACCAATACATCTATCATAAATCGAACACTTACACATCTGACGGTGGTTTAAGATCGATGGACTTCTCCAGAAATGGCCGTCGCAGAGGAGGAGAAAACCCTAGTCGTCGGGAATGGTGGCGATGAGAGTGAGGCAGGGAGAGACGGTGAGAGTGAGGAAAACCCTAGTCCACGGCAAGAAAACCCTAGTCCACGGTGGCGGTGTGTTCTCTGGCGAGAGAGGCGGCGATGTGTTCTCCGGCGAGAGAGGCGGCCGTGTAGAAGAACGAGAGGCGGTGGAGCAAGAACACTACATTGGTCTTGGTATGTATATATATTACTTAATTAATTTTATAATATATAATATTATTTGTAAAATCATTTAAAATAAAAAAGAATAATTAAAAATAGAACAAGGGCATTATTGTAAGTTCAAGTAAAAGGTAAGGGTATTTTAGACATTTTTTCTGGACAAGCTAGGGACTATCAGTGTGACAAAGTACGTAGTTTAAGGACTCACAGTGTAATAAACGTAGTTCAAGGACTCAGAGTGAAATAAGTGACATAGTTCAGGGACTAAATATGTAATTTACTCTTTAATAATCCAGATTTTGATTCCCTTGTGTTAAATCCTTATTCAAAATTGGGTTGTATTTCATGTAAAATTATGTGCTTTATTCATCTCCGAGCTTTAATTTAAGAAAAAAATTAAAACTAAAACATAATCTTGTGAGATTTTGCAAGCCATTTCATGTTTCCCGCCAGTATTACTTTCCCAACACGTTGGCATTACAAATCAATTAATTTTACTAACATGTACATCAAGTTGCATGGAAACTTCAGAGGATATAATCAATCGATGGGACTGGGATAAAAAAGACTTGATTTTAATTAAGTTTTAAGTTTAAGCAAGGGCATTTTAGGAAGTTCATATGTAGATAAATTTAAAGATAATATTTTAGATTTAATTACATTTAAATTAAGTATTTGAATTTATAAAAAGATTTACAACTTTTAAGAGGATATTGATATAATTTTAAAATTTGTAAATATATATACGTAAATAATAATAAGTTTTTGAAGGATATATGAAAGTCTCTCAACCCCTAATCACAATAGCCTTACAAATCTTACATATACACAAGGATGTAGTGGCGAAGCTATATATTAGTTAGTGAGTGTATGCAAGTATGCAACTGAGGAAAAAATTAGCGTTAAAATATATAAATTTTTTAAGGCTTTGATTTACTTAGAATGCACCGTGTTGAAAATAGGTGTATACCCTAAAAAATTTACAACCGTCTGGTTTTTTTCAAAAGTCAAAATTAGACCCATTTAGATAATTCACAATCTATCTAAATTTCTAAGACCATCAGCATTCATCACATACTTCACATATTTTTTTGTCTGTTTCATCAGTGCCACATTATTCCCCATCCAATCACACAAACCTTGCATCCATCACATGATTCACATCACATAGAAAAAAAAAAAGAAAAATCAAAACGAAAAAAAATAGGCTGCTCACCCTCGCGATAGTGGTCACAACCGTGACCATGACCCCCCCCCCCCCCACCCCCTCCCTCACGAAGAGGGGCGATGGTGGTCGCGCATGTGGCCGGCTCTCACAGGCTCCATCTCGTGATGGATGCGCCTGGCCTAATCCTTAAACAAAGAAAAACGAAACGGGCTCAGTTCAAAGTTTCAGATTTCAAACCCTCCTTGCGGTCGTTTTGCTCTCTCGCCTACTCGCCTTCTTCACTTTTTTTCAACAGTCCGACACTTAATACCTGATTGTGGCACTCTGCAACCTGTGCTCATCTGCGCCTGTCGCCAAACTAAGTTCCTATCGATAAAAAATTTATGCAGTTCACAAAGGCGGATCTATTAAGAACTCAGGGTATGCAAGTGCATACCCTCACACAAAAAAACTTAGTGTTAAAAAATATTTAAAATCTTTTTAATGATTTATTTACATAAAGTGCACACCTAAAGAAGAATCAGTGCACACCCTTTGAAGATGACACACAAACTAATTTAATCAAAAATCAAAACAAGGCTCTCTTAAAACCATATCTGATCCAAGTTACAAAACCAGAGGAAAAAAAAGAGTTTAACATAACCCCATTACAAAATCAATACAACAAACCCATGTTGATTATTGATCAGCTCTACATTACTTTGCTGCCATCTCATCGGCTAGCTAGAGGCCCCAAAACAAGATCCTTAGCTGCCCAAATGAACTTGATAGCCATCCCCTTGGTAAACTCTTCTGGTGTCTTCTAATACTTTCGGTTGAAAAATGAGATTAATATGGATGTGTGAAACCATGAAGCACTTGAAAGCCATAAGTATAAATGAAACCTTTGTAGCCTTTTTGCTTTTTGTTGAGATGAGATGTGTCATAGACTCTTAGGGTAAGAGTGTTGGGTTAGATAAAGTGATAAACAATTCATATTAAAAATATATAATTCACTGTCAAAATAAATTTATTTATTGTATTATATTTGTTGTTTTCTTAATACTGTGAATCATCAACCTAGAGTTAGTAGAGGTAATGGCAAGCTATTACTCATTTTTATTATATTATTATCTTAAGGACTATTGGCTTTTATAGTTTATCAATCAGGAATTATAATTAAAATTATATAGCTAAAAAACTCAGGAGAATTAAAGATAAAAAAGTTATATAGATATTATGTGTTTTACTACTTGGTTAATTTGAATTATTTGTTAAGTATTTGCTTTAGTTGTTTATATAAGCTAAAAACCCGAACCGACAAACTAAGTTTTTTGTTTTACTTGAATAATTGATTAATATAAAATTCGAAAAGAAAGTGCTTACCCTGATAAAAATTTCTATATCCGCCACTGGCAGTTCACCATCTGCAAGAAGCCAATAGTAACCCTTCTGCCATTTGAGCTTGGATTTGTTGAAAAATGTAAAATGACCTCATTTACTTTTAGATGGATACTTGAGATGTGATGTGTCATAGGTGGTACGGTAAAGGGTATTGGAGTTGTTGTAAATTTGCATTCCACTTTTCACTTGTTGAAAGTATAAATCATTAAATTGTTTATCGTATTAATGTGTTGTTTTCTTGTGAAATTGGGATCATGAGTTACTAGAAGGCAAGAAGAAATAACATCACTTTATTTTTATTGTATTATTATCTTATATCTTATGGTTTGTTAATTTCTAATTTAATTTGTTTTTAAATTTATTTGGATTATCAACAAAAGCAAATAATAAATGTAAAAGGAAGTTGTTCATCAAAAAAGAGAAAACAAAGTGGAAATGGAATATTGGATTGGTTTGTTAAGGCAAAAATAAAAATAAAAGTTGGAAATAGTTCTTGTTCGTCTCCGGTATATCCTATTGAAAAAAAAAGTGAGTTTGATATTAATTCAGTTCCTCATGATCCCGGAGTAAGAAAGAATATTATATATTACCTATCCTAATGTACAAACATTAATCATGCAAGAAACTCCATTAGCATATTATGTTCATTGTTTTATGCATCGACTTGAACCGATACTTGTTGCGGTATCTAAAAAGAGCAAAGATTGTCATTGGATTTTTGAGCAACTTACAAATTTGTTGACTGTGCTTGGAGTTTCTTGTAAAAGAAAAGATATGTTAACAAAAACACAAGCTCAACAAATTAAAAGAAGCCTTAGATAATGGTGAACTTGAAAGTTAAAAAGGCTTAAATAAAAAGCTTGGTGTGGGAAGACCGTGTGACACTCATTACGGATCTTATTTATGCAATTGAGTCATTTGATTGGGGAGAGCCTTTCAAGTGCCGACGACAGACTAAAGGTGGATGTTGTTATTTATGCAATTGAGTCATTTGATTTTATTTTCATGGCAGACTTGATGAAGAGAATATTTGGGGTAGAAAATGATTTGAATTTGCTTTAGAAACGCAAATAATTTGAAATTTCCTTTAGAAAAAAAGGTCAAGACATTGTTAATGCAATGTCACTTGTGAAGTCAAACAAGAAACAATTGCAAAAGATGAAAGACAATGGATGGGAAAATATGTTATGTGCAACACCCAAGGTTTGAAATTTCCTAATGAGAATGAGGGAAAATCTCATTAAATTTATAATTATTATTTGAACCTCACTATATATATATATATATATATATATATATATATATATATATATATATATATATATATATATATAACAACACACACCCTCTATAATCAACACTTGTCCCATTAAAATAGTATATAACTATTTCACCTATTAATACAAAAAAAATAATTTGTCATGTGTGGCTTTTAGTGATGACATAATAGAAAAATAAATATTCTAACTCTTTAATTTTCTCTCTTACAAGTTTTTAAGCACTTGGAATACCAACATAATTTTATGAAAGATATTATTTTAATCTCTTCATTTGTTCTTGCAAATAAGTTAAAGCAAATAACTCACATTATATTTTGTTAAATTTTTCCTTATTATAAAAAGGTATTTATTACTATAATTCTCCAATTAATGTTAACATTTCTAATCGTATTGATTTCATTTAACTCGGTTATGAAAATTGGAGATAAAATATATATTATTGCAACTATTATACCTAATAGTTTATATTAAATTCCAAAAAAGACAAACTTAATATATATATATATATATATATATATATATATATATATATATATATATATATATATATATATATATATATATATCTACCTCTACATACAAAGAAGACTAACCCTAAAAAATCAACACGTGTTAGCTAAATAAGTTCATACTATTCTATCATGCTTTGCTTCACCCACTTCCATTCTTTCTATCTTCAGGTGTAAGACCATACTTATTCACCTGCTCTATTCTTTCCATCTTTACACGCCATCAGTGAGAAATCACCGTTCCTGTTTGCTTTTTACATCTTACTGCATTCTTCCATCATGTATTTGCGGTAAATTCATTTTCATTCACCTGCTTTTAATTGCTGGTGACCTTGTTTCATTCAATTGTTTTTACAACACCGATTCTGGAAACTCACACCATCATTCTCAAGTTCTACAACAGGTAACATTAGTACATTCAGATTTTTGCTCGATTCAAAGCATCTATTACGGGTTTTTAGGTTTCATTTGATTAAAATCGTATAAATCTGGGTTTCTACCTCTGATAAGCATCAATTTTTTGGGTTTTTGTTTCAAACCATAAAAAACGACTCTTAGCCGACCCGTCGTTGCTATGACTCCACTGTCCTTGTCTTATACACTACCATGTTTCTCGACTTTGTCTTCAAAGTATGCTATCCTCTGCGGTAATAGTTAGTGTTCTTCCCCCTCAATTCAACATTGTTTCTCTTCATAGGTAAGCTTGACATATGTTTTTTTGTTTCATAACAAGGGTTAGATACACTGCACACCAGGTGTTTGACAAAATGCCTGAATGAGTTTTTCTTGAGTTTTTATAAATTTTATAGAACCCTATGTGCTATGTATATAATATTTACCATTCTTTGATAAATTCAGGTCAGTAGAAGGCATTTTGTTCAGTCATACATGGTTTTAAATTTTCTCAAGCCAAGATGACCCGTTGCTTTTGGCATTTATTTGTTGAGTTGGCTCAACCCAATATTGATCAGGATACATATTTGTAAAAGGTATGAAATTATGTTCATGTACTATTTGGTTCTGTGAATTGATTTTTTAAGGAAAATAACTTATATGAATATTCTATAATTTGCTGCCATCGTTAACCATGATAGTTATTGTCATCAATATTTTGCTTTGGAGTAGATTAATGAAGATCTTTGAACCGTGAGCGTATATGTGAAGCAACCTTAACCTCTTGTCCAAGGTTCGAAAATATGAGAAGGTCAGATTGTTTTTAATCTTCATGTTAATTAATAGCTGGAGTTTATATTGGCTATAGAGGTTAGTTATTGCATTCAAGTAAGGAAAAGACCAGTTGTGATGGTCTTTTGTAAATTAAAGTTTCAACTCTTATTGTTGTTGCTTAAAAAAAACGATTAGGTAATGCATATGATTATTTACTTTGTTCTATTAGAAGTTATAATTTAGAATACTAATATTCAAGTTTGGCTTTCGTATGTCGTAAACTTCTAGCGTGGGGGAATTATTGGCCTACTTTGCCCTTGGCATTAAAAACCTTTGGACCGGCCCTGTCTACAAACACCCAGGTCTGATCGAGACTTTAGCTATATGTTTTTATGGATCCAAATTTCTATTATGCGTTTTATAATAGTGATAAATCGGCCTACGTTTTTGTATATGTATTCTACCAACCGTTAAATATAATGCATACCGGGTGTGTGACAAAATGCCCGAATAAGTTGGTTTTGGTTTTTTATAAATTTTTTTTATTGTTCACATCTGTAGAGTTCGGTACATTAGAGTCAAAAGAATTTCTCGTGATAGTGGCATCAGAAACGAGCCACTTGCAAAGCTCATTTACAGTTGGTTAAGTTGAATCTTATTTAAGTTGTTGCATGCATATATCTAAAAGGTTTTCTACCATAGGTATGCTTTACTTGGCTATTAAGTGTTAACATTGAATATATGTTCACCTATAATAAGGATTTGAAGATCTTTCTTATGGATTTGCAACCTATATGATTGACCCGTGAGAATTTTTTATAGGTTTGCTAAATTTAAGAGATTGGTACTTGGTGCTTCACAGGTATCCATTCTTGCCAAGTTTCTTTAATTTTATAATTTCTTCTTAGACTACATTTAATTTACATGTTACTCATACTTTGAACTTATGATACTGAAACATAGGGAACAAAATCCAATGCACTTATAAGTGGTGCCAACGCACAATATAAGAGATGTTATATCTCTAACGCTGTAGTTATCGACAATGAAGCTAAATATCGCATTAGCTCTTATCCTACTCATGGCTGTTAAAGAACAAAGCTCTTGTTGAAGAATGCGTTGGCTCTATCCCCGTAACGTTTATCATTATTCAGGAATTAACGTAAATCATCGTGGGCTGTGCTTAGCACAGCCTAAAAGACGCACTAGTATATATATATATATATATATATATATATATATATATATATATATATATATATATATATATATATATATATAAATATATATATATATATATAAACAACACACACCCTCTATAATCAACACTTGTCCCATTAGAATAGTATAACACTATTTCACCTATTAATACAAAAAAAATAATTTGTCATGTGTGGCTTTTAGTGATGACATAATAGAAAAATAAATATTCTAACTCTTTAATTTTCTCTCTTACAAGTTTTTAAGTACTTGGAATACCAACATAATTTTATGAAAGATATTATTTTAATCTCTTCATTTGTTCTTGCAAATAAGTTAAAGCAAATAACTCACATTATATTTTGTTAAATTTTTCCTTATTATAAAAAGGTATTTATTACTATAATTCTCCAATTAATGTTAACATTTCTAATCGTATTGATTTCATTTAACTCGGTTATGAAAATTAGAGATAAAATATATATTATTGCAACTATTATACCTAATAGTTTATATTAAAATCCAAAAAAGACAAACTTTTTAATATATATCGAACTTTTTTATTATATACTTAGCTATCCAAGTTTATGGACTCAGTGATATTTTTGATTTTTTTTTTTTTAATTTCAAATTTTTTTTGATAATGCTCTTCTAAAAAATTTATGTTTAAATGTCTCGTGTAGTAAGATATAAATATTATTTAACATAATTCAAATTTGGCATTTTTTTTGAACTAAAAAGGGCAATAATAACCTCTTGATAAAACAAGAGGGCATTATTGTTCCTTTTGTTTATTTAGTTATTAATATTTTAACTGATATTTTAATATTTCATCCATTTTTATTTACTTTTAGTTTAGTTAGAAGTTTATAATTGACGAAGTATGATAATTAGAGATAATCGTAGCTTTATAAATTCAACTTAAATAATTAAATGATTTTGATATTAAAAATATATTTTATATACACGAGTAATATTAAATTTAACTCAGTAGTGTTGTGTATGAATTTTGCATTTTGGGTTTGAATATGTATATCAATAGGAAGAAGTTCCATTGAGAACCATTTTTAGTGTGAAAACCGCATGAACCAATCTGAGCCGTCAAATTCTCTCTCTTTCAATGTCATTGCCCACCCATGAATTCTTCACATACACCTTGCCACACTTGATCCCCTCACGCTCTCCATCCATGAATTCCACTTATCAAATCAACGGCAAACATTGGTTCTCGCGGTTCTCTCACTAAAATCGGTTCTCAATGGAACCCTCCCCTCAATATATATATATATATATATATATATATATATATATATATATATATATAAAATTCATGGTCGGACCCATACAGAGTTTGGTGGTGTCACGGGCTATCAACCAATTTTGCAAATGAAATGAAATATTTTAACGTTTTCGAGCGGGTGCCACGGGTTAAATTTTTGGGTGCCACCAGTGATTTTTAGCGCCATTTAAATCTACAAAAATGATATGTTTATAAAAAAATGATAATGTATAGCTCAATCTTCTATATATACTTTTAAAATGCTTTAGTTTTCCTTAAAAATAACAATTTAATTAAGAGGGACTTAATATAAATTGTGTTTTGTTTTAAACTTTTGCTCTAAAATAGCACAACGGAAACCTCGTTAATCCGACCCGATTAAATGAAAACCCGAAAAAGCTCGAATAACAACCTCAATTGTAATTAATATTATTTTTCTCATTATACAGTGCAATCGGTCAACAGAATTCCGAGTCCGCCCCTATTATAATTGATACATTATTATTATATATTGCTAATAGTTGATCAGAATGTTGTCAACCTAAACTATAAGCATGGACAATATTGTTATGTAGAAGGTTAAATTTTATTGATTATGTATATTTTTAAATGAAGTAACTTGCATATTAGTAGGCTAATGACATTTTATGTTTGTAATTTTGTATAATAAGTAGTAATTTACAAGTTTCATGCTTTTAGTATCTTTAATATATCAGATTGTAAACGGTATACCTTTTCTATTTGTTTTTACAAGATCGCTTATTTATTTTTAAATATATCATAAAACGTCATGGGATGTGCATATCACAGCCTTAGGATCTTACTAGTATATATATATATATATATATATATGATATATGAGGAAATTTTTACATAACTTGAGGGACTAAAACTGCAAAAATAAAAGAGTACTAAGACTGCCAAAATAAAAGTGTAGGGAGCAAACCTGCCATATATGTATATATATACGATAATGTTTCATATAGAACCTCTCTTAAACATGGAACTTAAAGAACCACCTCTGATATTGACACGTGGCATGTTGATTGGGGTTAAAAATAGAAAAAAGAAATAAAACTCACGTATACTTCATCCCCCCTCCAGCCACACCCTTTTAAAAAAAACCTCACACAACTTTAAATTATCATAACTCGTTTGTTTTCTAGAATTTTAGATGAAAAAATTATATCATTAGATTCAGTTTTTCATCATCTTTCAAACAAGACCAGACTTGATATATTTTTGAAACTTTTTTTTTTAAATGCAAATTTTGCATTTTGAGCTGAGTTTCATTCTAAAATGCAAAATACAAAAAATCGAAAAATGCAAGCTATGAACATGCAGGTCATGCAGATGCTTCCAAAATGGAAATTATGAAAATGCAAAATGCAAACCCAAAATGATTTAATGAAAATGTAGCCCAAAATGCAAAATTACATATTCAAACCCAAAATGCAAAATTCATACACAACACTACAATGCAGCCCAAAATGCAAACAAAATTTGCATTTTCAAAAAAATATGGGAAAAATGGTCTTTTTTGAAAGATGATTAAAAAACTTAAAGATTGGTATAATATTTTTGTTTAAATTCACAAAACTTAAAAAATTATGATAAATTAAAGATTTGGGGGGTATATTTTTTTTTTAAAAAAAATTGGTTTGTTGGGGGGGGGGGGGGGGGGGGGGGTGGTTTCCAGGTTTGCCCTTTTACATGTTAATTAATACATGATAATTATAATTATGTCATCTTTAATCTCATCCATTAATTTGATGATCCAATGGTCTAGATTGATTTTTTAGATTCTATGTTTAAAGGGTGGTTTTAAGTTGATCATATATATATATATATATATATATATATATATATATATATATATATATATATATATATATATATATGGGAGGATTCATGCGAGAACCGTTGTTAGTGCGAGAACCGCGAGAACCAATATCAGCCGTTCCTTGGATATGGGAAGTTTCATGGATGGAGAGTGTGGCAGGGTGCATGTGAGGAATTCATGAGTGGGCAATGACATTGAAGTAGGGGAATTGGACGGCTCAGATTGGTTCTCGCGGTTCTCGCATTAACAATGGTTCTCGCATGAACTTTTGTCTCTATATATATATATATATATATAAGAGGGGGGGGGGGGGAGGGGAGGAGGTTCATGCGAAAAGTAGGTTTATGCGAAAAGTAGTTTTTTTGTGAAAAGTGTGAGAAGTTTCTGGATGATTTGATCAATGGTCATCATTAATTGTGGCAATCTTATAATTTAAATAAAGTCAAATGGATTTATTTTAATAAAAAAAGGTAAATTAGACTTTTTAAAACAAAATATTTCTCTCACGTCTCTATTAAACCACTATCACCACTAACCCTAATTTCATTCTTCCTCCTACCAAGATCTCTCCGCCCCAACGTGAGTCTACTCATGCTTCTACCGCCGGTTATTTTTTGTTACAACTTGCCACCGTCCTTAACTGTTGCCGACACCACAAAACCTCTAGCGACAAAAGGTCAAGCTCTACCTATATAAGTGTGATCTTTTGCAATGAAAAAGAAAGAAATCTATTGCTGGCGAGCGTTGATTTGTTGAATCTGATCAAGTTGTGAGGTGGGTTGAAAAAAGTTGTATTTAGTTTTGGTCACTGATGGTTTATTAGTACACATCCTTCCAAGTTTTTGCATCTCAATTGATATAATAGTTTTTGTTTTTTTTCTTTATATTTCTTACTGAGATTGAGTTTCATCTCAATATATACAAAGGTTTTGTTTTTCATCGATTAAATTGTTTAGAGGTATATGATTGTTGATGTCAAGTTGCACGATAAACGACTTTTCTGTTGATAATTTGTTTTTTGGGATTTCTTTCAAAGTCTAAGTTTATATCAATTGTTTTTACTTCTCTTTCATTTACCAGCGACTAAGCAATTTACTTTTGTTTGTTTATTTTATTTCTACTTTTTTATCTTTTACGTCATGAAAACAGTTCCATTTATTAGATGTATAGTGCACTAAAGCAATCATATCCTCATTGTCACACAAGTTCATAATAGGGTCAGTAAAGCTCAAGAATTTTTTCAACCAATAATCAACACCATAAAAGAGGATCATAAACTTTGATCAAAATCGATAGTTATCCTTATAGAGATCATCAATAGAGTAATTACTTACTCTAAGTCAATTCTTATAATCGAATATCATAAAATATCTCAATATTTCTTGAATTTCAAAATTATCTAATTTTATATCTCCTATATATCATCATGGAGCAATAATTCCTAAATTAAGTTTACAAGAAACCCAAGATAAGGACATTATCTCAAATGAACATATAATTCTAGGAATACAGTAGAGCTCCTACTAGCCCTGACATATGTACCGGTCTCATATTTGCTTCTAGAGAACTCATCTTTTTGATTTTCTCATGGAGATAAAGATTCTCCTTTTAAGATGCTACTATAAGTCCAAAGTGAACTTATTCATGATTAAAATTAATTTGGATACCGTGGATATGCAAGATACTCGGAGAGTGTTGTAAACATTTCCTCAAAACTCACTTGTGAAGGAACGGGATCTTTTATATCCAGGTGCACTCTCTTACTGCCATACATGGCAATAATAGTCATGAGTATCCAAATTACCTTCAACATAGACACTAGGAAAGGTTTCCATATAACTATCATGAAACGTTTACGACATATCGGTATTTGAAGTTGTCTAGAACTCCATCCATGTTAATCTCGTCAATGCCCTTATGGTTTACACATATAGGGTTAACTCAAGTCAAATACTTGGATATGCCAAATGGATTGCATCATATGATCAATTACTTCTTTTATTTCAAGGAACCCATGGTCCATTATGTCTTCCAATTGGTGGTGACCTCATCATGATTCCCCATCATGCCGCTGCCACTTAGATATGAGAAACTCATATCTCTTTCGCCCATGATTTCTATCAGACTTAACGAAGTAACGGCTTTTTATCAGTTTTACCAGCCTCTCTATGCTAAATATATGCTAGTGACAAATCAGGTCTTTCATTTAAGTTTCACGTTCTTCCACTGGAATGCTTTAGTTTTTTTTTTGTTTTTTCCTTTTGAGAAACAAAACAACATTCCCGAAAGGTTTCATAACAAATATTTAAAACTTAGAATAACTCCTTAAATGAGTTAGCACCTCTTTAAGTTCATGCATCTCCCACATAATGTAGACTTGATAACTTCAAAATTACGAGATAGACAAGTAAAGAACTCTTTCTAGTCACATCTCATTCGGTGTTATACAGACCATTAAGTTGATATTAGATTAGGAATTTGGCTTGTTATAATTAAAGTGTGTACCAACAAATTGGTCACACAAATTTGACATGTCATAAACCGAATCATATTCCATAATACCCGGTTCCATACATCATGACACCATGTACCAATGTGTCTAAGCAGAAAATAAATTGTGAGACAATCCCACAATTAGATAAATCTTAACACCTCTACCAAATCTAAGAACTTCTACCTATATGCCCTATTGATTCTGTAACTCATTTTGGTTAGTCCTGAACACCGACAAGTTTTCAGGCACGAACCTAAACTTGTAAGCACTTCTCAATAACTACCATCAAGATAGTGATGAAAAAGTTTCACATTTGTTATTCTTTGTGGTGTACTTGAACGGATTATCCACATAAGTGTGATCAATATCCAAGAAGTCTTCATCCCTCTTACAAACACTCTGGTGAAGTGTTTCTTGATCATCTTGCCAAGTAAACAAGATTAGCATCATAAGCTTAACCTGAAGTTAAACTATCCCAAGATCCTAACCACTCAGATCTAGGTGATCCAAATTTTGCTTATTCGGTCAAGTTAATTATGCTATAAATATAGCATATCCAAACTTCTTTGGAACCATAATCAATTATTCATGATTATTTTATTACTCGTAACAGAAGTTTGTGTATGTCATGACATGGATGAATTTGAATTTAAAAATCAACTAAAATATTTCTCATATAAGGTTTCTCAATTCAAAGTAATATCCGTCGTCATCAAATATTTTTATGTTCCACACGGGGCAAAAATAACACATAAGTCTTGACATGGATAAACTTCGAAATTTAACGAAAAGGCGAAAAATCTTTACATCAAAACTTTAAATACAAAATTACATCCATCGTCTTCATAAGCATAGAAAAAAGCAGAATGAATACTTGCCACGCAGGGTATCAAAACAAGGTAAAAATATAAACAGGTATAAAGGCGAGATCTAAACTCCCAACACTCTTGTAGAGGACAATCATCCAGTTTCCTCTTCTAAGATCCGATTCTTCATGCACTTCTTTCTTGTTTCGATTAGAGGTACACTTTGCAACAAAATAAATTTGGGTCAAACGTGAGTCTATTAGCTCGGGTTAACAACCCAGCTTATTGAAGAATAGTAATGAAGTTTAATCATGAATGTACCTTAAGAGGGAAATTAACTCTCTCTTTTCTAAGAAGTTTTATATCCTCTCGGCATGTAAGACAGGCGTGATGGTCACAATCCCCAAATTTTCCATAGAAGTAGCAAACCACCCCTTGTTGAGTCTTCTCTTGAGGCACATTATCTATGTCCATTTGCTCAAGGTCCAGAACAGGCTTGGAAACTCCAACCTTTCCTTTTAGGGTCGATTTCTTCTTCTTTATCTTTTGTTTCTTTGATCTTAAGACGGAAGTGGATGAGGTAGATTGACACTTGCCATGTTAGACTCTACAGTCTTCAACATGCCATGCAACTTATTTAGAGATTTCTCCATTCCATGCACGTGATAGTTCATGAAAAATTGATCACATGATGCGGGCAAGGACTAGAGTACAATATTTACCGCGAGCTCCCTCCCAAGGGGAAATCCTAGCCTCTCCAATTGGTCTACATACGCTTTCATCATAAGGACGTACATACTTACATTCCCACCTTCCGGCATCCTACAACCGACTAGGCTTTTAACACACTCATAATGTTCTTTCCTAATTTGTTGTTAGAACATGTCCTTCGGCTTGTCCGTCATATTGTACACACTAAAGTTCTCAAACTGCTTTTGCAGTGTTGACAACATGAGACATGCAATGTTGTGTGTGTCCTTAAGACGCTTTTCATACACGTATTGGACGGACCAAGTTGTGTTGGTAGCAGATGGCTCTGGTATGGGTTCCTTAAAGATGTGCAACTTTGACTCATGGCTAAGGACAATTCTCAATTGTCTATGCCAGTTAACGAAGTTCACTCCCGTGAGTTTCTCCTTATCTAGGAACATTCGAAGTGAAAAGTTCGACGTGGTGTTGTTTTGGTTTGACATCCGATTACAACATGAGTACCCATTTTAGTTAGTCTGATATAATCCTTGTTAAAATAATTACTCAAAAATTTATCTAAAAAACAATTTATCTTAAGAAGGACTAAGAACCATATTTTACCCCACTACATGACAAATTTGCAGCGGATCACTTCATTGAGTTATTTAGGCCAGTAACCATTTTACCGATTGCAATCTCTATCGCAATTCTTAGACACTTGCGGGATCCTACTACAACCATCGGTCGTTTGGCAGGTTTGATCCCTACTTGCACCAATTCCCAATTAAAAATCTTGGTTGACTCGTGCTAAGCTCGACAATCACTCAAGGTTTTAATTTGTAATTGTAAATCGTCCAACAAGATACACGATGACACCCTCAACAACTATTAGCACATGCTAAGCTTAACAACTAATAGTTTCGATTTTCCACACAGATCCACATGGAACAACTCGTGCTAAGGACGGCAATCATCCCATGCTTCACTAGAATCGGGTGGTGTCATTTTATGGATGGTGCGTGATTTACATTTTTAGAAAACGGGATTTTGTTTCTACATTAAAACCAAGTTTTAATTCTTGATTAACAAAGAAAGTGACAAAACAAATTTTCACTATCATCATGTTAATCATGTACGTGCGAAAGTTGTTAACCGTTTTAAAACTCTTGTGATTTTGTTAACTTTGGAAAACGTCATCAAGCATGTGAAGAAACATAACAACCATGCAAGGATAGAAGTCACATCACACGCATACAAGGGGTTGGTAACTAAGCCTAAAACCTATGCGTCCTACCCGCGAGCCAAGCTGGGAGGGCAAGGTCAACTAGGGACAAACTAAACTATAGAGTGCTCCCACAGAATCAGCTACCTCCATTGGGACTCTCCGGATCCAAGGTCTTCAAGATGTCACCTCTTGACTCTTAATTGTGGTCTCCATAATACAAGTACATACAAAAGAAATGAAATGGCATGCAAGCTATGTGTTTCCTATCATACTAGTACAAGTACATATGAATGAATGAAACGGCGTGTAAGCCGCGATAAATAATTACAATTACAATTCAAAAGAATAAATAATTATTACAAACCATGTGACATAAAGGTCACCAAATGAAAATAACAACCACAACAGAACCAATAAACACAACCACAAGGTCTAGGGCATAGCCAACCAAAAGCATCAACCAACAACAAAAACAAGCACGATGTGCCAAAACCATGACTAAGGAATATTTTGGTATGAATTTCCGTCACAAACACTCAAGGCACATCAAGGAAATCCTTGTATATATGTATTAGGGTACAAAAACAATTTTTACACACATATTCATATATACACAACATATGTGTATGCATATATGTATCTTCATGCCAAGACCATATAATACATACCCACATTTGTACCAAAATATTTAAGGGAATTTATAACAGAATTTGCTCCAAAAACAGAAAAACCTGCACGACCCTAAAAATCAAAAAATTTCTTTTTAAGGCCCAAGACCTGCTCACGACCTCCTTTACGGCCCTTTACGGCTCGTGAAGCCCAAGGGATTCACAAATGATCACGGGCCAAAAGGGCTCGTGAGCCAAAAAACCATTTTCATGACAACACTGTCCACGAGTGGCTTCACAACCCCACACGGCTCGTGAAGCCCAAAAGCTTCACGACCTGTCACCGGCCAGAAGCACTCGTGAAGCCCAAAAACGAGTTCCACAACCAGACCCCTTACGATCCTCTGGTCGTATGGTATTCACGACTCATGAAGAACCCTTCACAACCCGTGAAGGTCTACTAGACAAAAATTCAATCTTTCGAGATTCTATTTTTCGAGCCAATTTCGCGATATACCTTGTAGCTATGGCTCTTATACCACTAAGGGGAATCCATGCACAACAAATACCGATAACAACTTAAGCAACAATTTCAAAAACAAGAGTTTTTGGGTATACAAAACTACACATGCATGTACTCCCATAGTGGATCTTGACTACAAATAAGTAAAAAAATTAAAAGAGAAGAAAAGAGGAGAAATTATACCATCTTGTGAGTTGGAAAAACTAATCAAGGAGGAGGAGATGACAAGATCCACCAAAAACCGGTTTCCTCTATTGAAGTAATTCACACCAAGTTGTAAAGATGCCCAGGTGCTATCATGATATACTTATGATCTTCACTGCCATGAAATCATAATTCTGGAATAGCCACAAAAGTTCTCCCAAGTCACCACCAAGTTTCAAGCATATACTCTTGTTCAAGACCAACAAAGTGTATGTGTTAAGAGTGTGTATCAAAAGAGAGTATTATAGAGAGAGTTAGATATGTCGCATGCACTCTTTTGGATGACAAGGAAACTGAACTTGCCATCTACAAAGAAAATATAGAGTTATTAAAGTAAAAAATGGAGAAAAAATAAAGTTTTTGAAAGATGCTAGATGTGTACAAACGAAAAAAAACTTTAAGTACCATATTGGAACAATATGACAAGATTCCTACCTTATCCTGACTCTTGAAAATAAGTTTAAAATCATGAATTACCGGCTAAGCCGGTTACGGGTTAAAAAATAGGCATATTAGCACGTTTTTTACAAGTTTAATGGTCATATGAGTTAAAAAAATACTTTAAGTACCATATTGGAACATTGAGACAAGTTTCATGCTATTACGCAACTTTAACCCATTATATTATGTAGACGGAATGAATATAAAAAACAAATAAAATGTCTAAAAATTACATAATCGTTTCTCTCGATAGATAAAAAATTAGAATATACTAAATGGTGTGAGTCAGACTGCGGGTTTTTCTTGTTATAAAATCTTGTGACATAACCTCGTTTTAAATTTATAAAAACGATGTTACTAAGCAGATACTACACACGACTCAGGCAAGTATAACCTGGTCAATAGTAGTATAGACTTGGTAAGACCGGATATCGTTCCACCAGGACAAGAAGCTACCAATACTTAAGTCTCATTGTTGTTTGATCAGCAGAATTAATTAAAGCAAGTAACAGAATGAACTAAATTAATCAAGAACTACAGTAACTAATACAGACTAACACTGAAGGCACACAGCAGGATAACAGATCACTCAGGCTTTCGAATCATCGAGACTAATCATGGCAATAACACAATACAACACATAATATGAAGACTTGAATAGATTGAGCGCATAGCATGCTGTTCTAATACTCAACAAAACCACATTATTATGCAAGAATCATCACTTGAGTTATCAAGACTCGGATTCAACACTTAAACATGATTAAGCAAGTAACGGCATATCAGAATTCAACTACAGATCCACCAGATCGCGTCCAAATCAGACTATTGAATATACATCTTTTCAAATGACATGTCCAGTAGTCCTCAGAACCCAAAAAGGTGTCAAAGCAGTTAAAATGGTTAAAACAAGCAAAAACAGCACACTGTGGTAAAAATGCCTCCTACGGCCGTAGTAGATATAACCTACGGCCGTAGCAGGTTGTACTGTCCTACGGCTGTAGGAATTTCTTCCTGCGGCCGTAGGAACCAATACGACAGAACAGTTTAATCTAACATAAAGACATTCAACAACAAATTACAATCTAGACTTTAATCCCAGATCATAAACACATGTAAATTGGCACAATGGGGTCACAAATTCATCTAAACTCAAACCTCACAATTAAGGAATTTTTATATTTAGCCACATGATTACTAAAGATATGAACATGTTAAACCTACCATTTCTAGTATAGCCAACACTTCTTAAAACATGAATCATGTGATATGCACATTGAACACCAAGACCAGCATAACAAAGGCATACATGTGAGTTCATTTCACCATCTAAACATACCAACAAACATCTTTGTGAATCCTTTAATTATTAGTAGCATGTTTGACCCATAAATACACCAAATGACTAGATTTTCATCGGATATCATAAGGCATGCATAAAACCAACATATGAATAAAATGACCAATAATGGATGAACCTGAAATGATTCAAAACATATCCCAACAATGATATCTAATGACAACCATGCAAGATGTATCATTTCTAATAACAAGCTTAACATGGAATTAATAAAATCAACCATCATTCTTGAATATCCACATGCTTAAACATGAAGGAGTTATCCTATACACATTATCACACATGAACATGGTAAGATTAAACATACTAAGTTGATAAAACACAATTGTATTCAAGATCAAGCATTCATATTTGAATCAAGTCAACATAAAAGTCAAATATATTGCCATAACTAGCCAAGAATCATCTTGGCTCAAGTGAAATGAGTTTAGTTATCCATATACATCAAGATTAATAATACAACATCTGGAACACATGGGTACATGATTGAAATAAGAAATGGAAAGAGTATACCCAAGCTAAGCAATGATAAAACTAAGGAATCCAAGCTCCAAGATGTTGTTCCAAGCCTTCAAATCCAATCTCACCACCTTAGAATCACCAAGAAATGTTCATGGAGTGTTAGGGTGCTTGGGGAGAGTATTTGGTGGTGTTGGTCCGAAATGTGGTGAAAAATGGTCACCCTTGTGCAAATGGCAGATTCTGTCATTTAACCTGCTGTAACAGAATTTCCTACGGCCGTAGGAAGTATCCTCTACGGCCGTAGGGTGGCTGGAACGGAGTTTCTCCACACGCAAGATTCTGCTACTCATCCGACACACGTAAGAAATTTGCCAGAAAATGATTACTGCGGATAAGGGGCTCCTACGGCCGTAGGGATATACATCTACCGCCGTAGGGTGTCTTTTTAACCCTTCTAGAAGAATAACTCTGTTGGTCCCGAATGGATACTACAACAACAAATGTTTGTAGAAGGGGGGTTGAATACAAACTTTAGCAAATTAAAATTTAAGAGACACACGGTTTACTTTTATATAATTCTTATTGACGTTAATCAAGAATTACATGAACTAGATGCGGAAAATCTAAGTTCAATAAAAGGTGGCAACTAATTTTGTCTAACACATAGACAATGCTAATATTAAACAACTAATGTCTAAGACGTTCAACACATGAACAAGTTTGTTACACTGAAAGTAAAATGCTAACTCTTCTAATTCTCAACTTATGAGATTTCAGTGCTTTTCAACGCATTCGCTTGTTTTAGCATGTTTCCATTCATGAATATATATAAGCAAAGTGTGTCCGGGTTGATGAAGAGAGAAGGAGACAAAGGTAATTGGTTTAATAATATTATAATAGATAAAGTTAGTGGGTGAAAAAGTAAGTTAACTTTATACACAAAGTGTGTAAAGTGAACATACTTTTCAGTAATGAGTATACCCACTATCTATTATTATATTATTAAATTACTACCTTTATGTCTTGAGAAAGTAACCTTATCCTTCCATGCTTGTGCTTTAATCGACACCATGCTTTCTGAAGATTTGACTTTACCAAGTATGGAGTTGTCAGCCATACTTAACATCATATCTTCGAGATCTTCTTTTCAAGAGTATCTTTCTCCTTTTCCAGGGGATAAAGATCTATCCTTTTTGTATCATTGTAGATCCAAAAAGTGCTAAGTACTTTTACAAAAGAAAGATCTAAGGCATAATAAGAACAATACATGTTCTGCCTTTGACTTTAAGAAGATATTACATAGAAAAGCTATTAACTGAGATATACAATAAAGACTCAGTTAACAGACACTGAACTATAAATATAATTTTGCTCAGCTAAGGATAAGTGTGAAAGACTCAGCTGACTAGACTTGCTCAGCTGATCAAATTGCTCAGCTGATAATACAAATCGTAGCAGCAGCTAATAAACTGATTAACTCAACTGTCAGCTGTTCCCAAGGGCTCAACTAATCATTTGAGTATAGTCAGCTTATAAAGAGAAGATTGGATAAGTAGGAAATACCTTATCTGACAGATGGAAGGCATCAGCTGATAACTTGTGATTGTGTCAGCTGATCCTTGACTGCTTAGCTGACCTTGAAATCTTCATCAGCTGATGGTTCTAGGCCATCAGCTGATCCAGTGTGATTCCTCAGCTGATGCTCTTTGACTGATCTTTTCTTCTCAGCTGATCTTTCTGAAGCTGGTCCTTTGGCTGATACTCAGTGTTCAGCTGACACTATGATTCGTCAGCTGACATTTCTTACTTAGAAATTCTTTAAGTCTCAGATAGAAAAACAACACATGTTTTTCATCAATCTAAGTCCAAAACTGAATATATGGTTTTGTTAACATCAAATTCTATTTTACATAATAGATAGGTTTGATTAAGGTTTGATATTGCTATCTCACCAACAATCTCCCCCTATTTGATGATGACAAAACCTTATCTTGTTTAAGAAGAATCAGTTTGACTAGGATTTGTAAAGATATAACTTTTAAGTGCAATTTTGGTTACCTAGCTATCTGTTTTTGGTAACTCTTTTAAGTATGTTCCCTGATGTTCTGTTTTTGGGAATCTTTTCATTTATGAAGTACCATTGTTCTGTTTTTGGTATATTTTCTATCCTTTTTCTGTTTTTAGGATTTTTGATCTTTTCTATATTTACACTATGTAAGCTATCTACTAAGAGTCATCTATACTAGCATTTTAGCTAAGTAGTCCATGATCAAAGTTTCAAGCTTGATTACAAAACAAAGTATTTACATAAGAGTTTGTACAGTGAAATCTAACTAAGAGTTAAACTAAGTACAGAAGTTGAACTATTCTAGGAATTGAAATTACATCTACTCTAGTTATGAAGTGTGATCTTCATTCCCACCAAGGTTCTTCTTTTACATCCAGAAGTCTGTTCAGAGGATTGGCAGCCAACAACTCTTCAGCTCTTGCTTGAATCAGATTTTCAAAATGTACACTTCCTGTCTGTCCCCTTGTTAAATGTGCAGCTTAAAAGATTAATTCTCCAGGGGCTCTTCCTAAGTCAGTTTCTCTTAGGAATCTCCAAACACCAGCTCTGTCTTTGAAGAAAATCCCTCTCTCAGGTTCAGTTATGTACTTAAACATTTCTGGCTCAATGTTGGAGGGCAAAGCAGTGTTGAAATTTTCATATGCAGACAGGTAAGGATGATCAGGATTAAGTATAATCCGTTCAGCAGGTACAAAAGCTTTGGAGGATTTCTTGAAGGCATCCTCAATCACATCAATGTGTTCCACAAATTGATCATGAGTGCATATCCTGTGGTAAACAGCCATTCTGATCCAGAATTCGAATTTGTTTATGAACCTTGGGGCAATTTCACTTTTGGATTTAAGGAGGTGGTACAGAGTCTCAATCATCTCAGTAAAGGAGAACAGTTTGCAGTGATGGATATAGGCATTCTCATGTGTTTATCTTTCATCTCTTCTTACTAATCTGAGATATGGCCCTTCATCTGTTCCCTTATATGGAGTGACTCTGGAAATGAGATTTGGATCCTTTCTTTCTATCAAGTTCTTCTTGTTATCCAAGACCTCTTTGATCTCCCTTTCAGATTGCTGAGTTGTAACTCCAAAGTTGAACTCATGCAATGCTTGAATGGCTTCTCTGTGAGTTCTTCCTCTTTTAGGAACTTTCTTGACAGAAGGATCATCTTGCTGTGATGCAACCTGTGTTGGATGTGATTGAGAGGATAGCATGATGATTTCTTCTTCTTGTAATTCTCTCAATTCATCATCAGTGACACCAACTGCAGCAGCAAGATCCTCAGTGGTAGTGAAATCCTGGTGTCTCTCTTTGGCTTTAAGAACTTCTTCAATGGTTGAACCAAGAGCAGCATCCAGTTCACTTAACTCTCTGAGATTCTCATCTTCTTGATTTAGCTCTTCCTCTTTTCTTTCTTCTTCTTCAATTTTCTCAGCAGTCATTATCTTCTTTCCTTTTCTTCTTGATGAACTGTTGGGAGTTGGTTGACTTGATTGAACTGGAGAGGAAGCTTGGACTGGTGGAGCTGTAGTGGAGGAGCTCTGCTTCCTTATGTTGAACATAGAGGACAAAGGCATTTCATCTTCATCATCATCATCAGAATCCTCAGATGGTAGTTCAATTGGAGCACATGATTCACCTTGCTTTGATTTCTTTGTCCTTCTAGCCATTTGCTTTAGCCTTCTCTTTGGCCTCTGCTCTTCTTGAGCAGGTTGCTCCCCCTCAGATTTATTCTCCCCCTCAACAGCTGATCCTATTTCATCGGGGGTTGATGCATCCTCTGCTTGTAAAACAAACTTTGTCCTAACTGACTTCTCCCCCTTTTTGTCATCATCAGAGGAGGGAAAAACAGCAGGCTTTGCAGGGGCATCAGGAGTGGTGAAAGAATAAGGAGTTGGGGTAGGTGTAGAGGTAAAGGGTGGTATGTTTGAGGATGAAGGTGAGGCAGTGGGTATGGGAGGCTGAGTGAAAGGTGATGTTGAGTGTCTAAGGTGAGAGGGAATAGGAGAGAAAGAAGGAATGGAAGTTGAGATAAGAGGTTTTAGGCTGTTGATAGCTTCAGTGAGAGTGGATAATTCTCTCAGAGTATCACTGTGCCGTATCTTAGCAGAAAAGTTGGACCTATTTACCTCAGTATCAATGTCTTTTAGGAGAGAGGGGATAGTGAGAAGAGATTCAGGAATGGTAATGGAGATATCAGGGGGTGAGGGTCTAAGGGTTTTGAGTTGGGAAAGGAGATTGGAAATGGTATGGTTTAAGTTAGAAATGGTTTGGGCATGTATAGGAGGGGAGGGTGTAGGAATAGGAGTAGAGGTTTGGTTTAGAAGTTGATCTAGTTTGGTAAGAATAGGGGAAAGATCAACAGGGGCAGGGGTGGGTTGGGGTTTGGGTTGGTTGGGTTTAAGTGACTCAATCTCATTGGTTAGGTGAGAGATTTGAGTTTATGTTTGAGTTTGGAATGAGGTAAAGGAGGCTTGAAGACTATCCATCTTTTGAGAGATAGATAATAAGGTTTGAAGTAGTTGGGGTGAGGGTTCAAAAGTAGTAGAGGGAATGGGTTGGGTTGGAATTGATTGAGAAATTATGCTTTGAACTGGAATGGATTGTGGTCCCTCACTTAGACCTTGGTATAAAGGCCTAAGATCACTGGGCACAGAAGTTGTACCCTGTACTAATGATTGGTTTATGCCACTAGTATTGACAGGTAGTGCACTAGTATGTGTAAGAATTGAATCAAAAATAGGTGCAAATATGTGAGTGTGAGTGAGGGTTGCACTCAAAGGGGTATCCCTTATTACAGTAGCAAGTTGTTGTGAACTTACTAGGGTATAGGCTTGACACATAGGGGTTGTAGACACAGTATGACCTTGGGAGAAGGTCTGTCTTTCAATGGTATCACCCTGTTGGGAGGGTGACCCAGATTGCAGAAATCCCATATTTACAGATGTGCCCTGTTGTGAGGACACACCCACTGGTTGTAGGGTTATATCAACTTCCATGAGCTCCCCCTCAAAATAAGAGATAGCTATAGGAGTTGAGGTCAGAGGTGCAGTATGCATTTCCTCTGAGATAAGTGCAGTATACACCATCTCTATGGACCTTGTTTCTATTTGGGTTGCAAAGTGAGTAGAACTAGCAACTGTTGGGAGTTGACTAGAGCTTGGCAGTTGTGGGGGTGTTACAAGTAGAGGTGAGGATGGGTTCTCATTGGTGGGGTCAACCAAATGAGTGTCCTCAGAGATTGAGAGTGTACCTGTGATGTGTCTTGTTTTGCTGATCTCAATGAGCTCTTCCAGCTTATCAGAGACCTCTTCATCATCAGGGACATCTTCATTTCCACTACTTGGTGCTCTATGAACAGAGTAACTTGATCCTTGTTGTTGATCAGGGTTGGGATAGGCAATAGTACCTCCAAGAGTTCTACTTGGAGAATCATCATCAGATTCTTCATCACTTTCATTAGTGCTTAGGTGTCCGGACCTCTTTAAAGTAGAGGAACTAGAGGGAAACATTTGTAATGGCATTCCATGTTGACTGGATGAAGTAGAACCAGATTGATAAGGCTCATCTCTCATGTAAAATCCACCAGCATCATCATTATGGCCATTACCACCATCACTGTCATCTAAATTTTCTCCTTCAAATATGGCTTCATCATGAGTAACAGATTGAGCCACTTCCTCAGTTACAACATCAGGTGACTCAGAATCATGAGCCACTTCTTCTTCATGCACTTCCTCCTCATCATTATCATTAGCAATATCAATGAGCTCTTGCATCTGTGTAGTGATTGCTGGACCCTGATCTTCCCTTATCAGATGAAAGATCTTTTGACCCATTTGTGGTATGGTCATTGTGTCCAAAACAGCAGCAATCCCAGTGTATTGTTCCCATTGAAGATGATGAAGTACAAGTAAGCTTAGGTACCTGATATAGGGAACAATAGTTCTGGTGGATTTCTTTGCAGTGCCAAGAGTGATCTTGTCCACCATCTCCGAGAATATGACTTGAGCAAAGTCAATATTCCTCCCTGTGACCAAGGCGTGCAGAATCATCAGTTCTGTTTGATTCATTTGGTCAAAGCTTCCAGACTTATGGCCAAAGCACCGAGTGATTACACTTGCCAAGTACTTCCATGGGTGTCCCAGCACAAACAACTTATATAGACCATGGGTGACAGCTTCATTGTAGCCAATCAGGGGTAAGACCTCCAAGACTTGATCCATTTGAGCAAAAGGTTGATATGGAGCTAAGTTGGGCAGAGAGATGGCTTGACGAAGAGTATTGATATTGATGTTGATGTTGATTGTGCCATTTAGACATGTACAGGTAATGAGTTCTTGATCCGTATGGTACCTTGCAGTGTACCACATCTCACCGACAATGTTTGGAAAGATGAAGAAAGGATGGGCAGAGAGACATGGAAACAGGGGATGAGCATTTATGAATGCTACCATTGGTTCGTATCCCTGGTTTGATTTATTTGTGGGAATTTCAGTGTTGATTATAAAGTTGTTTGGACGAATGGTGATTTCTGAGTTTGGTGTGACATTTTCACCAGCAATGGCGTTTGAAGAAGTTGCAGGGTTGAAGATCACCATGATTACAAAGTGAATGAAATTTGAGCAACGAGAGTTTAGGGTTTGAAAATTTGAGAGAGAAAGAGTATTTGGGAATTTTAAAAGCGTAAGAAATGAAGAACCGCTCAAAAAACTTTATATCTTCCTTGGAAACCAAAACTGTTACACAAATATTTTGCAAAAAGTAACTGTCACTTCTGCAAAAAGGTAATAGACGGAATAGATATTAAATACACAGACAATAAACGGACAAATAAACTAAATTAAATAACCTAGTAACACAATAAATACAAATGAGAAATTAATAAAATAGGTGTGGGGACACAATATTTTTGACTTTTGAAAAACATCAGCTGACAGAAGAGAGTGTCAGCTAATCCATGTTGAGATAAAATAAGTGTCAGCTAATGAATTCACTTAGCTGAGCTTCTAAGTCTTAGCTGATGGTTTATCAGCTGAGGTATAGTGTCAGCTAATGATCGTCAGCTGACATAATTCTATTAGCTGATCTACCATGAGTAAAATATGTAGAAGCTTAGATAAGTACTTCATTTCACACACAAATAAAATTATTTTCTCACACACAATTAACTACCTAAGAAGAGAATATATTACAAATTTAACATGCCAAGTTTGGATATTAGGAAGTTGAACCGAGACTCATCCAAAGGTTTTGTAAAAATGTCAGCTAATTGAACATCAGTGTTGATATAATGCATTGAAACTTTCTTTTTCTGCAAATTATCTCTAAGAAAATGATGTCTGATTTCAATATGCTTAGTTTTTGAATGCAAAACAGGATTATTAGAGATAGATATAGCACTTGTGTTGTCACACAGAATTGGGGAGTTTTCAAACTGTAAGTCATAATCCAGTAGTTGATTTTGCAGCCATAGCAATTGAGCACAACAGCTTCCAGCAGCAATGTATTCTGCCTCAGCTGTAGAGGTTGAAACAGAGTTTTGTTTCTTGCTTGACCAGCTGACTAATCTTCCACCTAATAATTGACAACCCCCAGATGTACTCTTTCTGTCTAGTGTGCAACCTGCAAAGTCAGAATCAGTGTATCCAACTAACTCAAAATCAGAGTCTTTGGGGTACCAAAGACCTAGATTAGGAGTTCCTTTGAGATACCTGAAAATTCTTTTAACTGTAGCTAAGTGAGATTCTTTGGGATCTGCTTGGTATCTAGCACAAATACATGTAGAAAACATAATATCTGGTCTACTTGCGGTGAGGTACAAAAGAGACCCTATCATACCTCTATAAACTGTAATGTTCACTGATTTACCATCAGTGTCCTTTCCAAGCTTTAAGGCAGTGGACATGGGTGTTTTCATTGAAGAACAATTTTCAAACTCAAATTTATTAAGTAAGTCATTTACATACTTTGTTTGATGAATGAAAATTCCATCAACCTCTTGTTTAATTTGATGACCTAGAAAATAGTTTAATTCACCCATCATACTCATTTGATAGTTATCAGACATGAGTTTGGAAAACTTTTTGCAAAGATCAACATTTGTAGACCCAAATATTATATCATCTACATAAATATGTACAAGAATCACATCACCCTTGAATTTTCTTATAAATAAGGTGTTATCTATGCTTCCTCTTATAAATCCTTTATTGGTCAAAAAGGAAGAGAGGGTATCATACCAGGCTCTTGGAGCTTGCTTCAGACCATACAAAGCTTTGTTCAAGAAGTATACATGATCTGGTTTGCTTGTATCCTCAAAACCTGGAGGTTGTTTGACATACACCTCTTCTTTCAATTCACCATTTAGGAAGGCACTCTTAACATCCATTTGGAATACTTTGAAGTCTTTGAAGGAAGCATAAGCAAGAAATAGTCTTATTGCTTCAAGTCTTGCAACAGGGGCAAAGGTTTCATCATAATCAATACCTTCTTCTTGACAATACCCCTGAGCAACTAATCTTGCCTTGTTTCTGATGATCAGCCCTTGTTCATCCATCTTGTTTCTGAATACCCACTTAGTGCCAATGATGGATTTGTCCTTTGGTCTTTGCACCAAAGTCCATACATTGTTTCTTGTGAATTCAGCCAATTCTTCTTGCATGGCATTTATCCAGTGAGGATCAGTTAGAGCTTCATCTACCTTCTTTGGTTCAATCATAGAAACAAAACCTGTATATAAACAGAAGTTACAAACTTTTGATCTTGTTAGTACAGGTGCTTCTATGTTACCTATGACCTGATCAATTGGATGATTTCTGAGGTCCTTGTAGGCATTTTGGATTCTGGGAGTTGAAAATCTTTGGTTTGGGTCAGCTGATGAGACTTCTGGTTGATCAGCTGATAGAATTTCTTGATTACAATCTGATGAGACTTCTACTGATGAGGGAATGTTTGATATGGAATTAGAGTCCATTGATGTTGAATCATGATTCCCTTCATTTAGTAAAAGTGTGGGTTGGTTTAGAATAGAGTGTGCAGAGGTATTTTGTAAGTTTGGAACAGGTTCATCTAAGTCATCTATGTCAGCTGATGAGACTGGATCAGCTGATGGGAGTGGATCAGCTGATACTGGAATGTTGTCTTCAGTATTCAGCAGATCATTAAATTCCTCACCTGTAGATGGATTAGTAGAACAGGAAGCAACAAAGTCATTTTCATTAAAACTTACATTGATTGATTCTTCTATGACCTTTGTTTTGATGTTGTAAATTCTGTAAGCTTTGGAGATCACAGAATATCCAACAAACACACCTTCATCAGCTTTTGGTGCAAATTTTTGCAATTGATCTTTTTGGTTCAGAATGAAACACTGACACCCAAAGATGTGTAGAAAGCTGATGTTGGGCTTCCTTCCCTTGAGCACTTCATAAGGAGTCTTGTTGTGCCTCTTTATTATAAGAGATCTGTTCTGAGTAAAACATGCACAGCTGACAGCTTCAGCCCAGAAGTTGAATCCTAACCCACTCTCACACAGCATGGTTCTTGCAGCTTCAATCAAAGTTCTGTTTCTTCTTTCAGCTACACCGTTCTGTTGTGGAGTTCTTGGAGTAGAGAAGTTTTGAGAAATTCCTTTCTCATCACAGAAACCTTCAAGAGTTTGATTTCTAAATTCAGTTCCATGATCACTTCGAAGCATCCTTACCAGATTGCCATTGAGCACTTCCATCTTTCTAATGAAGCTTATAATTTCTTCAGCAGCCTCACTCTTTGCTTTTAGGAAGATGACCCAAGTGTATCTTGAAAATTCATCAACCATTACCAATGCATACTTACTTCCACCAATACTAGAAGTAGCAACAGGACCAAATAGATCCATGTGCAACATGTAGAAAGGTTCAGTAATGGAGAAGGCTTGCTTAGATGGAAACGAAGTCTTGTGCTGCTTTCCCTTCTCATAGGCAGAGCAAGGTTTAGGCTTAACCTACGCCAGTGAAGGTAGTCCTGACACTAGTTCACCCTTGCTCAACTTGTTAATGTTTTTGAAGTTTAAATGGGAAAGCCTTTTGTGCCATAACCAGTTTGTGTCAGTTACAGACTTGGTATACAAACAGGTTAACTTGGATGGATCACCAGAGGACATATCAAGAGTATATACATCATTGGTTCTCTTTGCACAAATTATTGTTTTACCTTCTTGATCTAAAATGGAACCACCTGTCTTTGTAAAGAGGACTTTATGATCACCATCACATAACTGACTTATGCTGATGAGATTATACTTAAGTCCTTTAACATATGATACCTTGGATAAAGTTAGGTTCCCATTATGAAGTTCTCCGTAGCCTTTTGTTTGCCCACAATTATTATCACCAAAGGTTACTCTTGGACCTTTTTCCTTCTTGTAGTTACTAAGCAAAGCTTTACAACCTGTCATGGTCCTTGAACATCCACTGTCAAGATACCACGTGTTCAGACCCTGCATAGATGTGATTGAAAGAAGGTTAGTGAGATTTGGGCATCCACATTTAAGTGGACCCCTGTGGATTGCACCTAGCCATCCACTTTATATTAGGTTGTTTATGAATGAGAGAAACAGCTGTGTTATCATAATCAGTCCGCTGTCTTGAGTTACCTTCTAGAGAACAATTACCTGCCTTATGTTCTTTGCTCCCACATTTATAACATTTTTTATTTTTGGAGCTTTTAACATGTTTTGGTAATTGACTAAGAGATGTCTTAACTGTTTTCTGATGACTATGGGTCATCAGCTGACAGATTTCATCATTCAGCTGTTGCAGCTGATTCTGTAAACTAATAAGGTCTTTGTTTACAGTCACCTTAGGTTGACCCTTAGTTAAAATGAGTTTTTGATCAACTTTAGGTGTGGCAGACTTAGACTCTTTGTAAACAAAATGTCCTTTTCCCTTAGTTTCTCCTATTAAAAGAGTTTGAAGTGAAGTTTGATCAGCTAAACAAACAGAAGAGGATCCATGATCAGCTGACAGGATATCAGCTGAGCAATTATCATCTACTTTTTGATCAGTTGATGTAATATCATTAGCTAAGGAATTTTTAGTCAGCTGAGTTCCTAAATTTAATGTATCAGCTTTCAAGGTTTGACAACAGAATGTCTCTTTGGTATCAACAAATGATTTCATTCCTTTACTTACTTCCTTTACACTTAAATTTTTAGTACCTTTTTTTTCTGTCAAGACAATAGAACTTGAACCAACTTTTGAAGAGGTTGAGTCTTTCAGCTGAGTACTTTTACTTTTGACAAATCTGTTAGTGATAATACTTTTTCCTTTTATAATCTTCTGAAAGGTAAGAGGTAAAATGTCAGCCTTTTCTAAGATATTTATGTCCTTGCTAAAATGAACACAGTTAGCAGCTTGATAATAATTTCCACCAATAATAGCTTGAACTTGTTTTGGAATCTGCTCATTGACACACTGAGTGGTCTTCTCAGCAGACACACACCAAGATCTAACTACTTTTTGAAGGTCATTAAACTTTATTGTTGCTTCATTGGTTTCTTTTACCAAGATCTGATTAAGTATCTTTTGATTAGCTAAATCATCTTCCAGTTTTGTCATTTGTTTAAGTTTCTCATCTTTAAGACTTAATCTCTCTTTTAGTGATTCTATTTCTAATTTTAGCTTCTTTTCTCTTTGAATATTTGACTGAAACTCAACACCCAGATAATCAAACATAGTGTTCTTTTCATTATCTTCATAGTTAATAAATTTTCCAACCTGATACATAGAAGAAGGATCCCAGTCAGGAGAAGTACAAGCTTTAGCAGCTTTCTTCATATCCTCATCAAAGGAACTTGTACTTGCTGTGTTGGCCATCAAACTGAACTGAGCTGTGAGGACCTCATCTTCATCACTTGAGAGATCTTCCTCAGCCCAATCTTCTTCTTCAGCAACCAGCACCCTGTTCTGAGCTTTCTTCTTCTTCTTGTCAAGAACAGCAGCAAGAAGCTTCTTATATTTGGCTTCATAATCAATCTTGCTGTCTGAGCTTGAGGAACCCTTGAAGCCTATGTTTCCTTTGGACTTACATTCACTGGCATAGTGACCAGTCTTGCCACAAGAGAAACAACCTTCAGAAGCCTTTGGTTTTGACATGGCTCTTTCTCCTTTGAAGGGTTTCCTTTCAAACCTCTTGACACCCTTTCTTTTCAAGAAAGGTTTGAACCTTTTAACCAACATGGCAGCCTGCTCAACAGCAGCTTCAATGTTGTCCATGTTCTCCAGAACTTCATCCCCATCAGCCACTTGCTCTTCATCAGAAGATTCCTCCTCTTTCTCCTCATCACTGGACTCATCCACAACTGCAGCAAAACTCCTAGATCTTGTATCCTTAGATACAAGGGCAGTAGTTGGAGCTTTTGCAGCCTCCTTCATATCCTTGGTAGAGAGTTTCCTTTGTTTCACTGATTGTTCATGATTCATAAGATTTCCATATAAACCAACCAGTGAAAGACCCTTGATTTTCTCACCATGTTTAAGCACAGTGATAAAATGATCCCAAGATTCTGGGAGAGAGTCTAGAAACTTGTTTACAAGTTCCTTATTGCTTTTGTGAACATCTGCCCTTCTTAAGTCATTAATGAGGCAGTTGAACCTGGTGTAAGTCTGAGTGAGACTTTCACCTTTATGAGCAAAGAAGAACTCATATTCTCTAACCAAAAGGAGTTTCTTGTTCTCCTGCACTTCTTCAGTGCCTTCATATGCAACAGTCAAAGTGTCTAGCATCTCTTTTGCAGATTTACAGTTAAGAACTTGATGATAGACATCATTTGGTAGTGCAGAGACTAAGGCTGTTCTTGCTTTAACATCAAGATTAACAAGCCTTTTGTCTTCATCAGACCACTGATTTATAGGTTTTATAATCAGTCTTTCAACAGCAGGAGCTTCATCAGTTGCTTCAGTTACTTGGATAGTTGAGGAAGGAACATAAGGACCTTCAGTAACAGTTTTAAGCATCACATCATCAAGGCTTGACATATAGAGAAGAACTCTACTCTTCCAGAGAGAGAAGTTCTCTCCATCAAATATAGGACACCTTGTGAGTGAACCATTGTTAGAAGAACCATTAGAGGCAGCAACAGAAGTGGCCATTTTGTAGTGTGGGGTAGAAGCAGTTGAAGAGTAAGCAAAACAGATCTTAGATATGGATTATCTAGCCTGCTCAGATACCAGTTGTTGGTCCCGAATGGATACTACAACAACAAATGTTTGTAGAAGGGGGGTTGAATACAAACTTTAGCAAATTAAAATTTAAGAGACACACGGTTTACTTTTATATAATTCTTATTGACGTTAATCAAGAATTACATGAACTAGATGCGGAAAATCTAAGTTCAATAAAAGGTGGCAACTAATTTTGTCTAACACATAGACAATGCTAATCTTAAACAACTAATGTCTAAGACGTTCAACACATGAACAAGTTTGTTACACTGAAAGTAAAATGCTAACTCTTCTAATTCTCAACTTATGAGATTTTAGTGCTTTTCAACGCATTCGCTTGTTTTAGCATGTTTCCATGCATGAATATATATAAGCAAAGTGTGTCCGGGTTGATGAAGAGAGAAGGAGACAAAGGTACTTGGTTTAATAACATTATAATAGATAAAGTTAGTGGGTGAAAAAGTAAGTTAACTTTATACACAAAGTGTGTAAAGTGAACATACTTTTCAGTAATGAGTATACTCACTATCTATTATTATATTATTAAATTACTACCTTTATGTCTTGAGAAAGTAACCTTATCCTTCCATGCTTGTGCTTTAATCGACACCATGCTTTCTGAATATTTGACTTTACCAAGTATGGAGTTGCCAGCCATACTTAACATCATATCTTCGAGATCTTCTTTTCAAGAGTATCTTTCTCCTTTTCCAGGGGATAAAGATCTATCCTTTTTGTATCATTGTAGATCCAAAAAGTGCTAAGTACTTTTACAAAAGAAAGATCTAAGGCATAATAAGAACAACACATGTTCTGCCTTTGACTTTAAGAAAATATTACATAGAAAAGCTATTAACTGAGATATACAATAAAGACTCAGTTAACAGACACTGAACTACAAATATAATTTTGCTCAGCTAAGGATAAGTGTGAAAGACTCTGCTGACTAGACTTGCTCAGCTGATCAAATTGCTCAGCTGATAATACAAATCGTAGCAACAGCTAATAAACTGATTAACTCAACTGTCAGCTGTTCCCAAGGGCTCAGCTAATCATTTGAGTATAGTCAGCTTATAAAGAGAAGATTGGATAAGTAGGAAATACCTTATCTGACAGATGGAAGGCATCAGCTGATAACTTGTGATTGTGTCAGCTGATCCTTGACTGCTTAGCTGACCTTGAAATCTTCATCAGCTAATGGTTCTAGGCCATCAGCTGATCCAGTGTGATTCCTCAGCTGATGCTCTTTGACTGATCTTTTCTTCTCAGCTGATCTTTCTGAAGCTGGTCCTTTGGCTAATACTCAGTGTTCAGCTGACACTATGATTCGTCAGCTGACATTTCTTACTTAGAAATTCTTTAAGTCTCAGATAGAAAAACAACACATGTTTTTCATCAATCTAAGTCCAAAACTGAATATATGGTTTTGTTAACATCAAATCCTATTTTACTTAATAGATAGGTTTGATTAAGGTTTGATATTGCTATCTCACCAACAAACTCCTACGGCCGTAGGAAATTCCTACTGCGGCCGTAGTGTGTCTTTTTCACCAATCTTCATTTTTCTTCTATTCTTCCCTTGTTTTGCCCCTTTATCTTACTTAAAGCTCTCTGTAACCTGCATGGTGAATGTTAAGCATAATAGATCAATTACAACAAGAATCACCTTGGATTTGGGCTAAGTACGTGGTATTCCAGCATGTAAAACATGCATAAAAACACATATATCACTAAACTTTTTAAAAGTCGTGTTATAATAAATTTTATATCAAAACGTACATAAAAATGAGACTGTCACAAATATATAGTTATTTTTTCTAAACAAAATATATAATAAGCTATTAAACAGAATTTACAAACAACTTATAATTAATTAAATTAATATATTTTTTTTTATAAAACTCATTCAGATATTTCATGCAACCCCCTCACAATTTACATCTAAACCCTCCTAATTAAATTGAATTTAAACGATTTCTCTGATTTTCTACCAATCAAAACCTTCTATTTGTAAATGTCATATTTACATGTTATCAATTACATCATCATCTTTGCCTGTGAATAATATATATATATATATATATAAATTGGATCAATACAAACCCCCCCTTAAACAAAAACCCCAAAGTCCAATTCCTGACCGTTAGATCGATCAAATCAATGGTTAAGATCTACAATGGCATTTTTGTAAATAACTAAACAATTATAAGATTTAATTAGAGGATGAGGGGTATTATGGTCAAAACCCATTTTTTTTTATTTTTTTTACCCCGTTGATCTTTAAATGACCATAACTATTTTATTTTTTTGAATTTGAGCAAAAAAATTATACCAATCTTCTCATTTTTTAATCCTCTTTCAAACGAGACAACTCTTCCTATATTTCTGGAGAAAAAAATCGATGAATGATAAAAATGACAAAATTTTTATCATTTTCGTCACCTGCTGTTATATCATGTATTAGCAGGTCCCGAAAATGATAAATTTTGTCATTTTTATCATTTTTGTCACCTGCTGTTACATGATATATAAGAGGACACGAAAATGATTAAAATAACAAATTTTTTATCATTTTCGTGCCCCTTGTATGACATCTAAGAGCAGGTGACGAAAATGATAAAAATTTTGTCATTTTTATCATTTTCGTATCCCCTTATATACCACTAAAACAGTAGGTCCGAAAATGATAAAAATGACAAAATTTTTATCATTTTCGGACCTGTTGTGTAAGTGGTATATAAAGGGATATGAAAATGATAAAAATGACAAAATTTTTATCATTTTCGAACCTGCTGTTTAAGTGGTATATAAGAGGATGTGAAAATGATAAAAATGACAAAAATTTTATCATTTTCGGACCTGCTTTTTAACTGGTATATAAAGAGATATGAAAATGATGAAATTTGCACCAAGAACGACAGTATTCAGGCCAACCAAATAATGCAAATTACCATGAAATCAAACATTCTCAATTCATCAGCTTTTAAGATAAATTTCAAAAGGTAAAGGAAAGGCCAACCAAATAATGCAAATTACCAAAACCCAACCAGAATTATAAAAAAATGCTCACCTGCTGCTGTCGCCGTCTGCTGTTGCCGCCGTCCGCCGTCCGCTGTTGCTGTTGTTGCCGTCCGCCGTCTGCTGTTGCTTCCATCTGGATTTATCGAGCTTCGAAGCTAGATGGAAGATCGAAGATAGGTGACCGCCGTCCGCCGGTGAGTTCTTAGGTGAGAGAGATAAGAAAGAGAGAGGAGTTGAGAAACCTGCCGCCTGATGGAGCCGTCTCCCTGCTGCTGCCGTCTGCTGCTACCTGCTAGATTTATCGAGCTTCGAAGGTAGATGGAAGATCGAAGATAGGTGACCGGCTGATCGCCGGTGAGGGGCTGACTCGGTGACTCGGTGAGAGGGAAACTACCGACTGGCGAGGGGATGAAAGCAGAGGGGTGGCTGGCGGCTTCTGGAGAGGAAAGAATGAAAACCTAAACCTATTTACAATATAAGTATTTATATATATATATATATATAATTTTATTCAATAAATATATATATCGGGGCGGGGGTACCTTGACCCGATACCGAACCGAAACCCGGACAAATCCCCGAACTTTGCCCCGATCCCCGACCCCAACCCGAAATGTCTTAACCCGACCCGACCCGAACTTCACCGGGTTTCGAGTTTCCCCGTCGGGTTCGGGGTATGTTGTCATCCCTAATCACAACCCATGGTTGTCTCTAATTTTTTGTTTTCATGCGTATATCTTCCTTCATGCTTACGTCTTGTTTATCCATAATACTAAGACTTCTTCATTCATTATTTATTAACTACCAATATATGATGTAACCTTTATTTTGTAAATAATACATAGGTTTCCGTTAAACTCCAATTTCATATATTAACAATGTTAAACAAATAACAGGATATGAAGATGATGATTGCATCTAAGTGAGATGAATGTAATAATTAGAAGTAAATCAGCTAATTAAATTGATGAATTATACGTTTAAATCTTCACAATCGAAAATGAACGTGATTTTAAGGTTGTTAAGATAAGATAAGTTTTATTATTAAAGGATTGAATTAAAATGACGTAGTTTTGAAAGTTTCACATATAAGTTGTATGCGAAACAACGCCATATTCACTATTTTCATATTTTAGTGTTAAATTTACTAACTATCTATACTAATAATATAGTTTCAGGACAATCAATAGCAACTATCTTTACATCCCTGAATTTAGATTTAAATAAATATCTAATATATCATCTTTTAATTATGCATTTTATTATAAACCATATTTTACCAAAAGTTTCATACATCTTTCTAATACGATTGAAAATGTTTTAAAATCAATAACTAAACACTTTGAATAGCATATTTAAGTTGACCACTCAGCTCATAATCATAATCTTAAAAAATTCCGCTCAGCTAAACAAAAAAAATACCTATCAACTACTATTAAAGGATAACCAAAAATTAAGAATATACTAATTTTAAAAATGCGTCATATTACGGTAAAATTTATACCAAAACGTATATAAAATTAAGACGAACGTAAATATATAATTATTTTTTCTATAAACAAAATATTTCACAAGTTACTAAACATAATTTATAAACAAATTATAATTAATTACATTAATATAATATTTTTATAAAACCCCCTCATATTTTCTTAAAAGCCCCTCACATATTTTGTAAAAACCCCTCACAATTTTCATCCAGTCCCCTCCAAATTAATCTAAATTTGAATTTCAAATTAGCCGACACGTTTTAAATCTTTCCAAAATTGTTTTTAGAATTGAGTAATTTTACAATTGAGGGTTCATATTGGTTGATTAAGATTGATTTAATGGTTATTTTTGGAAAATTTGCATGCCTAAAGTTTCATACAACTTTCTAATAAGATTGAAAATATTTTAAAATCAATAACTAAACACTTTGAATAGCATGTTCAAGTTGACCACTCAGCTTATAATCATAATCTTAAAAAGTTTCGCTCAGCTAAACAAAAAATACCTATCCACTACTATTAAAGGATAACCAAAAATTAAGAATATACTAATTTCAAAAAAAGTGTCATATTACGGTAAAATTTATACCAAAACGTAGATAAAAATAACACGGACGTCAATATATAATTATTTTTTCTCTAAACAAAATATTTCACAAGTTACTAAACATAATTTATAAACAAATTATAATTAATTACATTAATATAATATTTTTATAAAACCCCCTCATATTTTCTTAAAAGCCCCTCACATATTTTATAAAACCCTCACAATTTTCATCCAGCTTCCTCCAAATTAATCTAAATTTGAATTTCGAATTAGCCAACACGTTTTAAATCTTTGCAAAATTGTTTTTAGAATTGAGTAATTTTGCAATTGAGGGTTTCTATTGGTTGATTGAGATTGATTTAATGGTTATTTTTAGAAAATTTGCATGCCTAAAGTTTCATACATCTTTCTAATAAGATTGAAAATATTTTAAAATCAATAACTAAACACTTTAAATAGCATGTTCAAGTTGACCACTCAGCTCATAATCATAATCTTAAAAAAATTACAAGAGGGTTTCTATTGGTTGATTGAGGTTGCTTTAATGGTTATTTTTAGAAAATTTGCATGCCTTATATATATATATATATATATATATATATATATATATATATATATATATATATATATATATATATATATATATATATATATATATATATATATATATATATATATATATATATATATATATATATATATATATATATATATATATAGATTCGTTTATATATTCTTCTTTTACCTTTATTTTACTTTTACTTATTTTTTATTACCATTTTTTTTATTTACACCCTCAATTTCGAATTATTTTTATGTTATTCTTGTATTTGTTTATTTATCTACTTATCTATGTTTTTATTTTATTCTTTATTCTTTATTCTCTTTTTTATATTTACATTTATTTTTATTTTGTATTTTGTATTTGTTATTTTTCTTATTTTATTGATATTTTTTCTCGTTGCCGGAGTTATATCTCAGGAAGCAATCTCTCTACTTACTAATAGAGGTAGATTATCTAGATATTACCTTCTCATATCCCATCATAGCGGGATTGTGTATTGTTTTTGTTATTGTTCTTTTATGTTGTTTTTTTTATCTTTAATCAGCATTCACATTTTCTTGGTAATGTGTAGAGTAAATGCTTGGGTCAAAATTTTTAAATTTCTTTAGAGTTAATTACAGAAATGATTACTGTGTCTGGTGGTGACACAGAATACTAGTCACCATCAGAAACCATCACCATCAGAAACCACCAACCACCACATTGGCGGATCTAGCCGTATCTGGTGGTGACACACAAACCAGTCAATTTTGCTCACGGAGTGGAGAATTTTAGCGTTTTTCGAGTTTGTGCCACTAGCCAAATTTTTGGGGTGCCACGAGTCAAATTTCGGTTGCCATGAGTGATTTTTTATGCCACCTAAATCTAATGAGAAATAAATGTTTGTTAAAGAAAGATAAGATATAATATGATCTTTAATTTGTACCTTAAATACTTTATTTTACCTTAAAAATAACATTTTAATTAGGGCATCATATAAATTGTGTTTTGTTTCAAATTTTGGCCCTGAAATACTAGAACAACAACTGAAACCTCTTTAACCCGACCCGGTTAACTCGAAACCCGTAAAGAACCTGAACAACACCTTCGATATTAATTAATTTTATTTTTGTGATTATATGGTGTCACAGTCAACAAAAATCCTGGATCCACCCCCAAACCACCATCTACCACAATCGAAACCCAAATAAAATAAAATAAAAAGAATAGGGATAAATATTAGAGTGACATGTGTCCTTTTAGTTAAAGGGTGATTTAGAAAATGATTATGTTTCTTAAACAATCTACTAACCTATTTCTCTTTCATAGTCACCCACGTTTAACCCTTTTTTTCTCTCCCGGAAATTGAAACAACCTCCATCACCCATAACCCTTGCAAACCCTAGTCTTTCGCCCCATCCACTCATGCGATTGCGGCAATCGGAAACCTTATGCCCGTCGCCTTTTTCCCGTGCGATTGTAAAGACGTCGCTGACCATCAGCGCGGGCCGTCGCCGCCACTGTGAAGTCTCCGACCACCACTGCCACACAAAACTCACATCTGATGATCCTGCAACATCCGCCGCCCATCTCACATCGCCCTCGTCGTTCTCTCATGCGATTGTGGCGGTTTATTCATTTACTGCTTCAAGTTCTTTCGATTGTGCATCAAGTTATTTTTGCAAATCTACTTAGAGCCCTGGTGAAGTTATTTGTGCATCTACTTAGAGCCCATATATTTGTGCATCTACTTAGAGCCCCTAGTGAAGTTATTTGTGCATCTATTTAGAGCCCATTTATGTGTGCATCTACTTAGAGCGCCCTGGTCAAGTTATTTGTCCATATGTTGTTTTTGAAATTGGATTCTGGGGCAAACGGGCAAACATGATTTACGTTGCTATTTTCTTTTTCTTTTTTTGGATTCCCTTATTTGTCCTTAATTGGCAGTTACAAAGCGTTAGTTTTGGATCCTTTATATTGACTTTTGATCTAAATCTCGTGGCTCACATTTCTATTTACTTTTTGTAGCATAACTAATTTTTTAGTATATTCCTACCCTATATATATAAGGAAAAAAGACCTAGTTTCTTATTACCAAAATCTGAAATGCAAACTTAGAAATTAAAATAGCAATCAGCTTGGAAGTCTCGGACGCATAGCAACCGCGTAGGGGGGAAAAGAAAAGTGAAATCAATGTCACGGTATATGATTTGGATATGTATCAGAAGTCGAGACATCGGGGAGAGAGTAGAGACGATTTGTTTCGTTGTTGTTGATTTGTTCTCCTCCAATTCAAAATTCTTTGGTCTTTCCTTAACTCGATAGGAGATATTTTTAATTAATTTCTTTTAGTTACTTAAAATTACTTACTTACATGAGTTACTTGTTTATTGGTTACTTACATTCACTTACTTACAATTTAGTCACTTGATATCAACTATCAACCTTGTTGTTGTCATTTATTTGAAATCTTGCAACACTTAAAATTAGTTAAATATTCTAGATAATAAGTTCATTTAGTAGTTTATTAGTTAAACTAGTTACTTGAATCACTTGCTATCAAGTTAATTGGTGTGTTTACTTAAATATTTGAATCACTTGATATCAAGTTAAGTGGTTTGTTTACTTGAATACCAAAATCACTTTATAATTAATTAAAGAAACATGTTTGTAGAATGCATTTATCCTATAGTAAAAAAAGAAAGAAAAATAAGAATTTGAAAACCTAAAACAATTTCAATGAGGGTGAATAGATAATTAAATTTATAAAGAATTTGAAACCCTAAACAATTATAAGTTTCTTATTCAAACTTTTTTTTATATATTTTAGTTTGTTTTTGTATATTTTTATATTTTTTTAAGAACCTTATTTTAGTTTTGTCCCTGAAAATATTTAAAACGTACATACTTATTGTACACCTAAATCTTTTCTCGTGCTTTCATATGCTTCATCTTGAAGTTGCTTATACCTTTTTTTTTTCTTTCAAACCTTTTTTTATGACTTGCAAATAAGTCAAAGATGTGTTATTGTTAAGTTCCGTCAATGTTGGTAGCATCACGTTTTAAACAAATTGTAACATAATAAAGAGATATACAACTTGAAAAAAAAACATAACAAAAAGATAAACAACTGAAAGTTGTTTTTAACTCATCTAAAAGCTAACAAACTCTTGCAATATTACAATAACACCACTTTGACTTATTTGCAAGTCACATAAAACCAAAAAAAAATCCACCTTGATTTTAACCAAGTCAAACTTAAAATTCCAATTGCCAATGTTAAGAAGATTCAAACAATGACAACTTAATTTCAGAAATTGATTTATTTAACACATCTATTGGATCGTAGTTAACATATCTGCTAGATTGTGTCAAGTACACATCTTCTTACTTTAATTATTGATTCAAACCGAATAGATGATAACGAATATTTGTATGTTTGGTTTAGTCATGAATAACTTGATCTTTAGCCACACATATAACATTCATGCCTGTCTCTTTAGCGACTGTTTCAAAACTTTTCACACCTAATAGAAAGAAAATTGTTTTCCTGTGTTATTGGCGTAAAATGCATAGACTTGCTTCTCGTCCTGCACACGGGAAGGCCTTTCTTAGAGCACTATCGTATAGTTACCGTTGAACTTGCCCACATTTATTTGTTGTATTTCTCTTGAAAACGTATCTAAAATAAGTTAACATTGTAAGCGCTGTATTATTCATGAACTCGTATCCAAAAGGAGTTGAGTTCTGAGCTCTGCTGACTTTTTCATCTTCAGATATGTTATATTTCTCTTCCATTGTGCTCCAATTATGTTTTTTTCTCTATAGTTGCAACAACCTTCTTTTTAGCTTATTGTCGATAAGGGTGAGGGTTTGATACTGGACTTAGGCTCCGCCCTTGATGCGGGAGGAAGTTGAGGAGATGGCTGATAATACTGTGCTTGTGGGACTTGGGTAAATGGTTGGTAATATTGATTTTGTTAATAAGGTAGTTGTTGTCTTTGATGATAAAGTTCTTAGAAGTGAGCTTGCAAGAGTCTGATCGTCGCGGCATAGGTGAATTTGAGCTTGAGTGAGTAATCATCAAGGCTGGAAAGTAATTAACCATATTTTGAAGAAAAATGTCGATGATGATGTAATGATGTTGTTAACTTGGAAACCATACATGCAAAATGATATATATATATATATATATAGGGAAGGGTTCAAACGAGAACTGTTTTTCGTACGAAAACTGCGAGAACCAATCTAAGCCGTTCCTTGAATATGGGAAGTTCATGGATGGAGAGCGTGGAGTGGATCAAGTGTGGCAGGGTGCATGTGAGGAATTCATGGATGGGCAATGACATTAAAGGAGAGGGAATTGGACGGCTGAGATTGGTTCTCGCAATTCTCGTACGAAAAACAGTTCTCGTTTGAACTTTTACCTATATATATATATATATATATATATATATATATATATATATTGGATCAACAAAGACCCCCCTTTAAACAAAGTCCCCAAAGTCTCATTTCTAGCCGTTAGATCGATCAAATCAATGGTTCAGATCTATAATTGCATTATTGTAAATAAGTAAACAATTATAAGATTTAATTTTAAAAAGAAGGGTATTATGGTCAAAGCCCCCTTTTTTTATTTTTTTTACCCCTTAGATCTTTAAATGACCATAACTATTTCAATTTTTTGAATTTGAGCAAGAAAATTATACCAATCTTCTCATTTTTTAATCCTCTTTCAAACGAGACCACTCTTCCTATATTTCTGGAAAAAAAATTTCGACGAAAAATGACGAAAATAACGAAATTAATCATTTTCGTCACCTGCTGTAATATCACATAATAGCAGGTCCCGAAAATGATAAATATTTCGTCATTTTAATCATTTTCGTCACCTGCTATTACATGATATATAAGGGGACACGAAAATGATTAAAATGACGAAATTTTTATCATTTTCGGGACCTGATGTTTAAGTCATATATAAGGGGGGACACGAAATTTCCTCCCACGCCTATACACACACACACACACACACACACACATATATATATATATATATATACCAATTTGTAACAGGATCTTTATAAAGATTAATAAAGACAGTAAGGTAAGCAATTTATGAATAAGTACCTTCTTTGATTAAACAATCTTGATTACACTTGTCTTTACGACAATCTTGACATAGATCTGGAGATATGAATATTTGGAAATCTAAAGATTTTGAACATTGAGAAGTTGAAAATCTAAGAGAGGGTTTCTTAGAGGGTTGCATAACATTTTGTAAAACTAAGGGATGATCTACTCTAAGTCTTGAGTCTTCCTTTTATAGGCATCTTGATGACTTGATTACCTTGAATAGCCGGTTACGGATTTCAAATTTGATTTAATTTGCTTTTGAAGTCTTGATAATTGAGAACCGTTGCTTTTGCTTTTGTCTTGGAATCTTGCTTTTGCTTTTGAAAAGTTTCTTGTCTTCTTTTGATAATTTGAACATTGGCCGGCAACCTTTTGGAAAGTTGAAAAGTCGTTTGTCTTGACATCTTTATCTTCGTCTTTTGTACCTGTAGTTATTTGAGAAAGCTTTTTGTTTGAATAATATGTTCTTATGAAATACCAAAGAGCGTATTCCATACGTTTGAATAATATAGTTTGAATATACAAATGAATTTGTCTACAAAGACAAATCACCAAACTCACACAACGCTATTACATTGTATTAATCAAAAAGACTAAATTCTTCGTATGGATCTTGAGCATCTTGAGTTATATCTTGAGTAGAGCTTGTAGGAGAACTTTGTTTGATTTCTTGAATTAATCTTCTGATCTCATCTCTTGAATTTGCAGCCATGAATTGCTTTATTTGATCATCTTCATTTTCTTCTAGTGGACTTGGAGGAGGTGCTATGGACGCAGCTGTAGCTCCAAAATTCATTTGATAATATCTTGATACACCTTGAACAGTCATATTTTCAATTTGTCCTGCTGGAAGTCTGTCCCACCATTTGACTCGGACAATTCTTTGACGTAAAGGGGGGGATGTTCCAGTACTAGGAACAACCTTGAATGTCCATGCCATAATCCATGGGATTTTGAAAATAATTGAATATTGAAGCACATATTCAAAGTCAGGAATGTTTTGAATAAAGATATCTTTGAATTTTGAAAAACCTTCCTTAACACAAGCAGGAAAGGTATCAAGAAGATTTCCTGAATATTTGAACCATCTGACGAACCATCTTGGATAAACACCATCAAAATTCTTATCAAAGAAGAGGAACCAAGAATGGCCAAAACTTCTTAGATAAAGAAAATTGAACCAAGCCTCTTGATAATCATAGTAGTTGTATGAGGGATATTGAGGAAAATTTGATAAAGTCTTATTGGTGTATGGTCTAGCTCTCCATTCTTGAATAGTCATGATATGGAATATTTGAGCTTTACTGTATTCGATCAGATCAGTATCATTTCCATGTTCATCTTTCTTGTAAGAATGAATAACTTTAATAGATCTAGTATCTATTAATATAGCTTGATAATATTCTCTTGTTTTGTGAATATCTCCATTAAAAAAGAATGAATCTTTTGGGAAAATGAAATCTGTTAAAGTAAGAAAACTTCTTGCATGTAATTGCAATTCATAGTCTTCTAATATTTTAACAGTTTGAGAAGTTGGATTATTAACATATGAGCTAGCTGTATGGTTTGAAGAAAAAGGTCTGGGTTTATGTTGAAACGGAGAAATAGTAGTAGTAGGTTTGACAAGTGAAGAACTTGAGGATCCTGGTATTGAGATAGGTGTTTTGACTAACGATGAGTATGATGATTTCTGTGAAGGAGGAGTGATTGGGGAGAATCTATTTTGAATAGGCAAAGGAGTAGGTGTTTGACTTTTGAATGGGGAAAGAACTGATTTTTTCTTTTGATCATGAGTAGAATTTTGAGTATTACTTTGAGTATTACTTTGAGACGTCATTTGCCCTGTAAAAATTCTCTTGATAAGAAATCTGGTAAAGAGTTATTCTTGCCTTTGATAAATTCGATTTGGAAATCAAAATTGCTAAGCAAGGCTTGCCATCTTGCAAAAATTTGTTTTGAAATAACATTTTTAATATCATTTTCTAAAATAGGCTTTGCAGATTGACAATCAATTCTTAATAAAAATGGTTTCATATATAGATCATCTTCGAATTTATTAATACATAAAACAATGCTTAAAACTTCTTTTTTGACAGTTGAATAATTTTTTTGAGTATCATTCCAAGCACCTGAAAAATATCTAACCAATTCTTCCTTAGCTTGATCATTAATTTTTTGTTTAAGTATACCACCAAATCCTAGATCACTAGCATCTGTTTCAACTATAATTTTAGCATTTGGTTGAGGAATATTTAAACATGGTAAATATTTGATTTTTTGCTTAATTTGTTTGACAACATTTGTATGTTCTTGAGTCCAAGGCTCAGGATTCTTCTTGAGTCTTTTATATAAGGGTTTACATATTGTCCCTAGATTTTGAAAGAAATCATGAACATAGTTTAAGCATCCTAAAAATCTTTGAAGTTGTGTTTTATCTTTGATTTCGTCAGGAAATTTATTTGCAAATTCTAAACTTCTTTGAATAGGTCTAATGGTTCCATTAATAATTTCATGTCCTAAAAATCTAATTTGTGTTTGAAATAAACTCATCTTAGAAGCAGACACAACTAATCCATTTTTATGAATTAGTTCATAAAATATATTTAAATGCTTAAAATGTTGATCAATGGATTTTGAAAAGATTAAAACATCATCTATATATACAATAGCAAAGTTACTTATAGGAATTATAATGTCATTCATGATATTCTGGAATTCTGAAGGAGCATTTTTAAGCCCGAAAGGCATAACATTCCATTCATAATGTCCAAAAGGAACATTAAAACCAGTTTTGTATTTATCTTGTTCATGAATTTGTATTTGCCAAAATCCGGATTTCATGTCAAATTTTGAAAAAATATTTGAATCATGTAATCTTTTTAATAAATCTCTTTTGTTGGGTATTGGATATCTTATCCATTCCAAGACTTTGTTTAATGATTTGTAATTAATTACTAGTCTTGGGGCACCTCTTTCAAGTTCAGCGGCATTCATCACATAAAAAGCTGAACATGACCAAGGAGATTTAGATGTTCTTATAAGTTTTTTATTTAATAATTCTTGAATTTCTTTTTTACAATATTCTTGTAATTCTGCAGACATATGAATAGCTCTTGATTTTGAAGGTATATCTTTTTCATTAAAATCTTTTATATATGGTAATCTAACAATATGTTGCTTTCTATCCCAGAAAGCATTTGGAATATTAGAGCAAACATTTTTTTCAAATTTTTCTTTTAGTTGTCTAATTTTATTTTGAGTAATCTTTTCTTGTATTTGATTAGGAATTCTTAATATACTGATTTCATTTATTAAATAGTTTGCTTGATTAATTTTATTATTCAAGTTATTAAGTTCTGTAAAAGCAATTGGTTTGGTGAACTTAAAAACTATTTCTTTGTCTAAAACTTTAGTACTTATTCCGGTTTCGTCAATTGTAATAGGATAAAGTTGATTAAGAAATGGTGTTCCTAATATTAAAGTAGAGGTTAAAGTTTTTGAAAGAACGAGAGAGGTTTTATAACAAAAATCATTGTTACATATGTGAACATTTGTAACTTTGTATTTAATATTTAAAGATGATCCATCGGCAGTAGAAGCTCGATTAGTAGTTTTTTCATAATATTTAGTTGGAATAATTCCTTCTTGGATGCAATTAATATCAGCACCACTATCCATTAATGCTAGAACTGTTATTTTGAATTCATTTGCTATACAAAGATGTATGTAAGTATTCCATCTTTGATATGATATGACTTTTGGTATTTTATTTTGACTTTTATTAATTTTGCTGATATTATTAGTATCTACTTTAGTGTCAATTTCTTTTTGTTTTTCAACTTTAATTAATCTATCCTTTATTAATCTTATATCTGTTTTGACCGTTTTGAGTTCTTCTTGTAAATCTTGAATTGTACTCGTAGTTTTTGGTTTTGAAAATCTTTGATAAATTTCTTGGAGATTAAAAGGATTGTTATTATAATTGGTTGTTATTGTAGTTGATTCAACCTCTTTATTGTAATTAATAAATTTATTCATTAACTGAGTTTTTATAGTTTTATCTTGAACCTGATCTATTAATTCTAAAAAATCTCTATCTTTATCTGTGATGACATTTATTTTATTACAAGTACAGTTTCCTATACATTCACATTCTGATTCATTATCAGTTTCATCGGTTGAATAGTTTTGTAAAACCTTTAAATCATTATTATCGTAATCTGATAAACTTGATTCAGAACTCTCATAATCATTTAAAAATAATTTACTTATTTGGATTTTTAATTGATCGGAAACATCTAATTCATTTATAGTCTTCTTAACATAGCAATTTTTTGCCATATGACCAGTTTTTCCACATTTATAACAAATAATAATATCTTTTTGATTACCTTTAAATTTTTGTTTATTATTAAATTTTTTATAATTTTTCTTCTTATTAGTATATCCTTCTGTTTTGTTAGGTTTAGAAACATATTTTTTATTTGGAAAACGTCTCTTGTAAAATTGTTTCTTAGGTTTAGAAGAAGAAGGTTTAGAAATTGGTTGATAACCATATTGTTGACAAAAATCTCCTAATTCATTTTTACTAGTGATTTTATCCTTTTTAAGTTTAGCTTTTAATTTTAAATCTGAGCATATTGATAATCCTTCTTTATTAACATAACTAATTATTTCTCCATAGGTAAGATCTTTATAAGGAATTTGATTATTATATTTTTCTCTTAAATTATTTCTAATTTTTTCAGCAAATAGGTTAGGTAACCCTGCAATGAATCTTTCTTTCCAATATGCTTCTTTACAATCTGTTCTTAACATAACTTTTGTTAAAAACATATCTTTATACCATCTGAAATCTTGAAGTTTTCTACAAGTTAAATTGAGTAATATTTCAGCACTTTTTTCTTGAAGTAATGTTGGATCTCCTATATAATTTTTTATTATTGCATAAATAAGAGTTGGAATAATGTCATCTTCTTGAGTAGTAACAGTCTCATTATTTTCTTGTTTTATAATTACCTTTTTTGCACTAAGTATATGAGTTCTTTCTTCATTAGTAACATATGAATCCCACCATCCTTTTAAATTACCAGTAAATCCAGAGGTTAATAATTCAGCTATTTTCTTTTGGTTATTTCCTTTTATTAAGTAAGCATTAGAAGCCATATTCATTTCTTGAAGTGTATTTAAGATTTGATGTTCAGAAAATCCATCTATATTCCATTCATAAACAGATGTTCCATCATAAGCACTTCTTTGTAAAGTGAATTCCTTTTCTTCATATTGTATATCTGGAAAACTAGGTCTTGGGTAGTAGTTTAAAGTAGTTGGTCTGTTGTAAGTATTTGTATTTGTATTTCTAAGTTTGTTAACATTTATTAAGAATTGTTCTTGTAATTGAGAAATTTTTACATCATTATCTGTAGAGTCTTCTTCAGATTCATCAGTTTGATTAATTACATTAATTTTTATATCACTTAATTTTTGTTCTAACTCATTAACTAATTTTTTGTTGTATCCTAAATTAATTGTTGAATCAATTTGTTGTGGTGTAAAAATGGGTTTTTCTTCATAATATTTTATTGTATTACAGTTTTCAGTTTTGCTGCTTTCTGTCTAATTATTATTACTTTCAATTCTATTAAGTTGTTGACTCATAGTATTAAGGATTTCATTTGTATAATTATTTTGATATATGGTTTGTTTGGTTATATCTTCTTTATTCATCTTTTCATTAATTGCGGTAAATGGTGTAGCTAAATATTTATTTTGAATTAATATTTTGGTTTTTGGAGGATGAATAGCGGTTATTTTTTCTTAAATCAATTGTACTATTAGTTGAACCGGTAGAAAATCTTGAAGAAGTAATTGGAGTATTTTCAAAACTTATTTGTACAGAACCATCTTCATGTTCTATCACACTAGATGCTCTATTAGATTCTCCTATGGGTTTGGGTATATTAATATCTTGAAGATTCCAGTTACAAGATTGACTTATTTCATTCCATTTGAGACGTTTTGGTATTTGAACCTTAGTATGTTGTGGATTGGATTCAAAAATTATTGTTTCATTTTTAGGACTAATTATTTTAGATTTAGGTTCTATTGTTGAAGACATAGTTTTATAGCAAACTCTATATATAATTGCAATAGCCTTTGTTTCTTCTTTGAACTCTAAATTTCTTGTTTTAATTGTTAAAACTAGAGTATCAAGAATATTTGGGTCAAATAAACCTACTGAAAAATTTGGATAACAATTAAAATATATAGGACCATTTGAAATATTAGTTTCTGCCATAGCTAATATTGAATTTTGAAAATTATTATGTCTAGCATCCCTTAATATTAATAGAACTGGAGCATCTATTCCTAATCTAAATAATGGTTTAACAGCTACTTGAACAAGACCAACATGTAGATACTTGTATTTATTTCTATTGATAAATTTTGTTCGATATCAGAGATATGAATTTCCATAGAATTCATATGTAGATCAGTTTCTTCAATATTTTCTTTATCAGGATTATGTTTTTTAGAAAATAAATTCATCATTTTATTTGTAATCATAATTTGTAATTTTAAAAGTAGTATGATTCGAAAGAAATTAATTTCTTCTAATAATTTTTAAATAGATAACGAAGAATACCTACAGTGCTTTATTGTTGTGGTCCGGCTGGGCGTCTTGCAGACCTTGCTGCGCCACTTACACTAATCCAACCAACAATAATGGCTAACACTGACAATAATAGATCTTCTAACGTTATTATTTTGAAATTATTAAAAGATTTAATATTCTTTAAAATCATAACTGCTAGTAAAATTATTTCTTTATGGAAACAAATATCAGACATAAATTTATAATATTATACCTAACCTATTTGCTGAAAAATTTGGATAACAATTAAAATATATAGGACCATTTGAAATGTTAGTTTCTGCCATAGCTAATATTGAATTTTGAAAATTAGTATGTCTAGCATCCCTTAATATTAATAGAACTGGAGCATCTATTCCTAATCTAAATAATGGTTTAACAGCTACTTGAACAAGACCAACATGTAGATACTTGTATTTATTTCTATGTTGAATTATTGCAGATTTGGATAGTAAATGTAAGTTATCGTAATCTTTATTAATAGATATAGTTTGTTCAGATGCTTTGATTGAATATCCTTGTAAAAAGTCAAAATTTCCAATCTTATAAATAGTATTAAAATCTTGTTTTGGAATTGTCCAATTTGATAAATTTTGTTCGATATCAGAGATATGAATTTCCATAGAATTCATATGTAGATCAGTTTCTTCAATAATTTCTTTATCAGGATTATGTTTTTTAGAAAATAAATTCATCATTTTATTTGTAATCATAATTTGTAATTTTAAAAGTAGTATGATTCGAAAGAAATTAATTTCTTCTAATAATTTTTAAATAGATAACGAAGAATACCTACAGTGCTTTATTGTTGTGGTCCGGCTGGGCGTCTTAAAGAAGCACTGTAGGTATTCTTTACAATATGCTCAGATTAGTGTAAGTGGCGCAGCAAGGTCTGTAAGACGCCCAGCCGGACCACAACAATAAAGCACTGTAGGTATTCTTCGTTATCTATTTAAAAATTATTAGAAGAAATTAATTTCTTTCGAATCATACTACTTTTAAAATTACAAATTATGATTACAAATAAAATGATGAATTTATTTTCTAAAAAACATAATCCTGATAAAGAAAATATTGAAGAAACTGATCTACATATGAATTCTATGGAAATTCATATCTCTGATATCGAACAAAATTTATCAAATTGGACAATTCCAAAACAAGATTTTAATACTATTTATAAGATTGGAAATTTTGACTTTTTACAAGGATATTCAATCAAAGCATCTGAACAAACTATATCTATTAATAAAGATTACGATAACTTACATTTACTATCCAAATCTGCAATAATTCAACATAGAAATAAATACAAGTATCTACATGTTGGTCTTGTTCAAGTAGCTGTTAAACCATTATTTAGATTAGGAATAGATGCTCCAGTTCTATTAATATTAAGGGATGCTAGACATACTAATTTTCAAAATTCAATATTAGCTATGGCAGAAACTAATATTTCAAATGGTCCTATATATTTTAATTGTTATCCAAATTTTTCAGTAGGTTTATTTGACCCAAATATTCTTGATACTCTAGTTTTAACAATTAAAACAAGAAATTTAGAGTTCAAAGAAGAAACAAAGGCTATTGCAATTATATATAGAGTTTGCTATAAAACTATGTCTTCAACAATAGAACCTAAATCTAAAATAGTTAGTCCTAAAAATGAAACAATAATTTTTGAATCCAATCCACAACATACTAAGGTTCAAATACCAAAACGTCTCAAATGGAATGAAATAAGTCAATCTTGTAACTGGAATCTTCAAGATATTAATATACCCAAACCCATAGGAGAATCTAATAGAGCATCTAGTGTGATAGAACATGAAGATGGTTCTGTACAAATAAGTTTTGAAAATACTCCAATTACTTCTTCAAGATTTTCTACCGGTTCAACTAATAGTACAATTGATTTAAGAAATCCCTCTATCAAAAAATCAAAGTCTTTAAGATATGTAGATTATAATCAAAACATTCCACAACCCATTTATAACGAAGATAAACAAAGTGAGTCTGAAGGATATAGTCCAACTCAATCAGATTTTATAACAGAAATCAATAATTTAAGAAATCAAATATGAGTAATAAGACTCAAGTTTTATGTAATTCTAACATCACAAAAATAGCAGAAATAAAATCATATTGGAAAATTATTCATGACTATAGATTAGAATTGATAGATATTGAACAAGAATTTCAACAAATTATATCATCTTCTAAAAATCAAAATGATATTCAATGGGAACAACCTAAAGACTTAACAAATGTCCAATGGGTACAACTAGCAAATCTCACAGTAAGAAATAATCATATAATTGATAGAATTAGATTACATATCTCGTGGATTAATCAAGCTAGATCTGAATTAGTTATTTGTTAACATGAGTCATTATTCAGAAAAGCTTAAATTAGAAATAAAAGATACAATTTCAAGGATTAAACATTCATAGAATAAAAATACTAAATTACGAAATTATTACTGGAGAAAATGTTTTTAGCAGATTTAATCATATTCGAGTTTTAAATATACAAAAAACTGCTCATACAATACTAATAAAAAGATTAAAAAGATTAAAAAACCAAATTCACTAAAATGAGTTCATATTCTAACAATATTAAACGTGGTATAAAAGAAAGAAGAAACAGAATAAAACAATTTAATAATATTATAGAAAGGCTCGAACTTGAAATTACTGAAGAAATTAGAGCTAATAAAATTACTGATGCCTCATCATCTTACTGGGATAACTCACCACTTTTCGAAGAAATTTTATTAAATCATCGTCTTCGTGATAACTTAATTCTAACAATTGAGTTATTAAAAGAATTAATTCATTAATAAATGATTGAATCATACATCAACATGGAATATCTTAAAAATGAATTTTATTCAAATCATAATGAAGAAAAAAGAGAATATTATTATAATACTATTAATGATAGTAAAAAAGAATTTATACATCAATTAGAATGGAGAACTTATATAAATCAAAATAATATTCATTTAACATTTTTTGAATGGTACGAAATATATTGCAAACAAAACAATATATCATATCCTTTTTTAAATGTATACGAATCTCCAAAAATAACTCAAGAATATGTAGACTTAATTACAGAAGAAAAAATAACCGCTATTCATCCTCCAAAAACCAAAATATTAATTCAAAATAAATATTTAGCTACACCATTTACCGCAATTAATGAAAAGATGAATAAAGAAGATATAACCAAACAAACCATATATCAAAATAATTATACAAATGAAATCCTTAATACTATGAGTCAACAACTTAATAGAATTGAAAGTAATAATAATAAGACAGAAAGCAGCAAAACTGAAAACAGTAATACAATAAAATATTATGAAGAAAAACCCATTTTTACACCACAACAAATTGATTCAACAATTAATTTAGGATACAACAAAAAATTAGTTAATGAGTTAGAACAAAAATTAAGTGATATAAAAATTAATGTAATTAATCAAACTGATGAATCTGAAGAAGACTCTACAGATAATGATGTAAAAATTTCTCAATTACAAGAACAATTCTTAATAAATGTTAACAAACTTAGAAATACAAATACAAATACTTACAACAGACCAACTACTTTAAACTACTACCCAAGACCTAGTTTTCCAGATATACAATATGAAGAAAAGGAATTCACTTTACAAAGAAGTGCTTATGATGGAACATCTGTTTATGAATGGAACATAGATGGATTTTCTGAACATCAAATCTTAAATACACTTCAAGAAATGAATATGGCTTCTAATGCTTACTTAATAAAAGGAAATAACCAAAAGAAAATAGCTGAATTATTAACCTCTGGATTTACTGGTAATTTAAAAGGATGGTGGGATTCATATGTTACTAATGAAGAAAGAACTCATATACTTAGTGCAAAAAAGGTAATTATAAAACAAGAAAATAATGAGACTGTTACTACTCAAGAAGATGACATTATTCCAACTCTTATTTATGCAATAATAAAAAATTATATAGGAGATCCAACATTACTTCAAGAAAAAAGTGCTGAAATATTACTCAATTTAACTTGTAGAAAACTTCAAGATTTCAGATGGTATAAAGATATGTTTTTAACAAAAGTTATGTTAAGAAAAGATTGTAAAGAAGCATATTGGAAAGAAGGTTTCATTGTAGGGTTACCTAACCTATTTGCTGAAAAAATTAGAAATAATTTAAGAGAAAAATATAATAATCAAATTCCTTATAAAGATCTTACCTATGGAGAAATAATTAGTTATGTTAATAAAGAAGGATTATCAATATGCTCAGATTTAAAATTAAAAGCTAAACTTAAAAAGGATAAAATCACTAGTAAAAATGAATTAGGAGATTTTTGTCAACAATATGGTTATCAACCAATTTCTAAACCTTATTCTTCTAAACCTAAGAAACAATTTTACAAGAGACGTTTTCCAAATAAAAAATATGTTTCTAAACCTAACAAAACAGAAGTATATACTAATAAGAAGAAAAATTATAAAAAATTTAATAATAAACAAAAATTTAAAGGTAATCAAAAAGATATTATTATTTGTTATAAATGTGGAAAAACTGGTCATATGGCAAAAAATTGCTATGTTAAGAAGACTATAAATGAATTAGATGTTTCCGATCAATTAAAAATCCAAATAAGTAAATTATTTTTAAATGATTATGAGAGTTCTGAATCAAGTTTATCAGATTACGATAATAATGATTTAAAGGTTTTACAAAACTATTCAACCGATGAAACTGATAATGAATCAGAATGTGAATGTATAGGAAACTGTACTTGTAATAAAATAAATGTCATCACAGATAAAGATAGAGATTTTTTAGAATTAATAGATCAGGTTCAAGATAAAACTATAAAAACTCAGTTAATGAATAAATTTATTAATTACAATAAAGAGGTTGAATCAACTACAATAACAACCAATTATAATAACAATCCTTTTAATCTCCAAGAAATTTATCAAAGATTTTCAAAACCAAAAACTACGAGTACAATTCAAGATTTACAAGAAGAACTCAAAACGGTCAAAACAGATATAAGATTAATAAAGGATAGAATAATTAAAGTTGAAAAACAAAAAGAAATTGACACTAAAGTAGATACTAATAATATCAGCAAAATTAATAAAAGTCAAAATAAAATACCAAAAGACATATCATATCAAAAATGAAATACTTACATACATCTTTGTATAGCAAATGAATTCAAAATAACAGTTCTAGCATTAATGGATAGTGGTGCTGATATTAATTGCATCCAAGAAGGAATTATTCCAACTAAATATTATGAAAAAACTACTAATCGAGCTTCTACTGCCGATGGATCATCTTTAAATATTAAATAAAAAGTTACAAATGTTCACATATGTAACAATGATTTTTGTTATAAAACCTCTCTCGTTCTTTCAAAAACTTTAACCTCTACTTTAATATTAGGAACACCATTTCTTAATCAACTTTATCCTATTACAATTGACGAAACCGGAATAAGTACTAAAGTTTTAGACAAAGAAATAGTTTTTAAGTTCACCAAACCAATTGCTTTTACAGAACTTAATAACTTGAATAATAAAATTAATCAAGCAAACTATTTAATAAATGAAATCAGTATATTAAGAATTCCTAATCAAATACAAGAAAAGATTACTCAAAATAAAATTAGACAACTAAAAGAAAAATTTGAAAAAAATGTTTGCTCTAATATTCCAAATGCTTTCTGGGATAGAAAGCAACATATTGTTAGATTACCATATATAAAATATTTTAATAAAAAAGATATACCTTCAAAATCAAGAGCTATTCATATGTCTGCAGAATTACAAGAATATTGTAAAAAAGAAATTCAAGAATTATTAAATAAAAAACTTATAAGAACATCTAAATCTCCTTGGTCATGTTCAGCTTTTTATGTGATGAATGCCGCTGAACTTGAAAGAGGTGCCCCAAGACTAGTAATTAATTACAAACCATTAAACAAAGTCTTGGAATGGATAAGATATCCAATACCCAACAAAAGAGATTTATTAAAAAGATTACATGATTCAAATATTTTTTCAAAATTTGACATGAAATCCGGATTTTGGCAAATACAAATTCATGAACAAGATAAATACAAAACTGGTTTTAATGTTCCTTTTGGACATTATGAATGGAATGTTATGCCTTTCGGGCTTAAAAATGCTCCTTCAGAATTCCAGAATATCATGAATGACATTATAATTCCTATAAGTAACTTTGCTATTGTATATATAGATGATGTTTTAATCTTTTCAAAATCCATTAATCAACATTTTAAGCATTTAAATATATTTTATGAACTAATTCATAAAAATGGATTAGTTGTGTCTGCTTCTAAGATGAGTTTATTTCAAACACAAATTAGATTTTTTGGACATGAAATTATTAATGGAACCATTAGACCTATTCAAAGAAGTTTAGAATTTGCAAATAAATTTCCTGACGAAATCAAAGACAAAACACAACTTCAAAGATTTTTAGGATGCTTAAACTATGTTCATGATTTCTTTCAAAATCTAGGGACAATATGTAAACCCTTATATAAAAGACTCAAGAAGAATCCTGAGCCTTGGACTCAAGAACATACAAATGTTGTCAAACAAATTAAGCAAAAAATCAAATATTTACCATGTTTAAATATTCCTCAACCAAATGCTAAAATTATAGTTGAAACAGATGCTAGTGATCTAGGATTTGGTGGTATACTTAAACAAAAAATTAATGATCAAGCTAAGGAAGAATTGGTTAGATATTTTTCAGGTGCTTGGAATGATACTCAAAAAAAATTATTCAACTGTCAAAAAAGAAGTTTTAAGCATTGTTTTATGTATTAAGAAATTCGAAGATGATCTATATATGAAACCATTTTTATTAAGAATTGATTGTCAATCTGCAAAGCCTATTTTAGAAAATGATATTAAAAATGTTATTTCAAAACAAATTTTTGCAAGATGGCAAGCCTTGCTTAGCAATTTTGATTTCCAAATCGAATTTATCAAAGGCAAGAATAACTCTTTACCAGATTTCTTATCAAGAGAATTTTTACAGGGCAAATGACGTCTCAAATTAATACTCAAAGTAATACTCAAAATTCTACTCATGATCAAAAGAAAAAATCAGTTCTTTCCCCATTCAAAAGTCAAACACCTACTCCTTTGCCTATTCAAAATAGATTCTCCCCAATCACTCCTCCTTCACAGAAATCATCATACTCATCGTTAGTCAAAACACCTATCTCAATACCAGGATCCTCAAGTTCTTCACTTGTCAAACCTACTACTACTATTTCTCCGTTTCAACAGAAACCCAGACCTTTTTCTTCAAACCATACAGCTAGCTCATATGTTAATAATCCAACTTCTCAAACTGTTAAAATATTAGAAGACTATGAATTGCAATTACATGCAAGAAGTTTTCTTACTTTAACAGATTTCATTTTCCCAAAAGATTCATTCTTTTTTAATGGAGATATTCACAAAACAAGAGAATATTATCAAGCTATATTAATAGATACTAGATCTATTAAAGTTATTCATTCTTACAAGAAAGATGAACATGGAAATGATAATGATCTGATCGAATACAGTAAAGCTCAAATATTCCATATCATGACTATTCAAGAATGGAGAGCTAGACCATACACCAATAAGACTTTATCAAATTTTCCTCAATATCCCTCATACAACTACTATGATTATCAAGAGGCTTGGTTCAATTTTCTTTATCTAAGAAGTTTTGGCCATTCTTGGTTCCTCTTCTTTGATAAGAATTTTGATGGTGTTTATCCAAGATGGTTCGTCAGATGGTTCAAATATTCAGGAAATCTTCTTGATACCTTTCCTGCTTGTGTTAAGGAAGGTTTTTCAAAATTCAAAGATATTTTTATTCAAAACATTCCTGACTTTGAATATGTGCTTCAATATTCAATTATTTTCAAAATCCCATGGATTATGGCATGGACATTCAAGGTTGTTCCTAGTACTGGAACATCCCCCCCCTTTACTTCAAAGAATTGTCCGAGTCAAATGGTGGGACAGACTTCCAGCAGGACAAATTGAAAATATGACTGTTCAAGGTGTATCAAGATATTATCAAATGAATTTTGGAGCTACAGCTGCGTCCATAGCACCTCCTCCAAGTCCACTAGAAGAAAATGAAGATGATCAAATAAAGCAATTCATGGCTGCAAATTCAAGAGATGAGATCAGAAGATTAATTCAAGAAATCAAACAAAGTTCTCCTACAAGCTCTACTCAAGATATAACTCAAGATGCTCAAGATCCATACGAAGAATTTAGTCTTTTTGATTAATACAATGTAATAGCGTTGTGTGAGTTTGGTGATTTGTCTTTGTAGACAAATTCATTTGTATATTCAAACTATATTATTCAAACGTATGGAATACGCTCTTTGGTATTTCATAAGAACATATTATTCAAACAAAAAGCTTTCTCAAATAACTACAGGTACAAAAGACGAAGATAAAGATGTCAAGACAAACGACTTTTCAACTTTCCAAAAGGTTGCCGGCCAATGTTCAAATTATCAAAAGAAGACAAGAAACTTTTCAAAAGCAAAAGCAAGATTCCAAGACAAAAGCAAAAGCAACGGTTCTCAATTATCAAGACTTCAAAAGCAAATTAAATCAAATTTGAAATCCGTAACCGGCTATTCAAGGTAATCAAGTCATCAAGATGCCTATAAAAGGAAGACTCAAGACTTAGAGTAGATCATCCCTTAGTTTTACAAAATGTTATGCAACCCTCTAAGAAACCTTCTCTTAGATTTTCAACTTCTCAATGTTCAAAATCTTTAGATTTCCAAATATTCATATCTCTAGATCTATGTCAAGATTGTCGTAAAGACAAGTGTAATCAAGATTGTTTAATCAAAGAAGGTACTTATTCATAAATTGCTTACCTTACTGTCTTTATTAATCTTTATAAAGATCCTGTTACAAATTGGTATATATATATATATATATATATATATATATATATATATATATATATATATATATATATATATATATATGGGAGGGTTCATATGAGAATAGGAAATTAATTAAGAATGAGAGACTTAATCTCAGCCGTTAATTTTGTAAGTGGAATTCATAGATGGAGAGCGTGGGGGGATAGGATGTGCTATGGTGCATGTGATGAATTCATGGGTATGCAATGACATTGAAAGAGGGGGGAATTGGACGGCTAGGATTTAGTCTCTCATTCTTAATTTATTTAATGTTCTCATTTGAACCTCCCACTAAGCCGTCCAATTCCCCCTCCTTTAATGTCATTGCCCACCCATGAATTCCTCATATGCACCCTGCCACAGTTGATCCTCTTCACGCTCTCCATCCATGAACTTCCCATATCCAAGGAACGGTTGAGATTGGTTCTCGCAGTTCTCGTACGAAAACCAATTCTCGTTTAAACCCTCCCCAATATATATATATATATAGGCAAAAGTTCAAACGAGAACTATTTTTCGTACGAGAACTGCGAGAACCAATCTGAGCCGTCCAATTCCCCCTCCTTTAATGTCATTGTCCACCCATGAATTCCTGACATGCACCCCTGCCACAATTGATCCCCTCCACGCTCTCCATCCATGAACTTCCCATATCCAAGGAACGGCTGAGATTGGTTCTCGCAGTTTTCGTACGAAAAACAGTTCTTGTTTGAACCCTCCCCTATATATATATATATATATATATATATATATATATATATATATATACTAGTAAATTCTTAATGATGTGCTACGCACAACCCATATCGTTTTATGTTGATCTTTTTAAAAATGAAAATGTAATTCTATAAAAACAATATTTAAAGTATGACACTTGTAGTCTAATAAGCAAACAATGTGAAACATCTAATTTTATTAACGATGAGCACACTATTATAACATAACTGACTAAGGAAGTAAGGATGACCTACTAATGCATGAGCCTAATTAACTAAATTATCAAATGAGTGAACTCTTTTAGTGTTATTTTACCATTTCATACTAATTAGTTAATCAGAATTGCTTTAGTAACAAAAAAACATAGTAACAGAATGATGTATCAAGATCACCTAAATTTAGTTTAAGACCCAATAATAATAAAGGGATTTAATTCATGAGTGAGATGAATTTAATTTCATGGAAATAGTGTTCATTCGTTGGGAGTAAAAACTCTCAAGTCTTAATCTCGTAAGCCACAAGATATAGGATATAATCCATAGTATACATGTACACTTGAATCATTATTACCAAGATTTCCTGCCATTGATTACTTAAGAGAACTACAAAAAGAATATGTTACTATCAAATTAGTGCATTACAAACCCAATTTTTTAAGAAAAGTTTAAATAAAAACTTATTGGTTTTGAGTGATTAGGTATTTTGATGGTGGTGAAGCTTTTTTAGTTTTAGGATGACCAAGTGGTGGCATTACAAACAAATTCTATTTACTTTAAGGAGAACAAATATATATATATGACTAAGAAAAAATAATGGAGATCCACTGAATCAAAACTCAGATCATTAAATAATGATATAAATATCCCTTCTAGGTAAGGCTACTAAAGTGTAAAACACTAGTGGTACAAATATTATGAGTTTTGAAAGGGATATACAGGATTTGTAATCATTTATTTATTTTTGTTTCACTTAAGCATTTAATCAAACAAATGGTATGCAGTCTTGAAGAATTAAGTTACCATTTTCTTATACCAATTCAAATAATTCCTTTTTCGTGTTAAAAATCAGTTGAAATAAATCATAAATGATTAGAGGTGCACGGCAATAAGTTACTTAAGAGTAAAAATACACATACAAGATAGCAAAATTTTTAGTGACCATCTTAATTTCTTCAAAAGCATGCTCTAGAAACCCTAATCTTCAAACCCACCAAAATCAAACAAAATCATCACCAAAACTTGTACTTTGGAAAAACTACACAGAATCCATTCCCAAATGTTACCATCAGTTTAAAAAAAAATGATATTAATTCACCTTAATCATACTTGCATTGCATATAGCATAAATCAAATGTAAAGGAGCCTAGGAGGGAGGAGCAAAAACCGTTCTTTCCACCCATGAAGTGCAAGGAGCTCTAGTGAAACAACATCATACATAGGTCACCATTTTAACTTACAAACCTTAGGACTCATAAGTTTTTATGAAAATTTGATTTATGTATGAAAATTTTGTTGTCAAAAACTCAATCGACATGATTGTCCACCATGAAAGCCTTAATGTGAAACCTGCAACTTGGTTGTGTGTAAACCGTAAGAAATCATGTGGATAAGAGATTAAGAAGGAACTGTAACTAAGGTAAAAGATTTTAAAAAGCAAAAGAATTAAGATTCATACCTTTAAAGGTCTAAATCGACATTAATTATACTTTATAGCTTTCATTCCCAACTTTAGATTCAAAGAATTTGCAACTCTAGGCCTGGATTGAAAGCCATTGATGTTCTCCTTTAAAAGGTAATAAATAATAGTTAAAAATGGATTCTGTTATATGAAAGATGGGTGAAGCGCGTGGAAGAAAAGAAAGCAATTAGTGATTCGACGTGTAGGAGACTGCAGAAGATGATAAAGACTAAAGTGAGAAAAGGGTAACAGTTATTAACTATTTAGATGGAGACGTGTTGATTTTATAGTGTATGATATATATATATATATATATATACTAGTGTGTTATTTAGTGTTATGCACAGTCCACGACACTTTACGTTGAATCCTAAATGATGAGTACATGATTCCTAAATATTAACGCTTTATGTTAATATTTATATATAATAAACCCAAATACATAATATGACCAACCCAAGGTGATGCTAAATTTCCATTGGTATAAATAGGCCTGGCAATTCGGGTCGTGTTCGTGTCACTTTCGTGTCGACCCATTCTTGACCCGGTTTAGTTTCGTGTCGTATTCGGTTCGTGTCACTTAATTCGTGTTCGGTTCGGGTCGTGTTTTCGTGTCGACCCATTTTATGGAGAAAAAAAACAAGTTATATTTTCGGTCAACTAACTTGACTTACATGTCAGGTTTTCATATCGAATTATTTTTTAGAAAAATGTTGCATGTATAACTTTCTTATATCAACTTTACTAAGCTTTTATTACGCATTTTAATTCTTTATTTGTTCTTCTTCCTTAACTTTTATTTCTATTCTTAATTTCTTATGAATATTTATTAATTTTATCAAATTTAAGATTGGTGGTATTTGATTTGACTCACAATTTTAGAGGTAAAATGAAAATACTGAAAATGAGTCCCGCCATTTTGATATTTCCTAACTATACTAGTTACTTAGTTAATGACTTAGTTCATATTTATAATTTAAAATTCTAAATATTTTTAAGTTAAATATTTTTTGGGTTTTTTTTTAATTTTTATTATAAAAGATCGTGTTAAACGGGTTACCTTTGGGTTATCGTGTTCGTGTCGTGTTCGTGTCGAAAAGTTTTGTGTCATTTTCGGGTCGACCCATTTCTGACCCAATTCAGTTTCGTGTCGTGTTCGTGTCGACCCAAATCTTGTTAGGTTCGGGTTGGGTTTCGGGTCGTGTCAGGATTTGCCAGCCCTAGGTATAAGTAAGGGAAAACTTATTCCCTAAATGACGTAATTTTGTGTATGACGGTGCTTAGAAATGTATTTTCCAACGTAAGGATTTTTAGAGTAATGTATGCACTTTCAAGCCAACATATTAATTACCTATCCTTAAATGAGTCTTTAATTAGAGTAAGAGGTTGATTTAGACTTATGTTTTTGTTGGAAACAAAGGTTTGATTTTGTTGATAGTAATTTAACCCTCACTATCAGATTATAAAATAAAGTTGTTAACTATAATATTTGCAAAGTAAGCCTCTAGCTATTTTTACTTTGTTGACTATTGTGTTGTAGTATTATTGTCTTTCATTCCATACACAACTATCAAAGAATATTGCTGATATATATTCTTTACATCCGCAATAGTGTAAGTCTTACTGCCTTATGCAAAGGATGATCTTTAGCTATTGAATGTTGAGAAATGTTCAATATAGTTTATAGTTAATGCATAGTCCTGAGGGACTAATTTCAGCTTTGGATCGGCTCCATCAATGGTCCAGATTAAATTTTAAAAATTTGGGTGGAGTGACATTTTCGTAATTCACATGTGATGATTTTACAATCACATGTGATTGTATACTGAATCACATGTGATTGAATATTTATATATTTAGGGCTATATTTTTTTTATGGACTTTATTGAACACAACTCTCATTTTTCTTCCTTTTCGTGATTGAACACAACTCTTCATTTTCCTAAACCGACAATAGAGGAATGTTCAATATAGTCCATATTTAATTCATAGTCATAAGAGACTAATTTTAGCTTTTGAATTAGCCCATCAATCGTTCAGATTGAATTTTAAAATTTTGGGTAGAGTGATATTTTAGTAATTAACATGTGATGCTTTTACAATCACGTGTACGTGATTGTATACAAAATCACCTGTGATTGAATTTTAAATTTTGAGGACTATGTTTTTTAGATAACTTTATTAAACACAACTCTACACACATTATTAGGTAAAATTTTGCTAAAAAAGATAAAAATAAATTACCACGAAAACAACGTGGATGGTAGAGTTGTTATACTAAAGGTTCATTAATTTTATTAATATATATTTTAATTTTATTGATTATTTATATGTATTTAATTAAACTACATAACATTTACCAAATGTTAATTTCACTATTCATAAGCACTGTTCATATATAGTGTTTTTTTTAGGATATTATTTATCTAAACTAAAGACTTTTCATCTTTGGTAAATGTAGTTTTCTCATAAGGATTATTTTTTTTACAAAAAAGTTTTATCTTAAAATCTAATTTATTAAACTTAATATTTGAAAATTTACAAAAAAATTCTATCTCAAAGTCTAATTTATTAAACTTAATATTTGAAAAACTAACTAACAAAGTTTACCTCAAAATCTAATATAGTTAAACCTTCTAAGGTTGTATGACACATGGTTGATTTGTGTGACAATTAATAGTAGATGAGGCTCAGTTTTGCATATTTTCTTGGGGTTTTTAAGTTTGATTTTTCAATAGATGTGAATTTTAAAGTTTGTTTATGTAAGTATACATGTTTGATACAGAGATAAAGGAACAAATCTTCCACCTTATATATACAAACAACACAATCAAATCAATCTCGCGAATAATTTAGCCAGGATTCTTGGTTGCTAAATGCAATAAAGTTAAAATATAGATGTGTTTTCGTTCAAATGTATTTTACATATTCCTATAATTTGACATGCTATTTTATAAACAAATGTGTCTCAATTATGTTACTATCAATATAATCTTCATGTATACTTCTCGAACTTGCGTAAATGTTATATAATTCATACTTCTAAAATTTGTTAATTTATCATTCATGTTAAATCTTGCGGATTGCTGGGTAACCCATACTTTTTGCGTGAATGATAATTGTTTATATGAGGAAGGACATAAAGTATCAAATTCATAATCTAGAATAACGTTTATGTCTAACTCGAGATTCTCCTTCAACGACGCAATACGCGAGTAAAAAAGGTGTTGGTTTCTATATATTATAAAATGTATTCGTTGAAACCCCGGGCGCCGCATCGCGCGGGTACCAAAACCTTGTTTTATATAATATGTAGAAATGATATAACAGCCCTAGCTCACTATAACCATCTCCGTTTAACCCATTAACTATTTAATATTATCTAATATACTTATTAAAAGAAAAGGGTTTCTTCTCTTCCCAAAAAATTCTCCACCAATTATATCTCTATATTTTTTAAAGAAAAATAAAAAAAATTGGAAATAGCTTATTACGTCATATACCTTAAGGAATTGTTAGGGTTTAAATGTAAATTATTAGGGGTTTAAATGTAATTGGAAGGTTTAAATGTAAATTTGTAGGGGTGATGTGAGGGGTTCTTAAGAAATTTGTATATTAATGTAATTAATTATAAGTTGTTTAAAAATTATGTCTAATAACTTCTAATATATTTTGTTTTCACAAAAACTAATTATATATTTGTAATCGGCTCATTTTTATCTACGTTTTCATATAAATTTTATCGGAATATCAGTTTTTTCTAAAAATCAGTATATTTTAATTGTTTTATCCATCGAGATCAACGTGTAGGTAATTATTGTACATTTTATTCTTCTCTTTTATTTATTCCCTCTACATAATATAATCGATATAATCACTGATTTATTAGTTTGTCGATAAAAAAATTAAAAATATACTATAACCAATGGTTAGTGGCATAAAGTTGTTTATAAAACTACCACTTAGAGCTTTTTAAACTTGATTGTTAGTTGTGACTAAATAATTTTATAGAAAATATACTTCTACATAATTACTGGGTAATGAAATAATTATCATGTTAATGTGTTTTGTAACTACACATACAACTTGGAATTATATATGAAAATTTTAATTGTCTAAGTTTTCTTATTTTTAACTAATAACTTGCTACATAAAATAAAAGTTATTACATGGATATTTGAAATTCAGTGGTATCATGTGTTTTCAGTTATATTTAATTGAAAAATAAATTACACTTAAGCGATTTACGTATGTATAGACATAATCTATTCTATGTTAAAATCTTATTTTTATGTGATCTAATTTGCGTAGACTTAAATGGATGTCATCATTATTTAACTTTTAATGAATTTAGCTTACAATTTCAAAGATTTAAATTTATAATCGGCTAAAAAAAGTCTTTACAGCACTTGATATTATAACATCAACACTAATATTATAGTTACTAGCTAAGCATCCCGTGTATAAACACAGGGTATAATTAAATGTATTTTTAAATTTTTTTCATTTTTTATATTACTATGATGTATTAAAAATAAAACTATTAAAAATATTAAAAATATATAGTTTATTTAAAAATTAGTAAATCTAAATAAATAAGATACGTCATATCGTATTTTATAAAAATATATATTATTAAGACTAATTTTGTTAGGGTGCACTTAATGATTAGTTAAGATACACGATTTTGTTGTTGATCTCTTATTTCCAAGGGTTAAATTCGAAAATAGAAGTTTTAAATTGAATCTTTTAACAAACTGATCTTCAAATTAGTTAGGATAATATTGTAATTAGTTATATTATTTAATCTTCGAATTATGTTTTGAAAATTCAAATTTCGAAACTTCTATGCGAATTGTATGGAGCACCATTGTAGTTTAGATACACCTAATGATTATTAAGATACACGATTTTGTTGGTAATCTCTATTTCTAAGGGTTAAATTTGACAATAGAGGTTTGAAATTAAATATTTTAACAAACTAATCTTCAAATTAGTTAGTAAACTATTTTAATTAGTTAAGATTATATTATTTAATCTTTGAATTATGTTTTGAACTTTAAAAGTTTGAAACCTTTATGCGAATTTTATGGAACACCAATTGTATTTAGATACCTAATAATTAGTTAGGATACATGATTTTCTTGTTAATCTATTATTTATAAGGTTAAATTTGAAAATAGAGATTTTATATTGAGTTTTTTAACAAACTAATCTTCAAATTAGGCAATATCTTAATAAGTTAGGATTATATTTTTAACTTTGAATTATTATTTGAAATTTAAAAGTTTGAAACTTCTATGCGAATTGTATGGAACATCATTGTTGTGTAGATACACCTAACGATTAGTTATATACACGATTTTGTTGTTAATCTCCTATTTATAATGGTTAAATTTGAAAATAGAGGTTTTAAATTGAATCTTTTAACAAACTAATCTTCAAATTAATTAGGATAATATTTTAATTAGTTAAGATTATATTATTTAATCTTCAAATTATGTTTTGAAATTTAAATTTTAGAATATTCTATGCGAATTGTATGAAACATCATTTTAGTTTAGATACACCTAATAATTCGTTAGAATACACGATTTTGTTATTGATCTCATATTTCTAAGGGTTACATTTAAAAATATATGTTTTGAATTGAATATTTTAACAAACTAATCTTCAAATTAGTTAGGATAATATTTTCAATTTAAATTTTTTAAAACCTGTTTCATAGTCTTAACAAATTAAAGGGGTTGATTATTATTTCAAAAATAGAAGTGTTAGTAAATTAAAGGGGTTAATTTTTTTAAAAAAAAGCTTTAAAAATAGAATGATGATGTCATCACCTTTTATTTTAAATAGAATGATGATGTCATCACCATTTTCTTTTAATAAGTATATAAAATGGTTTTACAATGTCGGGATAAAGCCTCATCACGATAAATACATTAATATTATACTAAGACTTTTAGAAGTGTAATGTAACTTTATATTTCTTAAAAAGAGTATTTATAAGAAGTACTAAAAAGACACGTTTTCACTCATGGATAGTTATATGTGACGGTTTCTTGAGTGAAGAGTAAAGAGGGTTAAAAGTTTTAATTTGCGATGATTAAAGAAACCCTAATAATAAAACTATGAATGTTGTTTATAAAGATGTTATAAAAAAAATCTAATGATAATCTTATGTATGAATTTCAAAATTCTGTAATGATTATTTATTTCTTACGAGATTGTGTGTAGAGATAGATAACATGTACCATCGTGTCCAATACTATGTGACACTAAAGGATCACATTGCTACACACCCAATTAGAACCATCAGGATTTTACCATGTGTAAGAATTATTAATTAGTTAATTAATTATTGAGAGAAAGGAAAATAATAATTATTTATTAAAGGAGAAGTTAATATTTAGTTTAAATATTAACAGGACAAATTAATTAATAGTTATTAATTAATTAGAAAGGTTAATGGGTGTTTTATGTAATTACTTGATAGTTTAATTAAAGTTTGGCTTTAATTAAATGGGCTTGGGCTTTAATAAGGTCATATATATAAATACCTTATTAAACCTTAGAATCACATTAAGATAAATACAAGTTAGAAAATCAACCCTAATCCTCCCTCTCTCTCTCGATCGGCGCAAAGCCGAGAACCACCAGGGTGGTCGGCGACGTGACACACACACACACACACAAGGGATCAAGTTTTGGTCATTGGTAAAATCCTTGGCGGTCTAGCAGCCTGTTCGAGGTGGTGCAGAAGCGGTGTTCTACCTTTAGCATTCTAGGATTGAAGTTTCAAGTTGAACTGCAAATGTATAACTTTTAATCCTCTACTTCTCTTTTAGTTTCTGTACGAGTTAGATGAGATCACTGGAGGGGGTTTTGTTTTATTCCGTTGTGCATGTTATTCTGATATGTTTTTATACCCTACAAAACCCTTCAATTATTTAGGTAACAGATGTCATGCAATGAAGGAATAAGATGATTTTATATAATAGGTATATATATATATATATATATATATATATATATATATATATATATATATTGGATCAACAAAGAACTTCATCTTAAACAAAGAACCTTAAGAATCAATCTGAACCATTGGATCATCAAAATCAATTGATGAGATTGAACGATGGCAAAACTGTAATTATTATGTATTAATTTAGGAAGAAAATGGCAAACATGGAAAATCCCTCCCCCAACAACCTACGAATTTAAAAAAAAAACTACAAAAACTTTAAATTGTCATAACTTTTTAAGTTTTGTGAATTTAAACAAAAAAATTATTACAATCTTTTAGTTTTTTAATCCTTTTTCAAACAAGATCACTTTTCCCATATTTTTCCAAATTTTTTTTGAACATGAAAATTTTGTTTGCATTTGGACAGCAGGTAGTGTTTCTGTCGGATTTTGCATTTTGGGTTTGAATGTGTAATTTTGCATTTTGGGCTGCATTTTTCATTGAATAATATTGGATTTGAATTTTGCATTTTCATAATTTTTGCATTTTGGAAGCATCTAGATGACCTGCATGTTTATATTTTGCGTTTTTCCTTTTTTTGCATTCTGCATTTTACGTTCTACGGATTTTGCATTTTGGTTTTGAATGTGTAATTTTGCATTTTGGGCTGCATTTTTCATTGAATCAGTTTTGGGTTTGCATTTTGCATTTTGGAAGCATTTGGATGACCTGTATGATGATATTTTGTATTTTCGATTTTTTGCATTTTGCATTTCATAATTTTTTGCATTTTGATGATATTTTGACATGCATGATGAACACAGCTCAAAATGCAAAATTTGCATTTCAAAAAAAAGTTTCTGAAATATATCAAGTCCGGTCTTGTTTGAAAGAGGACAAAAAATTGAATCTAACGGTATGATTTTTTTTAAATTCTTAAAAACGAACGAGTTATGATCATTTAAAGTAAATGGGTTTTTTTTAAATGCGCCGGTGGCTATTGAAGGAACGTAAATTTTTTTTCAATTTTCCATTTTTGCCCTTAAACAATGTGTCACGTGTCATCATCAGGAGGGTTCTTTAGGTTCTATGTTTAAGGGAGGTTCTTTATATATATATATATATATAATGTTACCATAAGTTTTTCTTAGGAAAGGTTGCTATATGTAATGCTCATGATATAAGTAATGTGGGTGTTGTTAGTGGATTGGGCATGGTGGGTTGTAACTCCTTAGGCTTGGTGAACATAAATGTAAAACTCTTTTGTTTATTTTAATGTTTCATTGTTGTTATCATGAGATACAATTTGTAACATCAAAATTTATAGGTCATGTATATGCTTTTCAGAATTAGAGGTATTTTGGCAATCTTGTTTGTACAAGTTTTTGTTGATTTTTTTAAAAAACATATCTATCTATACTACAAAAGAAGCCCCATACCTCACTTTTAAACAAGTCTCCCCATATGTCCTTAATGTAAAGCTGTCAATGAGACAGTTTGGATCGGATGTTTTAAAGATCAGATCTGAACCGAAGACCCATTTAATTGGATTTGGATCTGACCACTAACATTAAGATCCATTTAATTTGATTTGGATCGGTGGCGGCAGCGATTGTGGTTTCTTCGGCGGGTGGTGGTGGCGGTTGCGGTGGTAATGGTGCCCGTGATGGTGTTGGCTGCGGTAACTGAGGGTGGTTGCGAACGTGCCAACGTCGGGTGATGGGGGTGGGAACAAGAGGCGGTGGGTGGTGATGGTGGTGAATGATAAATTAATGATAGTCTGTAGTTGTTAAAATAAAATTGTAGTTTAATATTAAATGGGTTGACCAGATAGATTATGGATCGACCTAGGTAGTGATTCAATTAAATAGGTCGACCTATCATATCACTTATTGGGTAAAATGGATCTAGTTTTTTGTCCCATTGGATCATTTAAATTGAGCAAATCGGATCTAGATCAAGATTTGACCCATTGACACCCTACCTCCACGCACCCGCTTTTCATTTTTTCTACTGTCTTGCTAGCCTGGTATGAGATTGCCTATGTTGCTTCCACCTCCTGCTACATTCTTCTTCTCTCCTGCTACATTCTTCTTCTGCTTTATTTTCCCCTGCTTCACTAGCTTGGTTTCATACATACCAGATGCTCATGAAATTAGGGCAAAGAAAAGGCTTTTCCTTTGTTCAAAATAACTATATGACTATGTCACGGTTTCGAATCTCAATTTAGTTAGTTGAATAATTTCTGATGCATAATTATTTGAATAAGTATCATGTCACTATATGATATTTTGGTTTAATTTGTTATAAGTCAAATGGTGATTCCCAAAGAAGTATTGAACTTGGATATAGAAAATTTTCAAAGTTTTGATTTTTCAAAGTTGTGATGTTTCATTTAGTTAACCACATTTTGTATTTAGACTATTTGAAAATTGTCTAAGTGAAATACACCAAAATATGTTATTTTTTTCTTCAAAAGATAGCGTATTTAAACCGATAATGTGATAACTATAACACTCAGTCACCGACATTCTTTACATCACTCACCCCAGATACCACCGCGAACTATAACACTAGGACACGACACTCATCACATCACCTACCCCAGACACTACCACGAACCGACTCATCGCGAACTAATTACATGACCTAATTTTGGAAAGCCATTAACTCTAATACAAGGGCTAAAATGGTCATTATGAACATCCGGTGTAGCGTAGAGACAAAATTTATATATCGAGAGATCGCTTGCATCTCTTTAGACATTTCGGCGAAATCTGGACCGTCTTCTTCCCCAATTCTTCAAGCCCTAAATCACTTCATAAGGTCAGTAAGATCTTTAGACAATCTTTCACTTTTTATATTCTTATAGAACAATTAATTTCCATTTTGATTCATCGGTTAGCTTTCTTAATTGCTTACTGGTTACGAATTGCATTTAAACTTTTACGATCTGAACAAAATCTTACGCTTTTTTTCCTAATTCAATTGTAATTCATCATAGATTCAAATCAACATTGATTTTGTACTGTTTTTGCTAATTTCCAATTAGGGTTGTCAGATCTGAGTCGGTGATCACACAACATGGACTTTTTCGATAAATTCAAGATCTGGATTTTGTTGATCTGCTTGATATCTCAATTGGGTCATGGGTTTTACCTCCCTGGTAGTTACCCTCACAAATATGTAGTAGGTGATCCATTGTCTGTGAAAGTGAACTCTTTGACTTCAATTGATACAGAAATCCCTTATAGTTATTATAGTTTACCCTTCTGTCAACCCCCAGAAGGTGTAAAAGACAGTGCTGAGAATCTTGGTGAGCTTTTAATGGGTGATCGAATCGAAAACTCACCTTATAAGTTCAAAATGTACACAAATGAAACCGAGATCTTTCTTTGTCAAACAAAACCGTTGTCGAGTGCTGAGTATAAGCTATTAACAAACAGGATCGATGAGATTTATCAGGTTAACTTGATCCTTGATAACTTGCCTGCCATTCGGTATACAAAGAGGGATACTTATTACTTGAGGTGGACAGGGTATCCAATAGGGATCAAAGTTCAAGATGCGTATTATATGTTCAATCACTTGAAATTCACTGTTTTGGTTCATAAGTATGAAGAGACAAGTGTAGCTAGTGTAATGGGAACTGGGGATGCAGCTGAGGTGATCCCTTCTGTTGATAAATCGGGATCTGATGTTCCCGGATATATGGTTGTGGGATTCGAGGTGACTCCTTGCAGTGTTAAACACAATTCAGAGTCTTTGAAGAATCTGAAAACTTACGGGAAGTATCCGTCAAAAATCACATGTGAGGATAACACTGTTAACATGGCTATAAAGGAAAACGAGCCTGTGGCTTTCACTTATGAGGTTCAATTTGTTGAGAGTGACATCAAATGGCCCTCGAGATGGGATGCCTACTTGAAAATGGAGGGAGCTAAAGTACACTGGTTTTCGATTCTTAATTCACTTATGGTTATAACCTTCTTGGCTGGAATCGTTCTTGTGATCTTTTTGAGGACAGTAAGGAGGGATTTGACTCATTATGAGGAGTTAGACAAGGAGGCTCAAGCACAGATGAACGAAGAATTGTCAGGTTGGAAGCTTGTGGTGGCTGATGTTTTCCGTGCTCCCAGTAATGCAGCACTTCTATGTGTAATGGTGGGAGATGGGGTTCAGATTCTTGGAATGGCGGTTGTGACCATCATGTTTGCAGCTCTTGGGTTCATGTCACCGGCTTCCCGTGGAACCTTGGTCACCGGTATGCTTATCTTTTACATGATTCTTGGAATTTTAGCCGGTTATGTTGCTGTACGTATGTGGCGGACAATCTTTTGTGGCGACCATAGGGGATGGGTCTCGGTTTCTTGGAAAGTCTCGTGCTTTTTTCCTGGTATCGCGTTCTTGATCCTTTTCACTATCAATTTCCTCCTATGGGGTTCACATAGCACTGGAGCTATCCCGTTTTCTTTATTTGTCATTCTCATATTACTATGGTTTTGCATTTCGGTTCCTTTGACATTTGTTGGTGGTTACTTTGGTGCAAAAGCGCCTCATATTGAATTCCCCGTGAGAACCAATCAAATACCCCGTGAAATCCCGCCTCAAAAGTACCCATCTTGGCTTTTAGTCTTAGGCGCGGGAACTCTCCCATTTGGCACCCTTTTCATTGAGCTTTTCTTCATCATGTCTAGCATATGGATGGGTCGAGTTTACTATGTGTTTGGTTTCCTATTCGTTGTTTTGATCCTTCTCGTGGTCGTTTGTGCTGAGGTTTCACTAGTTTTGACCTACATGCATCTTTGTGTTGAGGATTGGAAGTGGTGGTGGAAATCTTTCTTTGCTTCGGGTTCAGTTGCATTGTACATTTTCTTGTACTCGATAAACTATCTTATTTTCGACCTCAAAAGCCTAAGTGGCCCTGTATCAGCCACTCTTTACTTGAGTTACTCGCTCTTAATGGTCCTAGCCATCATGCTAGCCACGGGCACAGTTGGGTTCCTTTCCTCTTTCTGGTTCGTGCATTACTTGTTCTCGTCCGTGAAGCTTGATTGAAAGAAGTTGGCCTGTTACACACGCTTTTTTCAGTCTTGTACTTGTTCTATCTTGTTCTTTTCTTTTCTAGGATTTGGTCGAAATTCAGAAATACAAATAATTACAATTAAGTCGAGTTTTTTTTTTCTTTTCTTTCTGGTATTATAGTTCGATAGCAAGAACTTAGTTACATATGAAAGCAGAAGATGATGAATAGATAGTTTGTATTTGGGATATCTTTCTTGTTTGTTGATTGTATGAAGTTCTCTGAAATGTGGGCTCCATTTTATGTTGGTTGTCTTCGTAAACATGTATCGGATGCACTCGAATTTTATATGATCCATAGCGAGTTGATGGTGTGTTACTATCACTAGGAAATTTTATCACACCGGCATGTTATGACGGAGTTTAAAAATACTAGCTTAATAACTTGTGTATAAATAGATGGTTAAATTTTTTTTAAAATATTTATGATTCAAGAGTACAAACATATATAGTAAAATAATTATAAAGCATAATTCATTCATAACATCATTATTGGGTTTTTAGTAAAACCTTTTTATAAACAAATCATTTTATTTGTAGAGTTGTCTTTTTTATCGTAAATTGGAACTTTTAAATCATTATTACTCTTTACTAGAGAAACTACAACTTGATTATTAATTTGGTATACATGTTTACATAGATAATCATAATTTATTATATAGTAAAGGATTTGAAAAAAATATTTTTGTTAGGATATTTAAGTATTAATAGACTAAATCATCTAAAAATAATATTTGAGAAATTTATTCATAAGCGATCTGAGAAAATAAAAAAGATTATTAGTAAAAAAATTATATATATATATATATATATATATTATATATATATATATATATATATAGGGTAATGATCCATATAGAACCTGTCTTAAACATAGAACCTAAAGAACCACTTTTGGTGGTGACATGTGGCATGTTAATTGAGGGCAACAATGGAAAAAAGAAAAAAAAAAGAATAAACCCACGTAGACTTCCAGCCACATCTTTTTTTTTAAGAAAAAAAAAACCCCCACACAACTTTAAATGATTATAACTCGTTCGTTTTTAAGAATTTTTGCAAAAAAAGTATATTGTTAGATTCAGTTTTTCATCCTCTTTCAAACAAGACCAGGCTTGGTATATTTCTGAAACTTTTTTATTTTTTGAAAATACAAAGTTTGTATTTTAAGGTGGATTTCATTCTAAAATGCAAAATGAAAAAACAAAAAATGCAATATATGAACATGCAGGTCATGCAGATGCTTCCAAAATGCAAATTATGAAAATGCAAAATGCAAACCCAAAATGATTTAATGAAAATGCAGTCCAAAATGCAAAATTACATATTTAAACCCAAAATACAAAATCCGTATACAACACTACAATGAAGTCCAAAATGCAACAAAATTTGCATTTTCAAAAAAAAATAGAAAAATATGGGAAGAGTGGTCTTGTTTGAAAGAGAATTAAAAAACTAAAATATTGGTGTAATTGTTTTATTTAAATTCACAAAACTTAAAAAGTTATGACAATTTAAAGTTTTCGGAGGTATTTTTTATTAAAATGTGGGTTTGTTGGGGGGGGGGGATTTTCCATCTTTGCCCTTTTGCATGTTAACTAATGTATGGTAATTACAATTATGCCATCTTTAATCCCATCCATTAATTTTGATGATCCAATGATCCAGATTGGTTCTTTATGTTCTATGGTTAAGGAGTGGTTCTATATTGATCCATTATATATATATATATATATATAGAGAGAGAGTAGGGATCCTGTAAAAAGAGATTTAAGGTACAAAGAGTAAGGAGAAATCTCAGCCATTCATTTTTCTTGTAACCGCTACTATAAAATTGGCTTTTTTCTTTTTGTTTTAATTAAAAAAAATTACAGAAAGGGTATAATAGTCTTTTTGTTTATGGTTTTTTTTCTCTCTCCGATCGTCATTTTTCCAGAACTGTTTTGATGCACACTGTTATTCACCAGATGCACAACAAAAGAAAATCATCAAATACACTTATGCACAATTCAAAAGGCTACAGGTATACCCAGAATCAACAACAAATGCACAAATCAAACAACACATCATGATTTGATGAAGTCTTAAATAAATTCAATTGTGAATACTCTAATCCAACTACAGGTGGACAAACCAACAAATGGTGCACAATGATAATAAAAAAATAAATGGATGGACAAGTAATATTAACACATATATTTATCAGAATAGAAAAAGAATTTTAGAAGAAATAAGATGTTTTTGATGAACAATCAATAACAAAAATATGATTTATAAACAAAAAAAAATACAGGGTTGTTCTTTCTGGAAGATCGGTAACAAATTTTTTTATGAACAACTATAAGTCTATAACTAGAAAACATTGGTGTAGGTAGAAACTTCAAAACCTTGGGATGTTCTTTCTCGATGATGGGAGTATAAATTAGAAGTCTTGTGGTTTTCTCGGCATCTCATCGGCAAGAAAATTGTAGGCTCTGTTCTCATTTTCCGGCGACAACAGGTTCGACAAGCAAACCTCTAGAGATAACCCAAATCAAATTGTTCGCCGGTGGCGAAAAGGAAAATCGAAATCGAACAGCCCTGAAAATCGAAAATCAAACAGCCCAAAATCGATGGTTTGCCCGGTTATGGCTGATGATGGTGACTGCGGGATGGCTGAGGTCGAAACCGGAAAACGAACAGCCTGTATCAACAATTGAACCCTGTGCGACGATTGTTCAGACCTTGATGCTGTCGGTGAGAATGCAGAGATGAGGCGGAGATGAGGCGGATGAAATTGTCGATTAGGGTGGATTAGGGTTTTACGTTTTTACGAGAGCAGGGGACGAACGTGGGTATAGGTAGTGGGGTATCAGGAGAGAGAAATAATATGTCATTCCTAATTTAACCTTTTATCCTATATGCCACGTGTCAGTCTCTAAATTTTCCTTACCCTTTTTACCCTAATTCACTTTTTATTTGATCCTGATTATATATATATATATATATATATATATATATATATATATATAGTAAGGTTCCTTTGCGAACGAAAATTTGGTGCGAACGGCAATACAATTTCAATTGGAAGGTAGCTGTGGTTTTTGGCGGCGGCTGTGAACCGCCTCATTCATCCAATTGCTAGTATTTTATCTATAGTATTTTATCTATATAATTTCTTTCATTTAACAGACTTTGATTTATTTTCTCTAGGATGAAATTTATTTTCCAATTGCTAGTATTTTATCTATAGTTTTTAATCTATAATTTCTTTCATTTAATAGACTTTGATTTATATTTTCTAGGATGAGATTTATTTATTTCTTTTGTATTACAATTTGATTTCTATCTTTCGTTTATAATGGATAATTCTTTTGAAATTGAAATAAAAAATATTAATACAGTGACTTTAAATCGTATGTAGTGGTTTCAAATAAGATGTGATAGTTTCTAAAAGAGAATAATTGACTCCTTCAACTAAGATGCAGTAGTTTCCAAAAGAAACGGTCTTAAAATATGCGACGACAGAAACACAGTATATAGTATAAATTTAGTGCAAAAATCATGAAGGACCGTCATTTGACAATATTAAAATATGATTTGTCTTTCAATATGCATGTTTTTATTTATATCAATATGTTTTATAGATGAAAAAAATAGATGCATAAAAAAATAGTTCATCCAGAAAATACTACATTTGTTGCATCATTTTTCTAAAATAACGAAATAAAGGTGGTTGATAATGGAGATTCAAGAAGATGGTCATAGTAGATGAAGATGTAGGAAAAAAAATTATATGAAATTATAAATGGATAAATATGAAGATATAGATAAATATGAATGATGTAGTTTCAATTATATGAAGATGTAGGGATATGTATGAAGATGTAGATAAATATAAAATTAAATATATAAAACTATAGATAATTACTAACAATTATATGAATGAGGTAGTGAAAAAATTGATCATAATTTGCAATCATAGATCTATTTAGATATTTCATGCACAATCTTCCATAGCCATTTGTATATGGCTAAAATTATATATGCATATTATAGGAATGCTAAAAATACTACATCGTGTCTATAAGATCACTGCATTCAACTTAAAATCATTGTATATCGGCTAATAAACATAAGGTACCGTTAAAATTACTGCATCTTTATTGAAATTTTTTAATAATTTTTGGTTTAAAAAACAACTGTATCTTTTTTAAAATACTGCATCCGATTTAAAATCATTGCATCGAAACCTAACGAAATTTAAAAACTAATTGTATTTACATAATTGAAATTTAGTAAATTTCAATTAATAAATCCAACCTAAATTTAAAAGTAAAAGAAAATAAATGTTCAAATATTTAGCAATAATTCAGCCGCAAACTTTGACCAAGTATCACTGCATATTGTCTATAAACCACCACATCCAACCTTAAATCATTACATCTTATCTAAAAAACATGGAGTTCTCTTTAAACTAGTCCATCATGCGTGAATTAATCGATGTGTTCTCATTTAAGTGCCAATGCATCTTGTTTAAAAAGTAAAACCTCTGCATCTAATATAAAATCAATGCATCTTATTTAAAAAACATTGCATCTCATCTTTACACACAACAATAACAACAACAACAATAACAACAACAACAACAGCAGCAACAACAACAACAACAACAATAATAATAATAATAATAATAATAATAATAATAATAATAATAATAAAATCAAACTTCGGACGCCAATTATCAAATACAAAAGAAAAAAAAAGTAACTCAAATTCACATATTAAACTATTTGATAGCCGCAATTATTGACTATAGTTACAAAAGGTTGTGATTCACGCGGCCCAAATACCGTTCGCAATTTCGTTCGCAGTTTAACCGTTCGCATTTGATCCTTCATCTATATATATATATATATATGGTGAGGTTCAACATAGCCCCCTTCTTAAACATAGATCTCAAAGTCCCAATCTCAGCCACTTATTTAAAAGGGTAAAATTGGAATTAAAACAACATTTAAAAACTCTAACAAACTTTTCAGATTTAGTTTTTTTTACCCCTTAAATCTTCAAATGATCATAAGTTTTTCAATTTTTTGAGTTTGAGCAAAAAAATTATACCAATCTTCTCGTTTTTTAATCCTCTTTCAAACGAGACCACTCTTCCTATATTTTTGGAAAAAAAAAATTTGACGAAAATGATATGAATGACGAAAATAATCATTTTCGCTTGTTGGAAAAGAGTAACACCTACCAGTTTTCATCATTTTTCGAACACCTGTTCACCTTTTTTTTTACGAAAATGATGAAAATGACGAATTTTTATCATTTTCGTCACCTGCTTTTACGTTACATACAGGGGGCACGAAAAAATGACGAAAATGACGAATTTTTATCATTTTCGTCACCTGCTTTTACGTGACATACAGGGGGCACGAAAAAATGACGAAAATGACGAATTTTTATCATTTTCGTCACCTGCTTTTACGTGACATACAGGGGGCACGAAAATGATGAAAATGTCGAATTTTTATCATTTTCGTCACCTGTTTTCACGTAACAGCAACAACAGGTGACGAAATGATGAATTTCGTCATTTTCGTCGAATTTTTTTTTCCAGAAATATAGGAAGAGTGGTCTCGTTTGAAAGAGGATTAAAAAATGAGAAGATTGGTATAATTTTTTTGCTCAAACTCAAAAAATTGAAATAGTTATGGCCATTTAAAGATTTAAGGGGTAAAAAAAATTAAAAAAAGAGGGCTTTTACCATAATACCCTTCCTTCTAAAATTAAGTCATATAACTGTTTACTTAATTACAATCATGCCATTATAGATCTTAACCATTGATTTGATTAATCTAATGGTTAAGATTTGGACTTTAAGATCTTTGTTTAAAGAGGGATCTATATTGATCCAATTTCTATATATATATATATATATATATAAGTCTTTTAAAGTTTCGTGAAACCCCCTTTTTTTATACTAGTTGATGAAAGACTATTAAGGGGGTGTTTGTCTTACCTTAATTTTGTAGCTTATTGACTTATTAACTTATTTTTAGGGCTTATTATGTTTTTGTGTTTGACTTAGCTTATTAGCTTAAGCTTATGGGCTTATTTTTAAATAAAATAAGCCACTTTTAATAAGCAAACTTGAATCAACTTATTTTTTTTCTTAAAAACTTATTTTTATATATTTACTATTACTAGCATATTACCCGCGCAATGCGGCGACGTCAACTAATTTCTACTCAGTAACCTGCTTGTTTTCGGTATTCATCAATACAGTGATAACAAATAATTTTCCTTTGGCAAGTGGCAACATGTCTATTTTCTATATATTTTTTCCATTTTCTTTATTATTATTCTATTCTCAATCAACTCTTTTATTATTTTAAAATAAATTTTGAGAACAATTAAATAAGAAAAACGATCTCTACTTATAAAGTAGGTTAAATTACATGACAATACAGAGCGTAAGTTAGTAATTTGAAACTATTAAAAATTAAGAGATTAAGATTATAGAATAAATTAATTTGAAACTATTAGTTATATGAGCTATTTTAAAAAATTAAAATATATGTTTATAAGTTCTAATTATATGTTATTCATGTTTATAAGCTCTACTTAATTATACATATTTTTTGATAAATAAGTTAAAATGTTTATAACATAATTGAATATTTATTATTTGATTTTTTTAGGTATGGAAAATTTAGTTATTAAAATGGAATATAAGAATCTTATTAAATGCATCTAGTAGTTACTTTATATAATAGTTTCCATTTATATATATGAAGGGTAATTTAGTATATTCAACTTACTTAAAAATTAAGAGTTTTTAGGTTGTAAATGCTTTATATATGAGTAACATACTTTCTTATAAAATTGAATCAACCATTTTTAGTTATTTTACACTTTTTATTATTTTCTCCCAAACCCCTAAACCCTTCGTCTTCCTTCAATGCCCAATGTCAACTTCCTCTGCATCCAATGTCAACTTCATCCTCTGGAATCATGGCTTCTTCTGCTGCCAATACCAGGTACAATGTCTTTCTAAGCTTCAGAGGCGAAGATACTCGTAATTCCATCACAGGTCATATCTACGAGGCGTTAGTGCGAACAGCGCTTGCCACTTTTAAGGACGATAATGAAATCGAACCTGGTAAAGAACTGGCGCTAGAACTCGTTAGCGCAATCAAAGAATCGGAGGCTTCAGTTATTATATTTTCGAAGAATTATGCAACTTCCAGTTGGTGCCTTGATGAGCTCTCGTTGATCCTCGAGCAGAGGAATGAGGGCAATCATTTTGTTCTTCCGGTTTTCTACCATGTCGATCCCTCAGATGTTAGGAATCAAATTGGTAATTTCAAAATTGAAGTAAAAAATTCAAAAAGGTGGACAGATAAGCGGTGGAAGACAGCTCTGACCAAGGCTGCCAATTTGAGTGGCAAGGTTCTTTCTGGGTAAGTTTTGGTGTTTTTGTTTATAATCATCATTGCGATGTTACTGAAAAATGAAAAATATAAACATTGAAATAGATTTGAACTGATGCCGCTTTGATCTGAAAATTTGACAAGTTGGTAACATATCTTTGTTGTTTATTAACTTTAGTATACTTTTACATATATTTATTTATGTATTTGAACTCAAAGTGCCATCAATAGGATGCTTAAATGCTTAATTATATATTTATATTTTGATATCATGTCACCAGTTTCTACAATTTTGTAAAAATTACCTAACAGAAATGTTTGATATAGAGAGTAACATGAACAATAGCTCTATTAACATCAGCAATAAAGTATTAAAGTTAGGAATTCCTGCTAATTTCTCATCGATTAGTGAAATCCATACATTGTATTTATTTTATTCTACATTTTGCTATCGGCACTTGTTTGAGGTGGTGGGAAAATGGGAGTGCTTGATTCTTTCATGCACGATTCATTGCTTCTAAACATGCTGGTGACTTGAAATTTGTTGATACGGTAGCTTGCTTCTGTAGCGCTTTTTGACAACAATGTTTTGTGTTGCTTGATCTCGTTGGGTTGCCATGACATTAGAGAGGTTCCAAGTGATGTCGACTTGTCATTAGATTTGTTCCCCTTGCACACACACACACACACGGTTATAAAGGTTTTTGCCCACCAGCAATCTTGATATGTTTGGGAGGTAGTGGGGTTTAAAGTTTGAACCATATGCGTGACGTTTCTTTCTTTTTTCCTTCTTTTTGCTTTTTAGACAAGGGGTGTGATATGTGCATGAGGAGGCAGGGATGGTATGAATACATCTTCTTAAGTCCATATTTGTGAGGCCGGAATGGGGAGTTTGGTACTTTTGCTCAGACAGGAACAATGCTTCATTGTCTTATTTATTTGGAACACTTAATTCTTTGGACTATACTGCGGCTTTTTTTTTTTACCTTCCATCCTTGGAGAATTACTACAATGCTTCATTATTATTAGAGTCTTTGCTTTCCATAGACCTTCTCATCGCTGAAAGGAAGAAGGGTTGACCAACGTGTTGCACGTTCAGACGAATAGGTGGTTACTCTCAAGGTAGTTAAAGTTAAAAAGGCAAAATTGAGGTGACAAGCCCTACACCATGGCTTAGGCAATAAGCACAAGGGTGCTGGCATGGCGGGAGAGGCGGAAACAACACTCTTTATGTGTGTGGAGAGGGTGCAGGGAGAAATCCCCGGGGTGGGGGGGGGGGGAATTTAAAACGGGGAGGAAGGAGAGAGAAATAATTACTAATTAGTCATTTGGGTTTGAGGATGGTTAGGGGGTTGGGATAGCCATTGCAATGGTTAATTTTCGTATATTTTTTCCCACTATTTCTACTATAAATATCCCATATATATACACCGAAAAATCTGGAAACTCTTGTAGATATCTTCATCTCCCGTAAAAAAACCCCTACCATCAAACGACTTGTAGATCACCGCCCCATTGGTGTTGGTGTCAATAGACGAGGAGAATAACAAGTTTTTGACCCGCAATGCTATATTTATGTATTTAATTTATTTTTAGTTATTATTAAATAAGGAGAATACATGTCATCATTCAAATTAGATGCCACGTTAGCAAAACAGGTGTAACGTCAGCGTGTGACCTGCTATGCTATATTAGGTCGGATACATTAAATGTAATTTTTTAAGACTGAATACATTAAATGATAGGTTTCATAACACACGATAGCAAAAGTTGACAAGATAGATACACTTTTAGAAACTAAACCCATCATTCACACTTTAAACTCTCTCCCTTCTTTCTCTTAACTTTTCTCTCCATGACTAATTAACTAGTATTTTTATACTATTATTTATAATGTAGTGTTTTTAATATTATGTAATGTTTCTTAATTTATAATGTAATGTGATGTTTTTTATTTCTATGCATTTATTTTTTATAATTTAGTTAACGTAGACATTTTTATCTTAATATTTATTTAATTTATCATTAATTATTATCTAATTAAAAAATGGGCAAAAGATTTAGGGGTTGAAAGATGATCATTTCCAGGGTTTGAAAGATTGGATAGGTCCTCATGCTAACAAGTGTTATTTACCCTTGACCCCGTTAATCCTCCTGCGATAAACATTACCTAACATTTGCATGTGTCAAAGTTGTGAATTAATATAATTGTATAGTATAGGGTTTAGGTTTAAATATTAACTAATAATAAATTATTAATAATAAATATTAAGATAAAAATGTTAAAAAATAATTAATAAATTAAATAAATATTAAGATAAAAATGTGGGATAGCGTCAATTGCAATCTGCCATTTAGTTATGAGAGGAGTAGCCCATGACCCTTATAAACTTATTACAAAGTCACTCTTCGTCCAATGTGGGACAACGCCAATTGCTCTACGCCATTTGAACAACGCCACTTGCCTTGCACCATTCATTTTGGCACAAATGGGTTTGTACTATTTGCTGTTTTGTCATTAATCGTTTATCATGGGTGATGTTATTGATCCTCCTACAACCACACAATCATTTATTATGTCAGACAATTACTTCAGAATAGCTAACTGGGTCAGCCAACTATGTATCATGGGCATCCTCGGTTAAGATGTGGATTAAAGGTCAAGGACGTAGTGATCATTTAACCAAACGTGTGACTGATATTGCAGAAAAAGACGGTCCTAAGTGGGAACGAGTTGATGCTTAACTTTGCAACTTATTATGGCAATCTATTGATTCCTCTATTATTCATTTCTTTCGTCGATTCTACACAAACCATGAGCATGTCTCTCTCTGACTATGAAGCATTCCTGAGGTCTCTCTCTATTATTCATTTCTTTTGTTCAAACTTGGGTTTCAAGTATTTTGTTTCTTTATTGATGATTATTCTCGTTCTACATGGTTGTTTTTAGTGAAAAGTCATACTGACGTGTTTGCTGTATTCAAACAATTTTGTACTCTCAATTTGGTAAAACTTTCTACGAAGTGAGAATGCTCTTGAATATTTCTCTGAGCCATTTCAGGAATTTATGGACTCTAAGGGCATATGAATCCTCATGTTCTCATACCCCACAGCAAAATGGAATAGCCGAGAGGAAAAACCGCCACGTCATTAAAACCATACGTACTTTGTTATAAAATAGTAATCTTCCACATATTTTCTGGGCTGATGTGGTCATGACAGCTTGTCAACTTGTTATCTAATCAACAAAATGCCGTCATTAGTTTTACAGAACATAACTCCTTTTTCTTTTCTATATCCCAACCAAACCCCATATCACCTGCCTTTGCATCCTTTTGGCTTTCTATGTTTTGTTCACCTTTTAGAACTTGGCCGAGTCAAACTCTCCCCTAAGTCTATCAAATGTGTCTTCTTAGGGTACTCTCGTCTCCAAAAAGGTTACAAGTGTTATTCTTCTACCCTCCGAAAATACTTTATGGTCGCTGATGTTTACATTCTTTAACCATGATCTCTATTATTCCAAGGATTCTCATCCATCTACTACTGTCAATGAGGTACTCCCTCTTCCCAGTCACGTCATACCTCCTGAATTCCCACTGGCCTTATCCCATACCACTTCTCCTTAATCCTCTAAAAATATCAGTGTCGCAACCGGTCATTCTCTTCATCTTTAAATGACACAATGGATGATCTGACCACTCCTGCAACAGGTCCTTCTGACTCATCTCCTTCCTCGACTCATTTACCTACTCATGGTCTTGTCCAAGATACTCCACCAATTGCCCATCGGAAAGGTATACTATCTACTGTCAACACTTGTCCTATATACAACTATGTTACTTATGATTGGTTATCACCTACATTTTCCGCCTATGTTGCAAGCTTTGATTTTGTACCTATTCCTAAAACGGTTGACGAGGCCTTATCTCATCATCCAGGATGGAAGACGACAATGATGGATGAAATGTCTGCTTTACATACCAACGGAACATGGGAACTCATTCCTTTACTCCTATGTAAAACTAAAGTTGGTTGCCGATGGATATTTACACCAAAGGTGGGCCTGATGGCAAACTTGATCGGCTCAAAGCTCGACTAGTTGCTAAGAGTTATACACAGATTTTTGGCCAGGACTACATTGATACTTTCTCCCTGGTTGCAAAAAATTCGCCATCTCCTTTCCATTGTTGTTATGCACTCTTGGTCTCTTCATCAGCTCGATATTAAAAATTCCTTTCTCCATGGTGATTTACAAGAAGAAGTCTATATGGAGCAACCACTTGGGTTTGTTGCTGAGGGGGAGTCTGGACTCGTTTGTAAGTTGAGAAAATCAATTTATGGGCTAAAACAATCTCCGAAGGCTTGGTTTGGAAGATTCAGTGTTGTGGTGAAAGAATTTGGAATGCAGCAAAGTGAGGATGATCACTCCATGTTTTATCGCATTACAGGGGCAATATGTGTCTATTTGGTTATATATGTTGATGACATTGTAATCACAGGAAATGATCATGAAGGAATTCAGCAACGGAAAGACCACTTGTTCAGAAACTTCCAGACAAAAGATATGGGCCAACTTAGATACTTTTTGAGTGAAGTTGCAAAATCTAAAGAAGAAATCATCATATCTCAGAGGAAGTATGCTCTGGACATCTTAGAGGAAGTTCATCTAACTAATTACAAAACGGTAGAATTTCCAATGGATCATAATGTTAAACTTCTCCCGAGTCAAGGGGAGCTATTACTTGATCAAGGGAAGTATCGGAGACTAGTTGGTCAACTTAACTATCTTACTGTAACACGACCGGACATTTTGTTTGCCGTAAGTATAGTGAGTCAGTTTTTAAATGCTCTGTGTGATACCCCATTGGGAAGCAGCTCTTCAGATTGTAAAGTATATTAAAGGAGCCGCAGGGAAAGGCATACTATATGCAAACAAAGGAAACACCTAGGAAACCTAATATACGGATGCAGATTATGGAGGATGTCCATTTAGTAGACGTTCAACTGTGTTTTATTTGGTGGTAACCTAGTTTCCTGAAATAATAGTTGCAAGGTCAAGTGAAGAAGCAGAGTATCGCGCCATGGCTAATGCAACTTGTGAACTTCTCTGGATCAAACAACTTCTTGAAGAGCTTCGGTTCTGTCTAGTGCCTCAATGAAACTTGTTTGCGATTATCAAGCTGCCCTTCATATCGCTTCCAATCCAGTGTTTCATGATAGAACTAAACACATTGAGATTGATTGTCATTCTATCAGAGACAAACTTCTTCAAGGTGTCATTGTGACGGAGATCGTTAACTCGAATAAGCAATTGGCAGATTGGTTTACTAAAGCCTTGAGAGGCTCGCGAGTTGAGGATATATATAGCAAGTTTGGTGCTTATGATCTATACACTCCAGCTTGAGGGGGAGTGTCAAAGTTGTGAATTAATATAATTGTATAGTATAGGGACTTGTTATGTATAAACTTAAGTTTCCTCTTCAAATCCTTTCATTTCCTCGTAACCCCTTCCTTAAAAAAAAGAAAAAAAACTGTGAGTGTTACATGAGGTTACATTCCCCCCTTTCAGGGAATTTCTTGGGTGTGGGGGAAGTGGGATGTTTTGGTGCACTGTGACATCTTGTGTCATTGTTTCTCCTTTCTTATGGCTTCTGAAGATCGGTGGCTATCACCCCTTTCTCCTCTTTTGTATTCTGTTATATTGGGAACGATGTACGTTTGGGCATGCTTCAGCAAAAGGGTAGACATTTCAGCACAAGGCATCCAACACCCAATGCGGGGACCTTCCGAAAACACCTCTAAGATGAAGGACTTAGTATTGAGGCCATCATGTCTTATTTATCTATTTATTTATTTTGTGCTAGGTAGGGGTGTTCAATCGGTCCGTTATCGGTTTTATTGATTTAGTTGGTTCGTTTAAATGGATTTTAGGAACAAAATTAACTGGCCATAATCCAACCTAGAAGTATTATAAACCAAACCAATCCAACCGAATAACCATCGGGTTAATTGGTTCGGGCCCCGTAAAACCAAATAAGAAATTTCCTTGGAAAAACACATATAAGACTTACCTAAGTCACACACACACTTGGCACTTGTCTACAAGATCACCAAATGAAATAACCCATATTAATATATCTGGTACAAAATAATCAACCAATCTGCCAAAAGCATTATATCATTATAGTTTTAAAAAATATAGATATTTGACTTTTATTTACCCACAAATGTTTTTAAGGAATAACCATCATATTCAATAGTTCATAAAGAAACTCAAATGAAATAAATTATTTCAAGGCAATTATATGATTATATATATATATATATAGGGGAGGGTTCATTCGAGAACCGTTGTTAAGTGTGAGAACCGCGAGAACCAATCTCAACCGTTCCTTGGATATGGGAAGTTCATGGATGGGAGAGCGTGGTGGGATAGAGTGTGGCGGGGTGCATGTGAGGAATTCATGGGTGGGCAATGACATTGAAAAAGGGGGAATTGGACGGCTCAGATTGGTTCTCGCGGTTCTCGCACTAAGAATGGTTCTCGCATGAACTTTTTCCTATATATATATATATATATATAATGCAATCTCTTTGTTTATTTGGTTATTCTTTCAGGCCCCAAAAGGAAAACTTGAAATCCAAATCCAAACCATAATCCGATTAAATATTCAGGTGTATCCAAATAACCGATCCAAATCCAATTAAGCCATAACCAATTAATCCAAACTTATATGGATAGGGAGGAATTTCGGGTGAAACCAGTTAATGAACACCCCTAGTGCTAGGTCCCTTATCTCCTAACCTCTGTTTTGCCACTGTTAACGTTGCAGCGTAATAGGTGGTGGAGGTGAGGTTGCAACTGCTTGCCCTTATCAAGCTTCCATTATCTCGGGCATTCTCTCTACCACAAACATTATATATTTTTTTTATCCCAACACTCAGCAGTGCACTTTCTTTTGCTGGTAACTTGTGGGTTTGCGATCCGTACATTGGAGTTCGGGGGAGTGTGGTTTGTGCACGTCCTTGCCTTGAAGTTTTCTTAGAGCACATATACCAACATTTGCATCCTATAAGGCATCCTTGGCATCAATTGGGTCTAGATAATCGAGTGTGGCCTGAGTTCTTTGGTGACCAGAAGGGGTTCTGGTTGTAGATGTAGAATCACAACCCCTGCTACTAACTTTTTGGACAAGAATATGGTATGCTCTAGAATTCTAGAGCTGTTGTAACATTGTCTCAATTTGGCAAGAGAAGGATATGTCTTCCTCGGGTTCCTAGTACTGTTCTGGTTGGCTCTTTAATTGAGGCAGGGTAGGTCTTTGTTGGTGTCATTGATCAGTGCGCAGCACTATTCTCATTAAGTTCTTTTATTTCTTTAATAATCTTTATCAAACTCTTATGTTTCATCCTTTGAACTTACTCATTTTTATTGTGCTGTTGCAGCTCTGAAGCACAATTTGTGAAGGATATTGTTGATACCATTTACAATAAACTAGCTAGGAAAAGATTTCATCTTCCACTCAATCTAGTCAGAATGGATATTTGATACTAAGAGATCAATCATTGGATAAAGCAACATGATGCCAAATTTTTAGTAATTTGTGGCATGGGAGGAAGTGGCAAGACAACATTGGCCAGATACATTGTTTACTCAAATAGTAATAAATTTCAAAACATTAGTATCATAGAACACATTGGTAGGAAATGGAAAGAGCCACATCATCTTCTTTAGCTACAGGAAAAACTCCTTGAAGGCCTTTTAGGGGACAAGAAAAGAGAAGTAACGAATGTATCTAAAGGTACATGCATGATTAAGGAGGCCTTAGAAAAGAATAAGGCGCTTATTGTTCTTGATGACATTGCTGATCTTCAGCAGTTGGTAGATTTACTTGGAACTGGAAATATAAACAAAGAAAGCAAGATTATAGTCACAACTAGGGAAGCTAACATAAGTAAGTGGTTTGAGACTAGAACTTGGACCTGTTGGGAGCACACAATGAAATTACTGGATGATGATGAATCATTAGAGCTTTTAAGTCTTCACGCATTTGGATCCAAAACTCCTTTGGAAGGTTACAAGGAGCTTTCCCAACAAGTGTTACGGTATTGTGAAGGAAATCCACTGGCTCTTGAAGTGTTGGGTTCCTCTCTTTCAGAGGATATTAGCATCCCATCCTGGAAAAGTTCATTGAATTTACTGAAAACGAATATTCATTCTGGAATTCTCCGTGTACTCATAAGGAGCTATGACTCATTACCGTATAGGTCACATAAAGAGTTGTTTTTGCATATTGCTTGTTTCTTCAATGGTGCTGACATGGATTATGTGATAAAGATATTTGAAAAGGATTGCTCTGCAGTATCGTCCTTAAAAACATTAACTAAGAGGTGCCTTCTTTCTATTTCACCAAATCAAGCTCTCGTGATGCATCCATTGCTTCAAGAGATGGGGAGATTCATAGTTTTTCAAGAATCACCCAATGACCCTGCAGAACGTAGTAGAGTTTGGCACAATACAGAATCTTATGATCTGCTAAGAAAAGGAACGGTAAGAGCCTTCTTTTGTGTATGTCGAAGCTTAGTTTCCAATCAACACCCTTTTATTTTATTTAATGCATAGTCCTTCTCTTCCTGTTTAGGGTTCAAAAATGGTGGAAGGCCTAGCACTTGACAAACAAATGTTAAGGGAAGAGAATACTGCATTCCAGGTAATAAAGGATTGGAAAGTAATGTCTAAGCCATATATAAAGGAAGAAATTATGAAGCTTTAATGTCATATTTGAATTCTCCAAAAATACCCTTGGTTTTAAGTTTGCATATAGTGTTTTTTGTATTGTTTATTCTTATTTACTATCAAGTTTAATTCTACTTTTATGCAAATTAATTGGTATCATTGTTCCTTTTACATTCATTGTAATGACCTTTACTTTCTCTTTCAATATTGTTATTCCCCCCTCCCCCCTTCTTTTTTTGTTCCATATGGTTGTTTAGCACTTGAAGGCTAACAAATGGTTGAAAATGATAGCTTATGACATGTTGAGTTAATAAGTTTGGTCCTGATTACTTTTTTTTTCCGTGCAAAAAAACATTTTTCTAACCCTTTTCTCAAGTATGGCAGTTCTACAATAAAAGTTTTAATGTGTCAACTAAAATCCTCACTCTCTTTTTTTTATAGAAAATTTGTTATGTCAAGTTGAACACTCACAGTGTAATCTAAATATTACTTTTCAGGTTACGTAATAGTCATATACGTGATCATTACAAAATTATCTTTCACATCTATCTTTTCTTGTTTCCGGTTCATCTGAGAACCATTCTTATTGCGGGTACTGCGAGAACCAAATTTTGGCTCTTGATTAAATTACATCAGTAGATATAATGCTAATGCCTCATTAATAAGCCCTGAATAATGCTCATTAATGGCTATTAATGAGCCCTGGATAATGCTCATTAGTCGCTCATTAATGAGGGGTATTTTGGGAAAATTAGTTTAATTAAATAGGGACTCATCCACCTGAATGCAATTCACGGTTATGACAACAATACCCCAATTATTGAATCATTAATGAGCGTTAATGGTGGTTACAAATGGTTCTCGTGGTACTCGCCATAAGAACGGTTTTCAAATGAACTTCTCCCTATATATATACACTCACACGTACACACTACATTATAATACATTTAACACTCTCTCTCATAGTTTACTTGATCCCTTAAATTTCAGCAATAGGAAATCACTAATATGCCCCTCAAATAACCTCCATTTCTCTCTCCTAGTTTACACACTCATCTATAAATATATTGGTCTATAACTACACACTTCCCCAACCATAAAAAATGAAGAAAAAGGTTGTTTTGTTGTCTTATTTAAGTTATTTCTAAAAAAAGAGTTGATGGAAAAAAAAAAGAAATGAAACGGCATGTTACCGGGTAGAAACTATTCGTCGCCGTAGCATTGCTCGGATATCATGCTAGTGTGTCTCTTTCTCTCTCTCTCTCTCTCTCTCTCTATATATATATATATATATATATATATATATATATGAATCCTATTTAGATGTCATGCTATAGATATTTTGATTTGGTTACTGGTGCACTTATTTCCATAATAAGATATGATTAGCATGGTAAGTCACTTCGTTTTTAAATTTGCAGGAATTAGATCTTAAGACAGATTCTCTCAAAAATATGTGTAACCTAAAGTTGCTTTCTCTGAAATCTGTGCAACTGACTGGACCGTACGAGCATTTTTCAAAGGATTTAAGATGGTTGTGCTGGAATGGATTCCATTTAAGAAGTATACCATCTGACTTGTACATGGGAAATTTGATTGCTTTAGATATGAGCGATAGTTGCTTGGAAGTATTTGAACTGTCAATGGTAGGGAATTCAATTTCATATTCTGAACATGTGGATGTATGGTGCTAACTAAAGCTTGTTATTTCTGCAACAGGTTCTTCAATCACTCAAAATTCTAAATCTTCAAAACTCGCTGAATCTCTCTGAAATTCGCAACATCTATATGATCCCTCATCTTGAATCTTTGATCCTGTGGAACTGTCACAGTTTAGTTTATGTTTGTGAAACCACTGAAGGCCTTGAGAGTCTTGCTCTCTTGAACATGACAGGATGTGAGAATCTGTTCAAAAATCTGCAAAAAAGGCTAAATATATCAAATCTTGATAGTGGAAGTACATATAACTCTTCCTTTCCTATGCCATATTCATTAGAGCAGCTATATCTAAAGGAATGCAAACTTGAGCATACTGACATTTCCCTTTTTAATTCCAGTGATAAGTCGTCTATACAATACTTGAATCTAGACAGTAATCCTTTTGAATTTGTGCCGAATGTCCACCATCTAAGATATCTTCAGGTACTTGACTTGAGTTTGTGTTCAAGACTTAAATATCTTTTAGATCTCCCAAGCACTCTTGCAGAATTGTACATAAATCATTGTGAGTCACTGGAGAAAGTAACTTTTGAATCACGCCGATTCACATTGCAAAAGCTTGTATATGAAGGTTGCACAAATTTATCAGAAATCGAAAGCTTTGTCAAATTGGTCCCTGTAGCCAAACACAAAGAAAGTGATTTGGGACACATGAAGTGGCTAAAGGAACATCAACATCATGAAATGTGTCTGGTTGGTGTTGATGAGCTCACCAAAAACCGAAGCCAGTGTGTCCAGGTTCGCTGTTCCATCCTGAATTACATGCTGAAACACACATGTGCACAGTGATATGCAACTTGCAAACTAATTATCCATGATTGATTAGCTGAACTTTGTTGCTTTTCTGGTGCAGGTGTTGTATGAATTTGGTATAATGAGCACATCTCTGCCATACATAAAGTGTCCAGACGAGACTCCTGAGTATATATTAGAAAAAACATCAACATCTTTGTCTTTTAAGGTGCCAGAGAATCCCAAGATCGAGAGGCTTACAGGAATAAATGTGACTTTCAAGTATACAATAACAGGTGATGATTTGGTATGGTTTGCTAAAATAAGTACAACAATCGGTGTTGATTTAATATACAATCCCACAATCTTCAGCAGACCAGCAATTGGTGATGTTGGTATATGGTTAAGCTATTGGCCGATTGGGTCCATGTTGTACAGTAAAGATGAAATCAATGTGTCTATTGTTGTGATTAGTGGATTGGAGGTATGCGAGTGTGGTGCAAGCCTTGTGTACACTGATGATCAAGTAGCTGATGAAACCATCAAACATAATATGGGATGGGTAGAATCTCTTGATGGGGATTTGTCTGCATTTCAACTAAGCAACAAAGCCTACTATTTATGCAGGCGTGATTTCTTTAATAAAATGGAGGTTGACGAACCCATTCCTCTTTGGTTTAGGAATTTAATCGGTGGTAACATTGATCATGCAGGTACGTTCCTCTTGTGAAGCTAATTCTGTGTGTTTGTAGTTAAATCTTGGCTGCAAAAAGGTAAACTTCCTCATATTATATATTGTACAGAGGTACGAGGATGGGGAAAGACTGGTCAACCCAAGCAGTCAAGTTCGTCATTTACACATTTAAAAACAGTTAATCGCATTATCCATGGTCCTGAATTGGTAAATACTCTCTATCTCTTTCCCACTTGCTGGGTACATACACACATATGGCCTTAATATGACAATCGATTACCCTCCTGTAGACGCATCTGGTACGTTGGTATAAGATGGACGACCTAACCGTAACAATCTTCACAGATATATTAGTTTCTTTTTGTTACATGCAATCCAACTATAATCGTGTTTGATCGAAAAACACCTTTGTAATTTACTCTCATTATAATAGTTATTGCTGCTCTTTTACTATCACAAACTCAAGGAGTTACCTTACTCTGTCAATGATTTTATTTTTCAAAATTTTAACCCCTTCTCGGTGTTTAAGATGATGCTTTTTGTTTGACAATAGATCATTTTCTTTTTGTTTAGTATTAGTATTACACGAGTTGATAAAGTTGAGAATAGTTACTGTTAGTGTAAATATTCCTTAGTAGATGTGGGCCTTTATGGGCTTTAGGGTTACTTGTATATATGCTACTCTTTGTTCTCTGTTTTGAAGTAATCATTAATAAGAAACCTAGTATTACCAGCTCTCTGTTAACATGGTATCAGAGCTGGTCTCTGTTCACGTTCAAGCCTAAATCGGACCTGGTGTTGTGCTCGTTAACTCTCACCTCCAGTACTGGAATGACCTGCACCCTCCGGCGACCTCTGCAACCTAGTCCGACCTCCGTTACGCCGTCCACGCGCCTCCCACGCGCCGCACCTCCGCTGCCCTAGTTCACGCGCCGGCGCGTGAGCCTTTTTCCGGCCACCGTCGACTTCGGTTATTCTTGCTGGTGAGTCGGTTTCTTCTCGTGGTTCCATTTATGGTGAGATTTCGACACTTCTCTTCTGTTACTCGTATTCCTTGCTCGGGATTTAGCTTGTCTGCCACAATCTGAGTTATTCATCTTGCTAGAATACATCTGAGTTAGCCATCTGATTATTTGGTGAGGCAACACCTAGTTCTTCTGATTTATTTGGATCTTGTCGTTTGAGTTATCTGTTGGGAATATTCAATCTGGATTTTCAGATTCTGGATTTAAGATTATGGTTTTAATAATTGATTAGCCTCTCGGATCTGTTGATGTTCTGATTTGTTGGGAATATTCAGATAGGTTTCGGTTTAGCAAGATTGTTGTTGCGAATCTTGAATTTGATGTTGTTAATATTAGTTGAATTCTAAATTCTCGCCGGTTGCTTGAAAGTTCAATTATCAAAGGTTGCTTGGGTATTCTTATTTGGTTAATTCTTCTTATCTCGGACGTACAGACTTAACTACAGTGTTTGAAAGTTCAATTATGGCTAATCTGAAATCATCCGTATCAATCTCTACATTGGCTGAGAGATGTAATCCTACTTGTTTATTGTCATCTGCTTCTGAATGGGTTATTGATTCAGGTGCTTCGGATCACATGACGGGTAATCATAATATGCTATCTGAATTTAGTTATCATCGATCTTCTGAGAAGGTCGTAGTTGCTGATGGATCTATTTCTGAAGTAATTGGATCTGGAACGGTTGAACTCTCTCGGTCAATGTCATTATCCTCTGTGCTAAGCCTACCTAAGTTTACATTTAATCTGATATCAGTCAGTAGAATAACTCGTGGATTGAATTGCAGTGTCTCCTTCTATCCTGATTACTGTGTTTTTCAGGATCTGTTAACGAAGCAAATCATTGGTAGAGGACGAGAATCTGGTGGACTTTATGTGTTTGAACCTGAAGAGATTCAATTTCAAGCAGGGTTGGCATCATTATCCCCTATTGAGTTACATTGTCGTTTAGGGCATCCATCCCTTCAAAGTTTAAAGAAATTGTATCCTCAGCTTTCACATCTGTCATCCCTAAATTGTGACTCATGCCAATTTGCTAAACATCACCGTGTTCATCTAAGCCCTAGAGTTAATAAACGAGCCGCATCTCCATTTGAATTGGTTCATTCAGACGTATGGGGTCCTTGTCCTATTACTTCTAAAACTGGGTTCAAGTACTTTGTTACTTTTGTAGATGATTATTCCCGTGTTACTTGGTTATACTTGATGAAGAATCGCTCCGAAGTATTCACTCATTTTTGTTCCTTTGTCGCGGAGATCAAGACGCAATTTAACGTCTCTGTGAAAACTTTGCGTAGCGATAATGCAAAAGAATACACTTCTGAAACCTTTCATACTTATATGCTTCAACAAGGTATACTTCATGAATCTTCTTGCGTGGATACTCCTGCTCAAAATGGAGTTGCTGAACGCAAAAATCGCCACCTTCTTGAAGTGGCTCGTGCACTGCTATTTCAGATGACTGTTCCGAAACCATTCTGGGCTGATGCAATCTCTACTGCTTGTTTTCTAATCAACCGTATGCCATCAGCTATTCTTCGTGGTGAAATTCCAATGTCTGTTCTTTTTCCTAATCAACGTTTGTTCCCGATTGAACCTAAGATATTTGGGTGCAGCTGTTTTGTTCGAGATACTCGGCCCCACGTTAGTAAATTAGATCCAAAGTCTCTCAAGTGTGTTTTCCTTGGATATTCTCGCCTTCAGAAAGGTTATAGGTGTTTTTCTCCTACCCTCAATCGTTACATTGTTTCACGAGATGTGACATTTGTGGAGGAAGCACCTTTCTTCCCGGTGCCCATTTCTCCTAATCATGAAAACCATGATGATCTGCTGATCTATACTATACCGATTCCGAATTCGATTGTTGACTCCCCAATTCCATCTACCTCAGAAGAATCTTCAGAACATCATTCAGAACCAACACGACCGCCAGTGATTCATGTATATAGTAGGCAACGCCGACCTACTTCAGAACCTCCTGTGAGTCCTCCGGTGGCTCCAACTTCTAGCCATGTCCCTCCAGACCTTACGGTTTCATCATGTGATCCATCATCTAGCAGTGATTCAGATACAGCAGGGGATCCTCAATTTGATAACATCTTACATTCAGACATAGTAAGGGATTCTGATTCGTCATCTCAAGAATCTGATGATAATGTTCCTATTGCCCTTCGGAAGGGTAAACGTTCGTGCACATATCCAGTTGATTCTTATGTATCTTATGCTAGGTTGTCTACAGCGTCTCGATCATTGGTTGCTTCGTTAGACTCAATATCCATCCCTACAACGGTTGGAGAGGCTTTAGCTCATCCGGGTTGGCGAAATGCTATGATCGAGGAGATGAATGCTCTTGAGCACAATAACACGTGGACGTTAGTATCGTTACCGGCAAGCAAGAAGGCCATTGGTTGTAAATGGGTGTTTACTGTAAAGGTTAATCCAGATGGATCGGTAGCTAGATTAAAAGCTCGTTTGGTTGCAAAAGGATATGCTCAAACCTATGGGGTCGATTATTCCGAGACATTTTCTCCTGTTGCTAAATTATCATCTATTCGTTTATTCATATCTCTGGCTGCAACTTATAATTGGCCCCTTCATCAGTTAGATGTAAAAAATGCCTTCTTGCACGGTGATTTACTTGAGGAGGTCTATATAGAGCAACCACCCGGGTTTGTTGCTCAGGGGGAGTGTGGTAAAGTCTGCAGATTACGAAAGTCTCTGTATGGTCTAAAACAATCTCCTCGTGCCTGGTTTGGACGATTTAGTACGGTGGTTACCAAGTTTGGTTTAAAAAGAAGTGCATATGACCACTCGGTGTTCTTTGATTCATCCAGTTCAGGATGTATTCTGTTAGTTGTATATGTCGATGATATAGTTGTTACTGGGAGTGATGAAAATGGAATCAAGAAATTGAAAGATTTCCTTGCATCTCAGTTCCAGACTAAGGATCTTGGTCCTTTGAAGTATTTCCTGGGAATCGAAGTCTCTCGGAATTGCAAAGGGATTTGTTTGTCACAACGTAAGTATTGTTTAGACATTCTGACTGATTCGGGAATGATCGAGGCGAAACCCTGTGAGTCTCCTATGATTCCAAATGTGAAGTTGAAAGCTGATGATGGCGACCCTCTTGAACATCCGGAGAATTATAGAAGAGTTGTGGGAAAGCTCAACTATCTGACAATCACTCGCCCTGACATTGCTTTTCCGGTAAGTGTAGTTAGTCAATTCATGTCGTCTCCAAGAACCTCACATTGGGATGCCGTTTGTCATATTTTGAAGTATTTGAAAGGAGCTCCTGGTTATGGCATCAAGTATCAAAACCATGGTCATCATGTCATAGAAGGTTTCTCCGATGCCGACTATGGTGGAGATCCTACAAGTAGACGGTCTACAACCGGCTATTGTGTCTTTGTAGGAGGCAATCTTGTTTCTTGGAAAAGTAAGAAACAGAACGTTGTTTCTCGCTCAAGTGCTGAATCTGAGTATAGAGCGATGGCACAGACGACTTGCGAACTTGTATGGTTACGTAATCTACTTGATGAGATCGGGTTCTCTCAGTCAAAACCAATAAACCTGTGGTGTGATAACGAGGCTGCTATTCATATTGCTAACAACCCTGTATTTCATGAGAGAACCAAACACATTGAAGTGGATTGTCATTTCACTCGAGAAAAGATAGAAGATGGAACGATTACTACCTCTCATGTGAGGACGGGAGGTCAACTTGCGGATGGATTCACCAAAGCCTTACCAGGGAATAGAGTTAGTTATATTTGTAACAAGCTGGGCATGATCAATATATATGCTCCAGCTTGAGGGGGAGTGTTAGTGTAAATATTCCTTAGTAGATGTGGGCCTTTATGGGCTTTAGGGTTACTTGTATATATGCTACTCTTTGTTCTCTGTTTTGAAGTAATCAGTAATAAGAAACCTAGTATTACCAGCTCTCTGTTAACAGTTACTAAACCATATTTACCTCTGATACCTAACTCTGGGCCCTCACCCTCCAATCCCACCACAAACGTTTAAAATCAGTGAGTCAGCTTTATTTATCATTTAAACTATTCCATCCAATGGTCATTAATGTCATGGTCATTGATTGCTTGAGATATTATCATTCAAACCATTCTATCTTTGTTCTAAACCAAGACAGCCTCAACATAAAAGTGGCAAGAGGAAAGACAATTGATTAAGTTTTTACACAAAAGATAAGGGACACTGACAGTGACAGCTAATGAACTACCACTTTGCAACTTTCTTTATCCTTTGTCCAAAGTTGATTATTTGTTTAAGTTAGTTAAATACTATTTTCCCAAAACAGATTGTTTATCTAACTTTATTATATGTCAATAATACTCGTATCTGTTTAATTGTTCTTTGTATAACTAGGAGACGGGGACTCCTGTGTCAATTCCACATCATCGCAAACCTCCTCCAATTTCAGCAGCTTCCAGTTCTTCCCCTAGTGTCATGGATTCTTCTGGGGCAAATGCTTTGAGTTATGATGTATTTTTAAGCTTTAACAGAGAAGATACTCGTCTTTCTTTCACGGATCATCTCTATGTTGCATTAGCAGAAGCAGGCATTCTTACTAATAAAATTGACAGCATGGATCTAGAATCGATTCTGGAAATTGAGAGATTGATTAAAGCATCAAAGGTTTCAATAATAATATTGTCGAACAACTATGCAAAGTCCACCTGGTGCCTTGATGAGCTCTCATTGATCCTCAAGAAAAGAAAGGAGTGCGATCATTTTGTTCTACCGGTTTATTATCATGTCGATCCCTTGTATGTTAGAAAACAAAACGAGACTTTGAAGGTAGAAGCCAAGACCTCTACAAGGTGGACACTTGATAACGTGAACAGGTGGAAGAAAGCTCTTACAGACGTCGCCGATTTGGGTGGTTTGGTTCTTTCTGGGTATGTTTCTGTTATAGCTTATAATTTAGTCATTACTTGAAATGAACCATAATTCTAATTGATGCTTCCGTTATCCAATGGTTTGATGCGTGGTAATGTTTACTTAGAGGTGAATTTTTTGTCCCTGAATAAAATTTTTGTCGGAGTAAATATTTGTTTATAAAAGTGAGTAAGTGACACCAAATATGTTTATTAGTAGGGTTTATGAGCATATGGATGAAAAACTTAAAGGAAATAGTTCTATGCTTGTGAATGGTGAACCTTTTCACATCTTTTGAGAACAAAGGTGAAGCTTCAACTGCATTCTTTTCATAACATTCAAAAATTTACCTATTTATTTCTTTATACACTAATTATCAATCTTGTTACTGTAACATTATAGATAAAATTGTTGTAGCCTTTTGTTGTTCAAAGGGGTATTTGTTGGTCAATTCGTGACAATGATCTTAATGTAAGCATATAGGTAAGGACATGTTTGTTTTTCTTTCTTATGAAGTGTTGTCTAGATAAAGTGTTTGTCTGTATAATGATGTCTGAGTGGAATAAGTAGTATTGTTGTCTGTTTTATGTGTTAAATGAACTGTTTGAATAAAAAATAAAATCTTTGACTTAACGTGGAAACTATCATCCTCATAACTTATTATGTTAAGTCATACTTTCTAGATTAAGTAAAAAACTATCATTAAGTCCTTTAAGTCAAAATCAAACACCACCTAAGAGATCTTTGTTATTGTTTAAAGAAGTTTGTGAAAATTGATTAGAACTTAAGTGTACTATCACATTTTGTGCCTACATATTTTAAGAAAAGAAATTTATTAATAACGTAAGTATAATTTAGCAAGTGAAGTTCTCCTATCAGCTTAAGAAGGGCTTTCTCAGGTCGACCTTTCTTTTGGTTAAGTGGCGTGTAGCTAATCTTGCTAATATCTCAGATCGGGGGACAACTCTGTCTCCGCTTCTGCTGAGTGATGATTCCTGTCCACTTATAAGATAAGGTTTCCATTCCGATTTGCTGCTGTTAAAGGATTTCTTGCTACGCCCCTCTTCCTGATGCCTTTGCTTTGTGCATGGATTCCTATCAATTACATCATCTTTGTCCAATTTTAATAATGTTAAGTAACATGTTGGAGAAGCAATCAAAAGAGAAAAAGGACTATCTGATGAAAGGACTGTTAAATGATTCTAACTATTGTTCATAATTATTTGTATCATTTACTTGATTAAATTAAATCAGGATACTGTTCTTTCTACACACATATTTACATATATACATTTGTGCATGTGAGCCTCTGTGTGACTGTGTGTGAGAGAGAGATAGAGAGGGAGGAGAGAGATCAAATTTTGGCATATTGCATATTTAAGTATTCAGCTTTATTTGTATTAAATGATCATATTAAACAACCCTTGAATGGCCATTTGCTAACTTGTTCCTTTTCTTGTATTCAGGCATGAATCTAAATCTATTAAGGAAATTGTAAATATTGTTTTCACTAAGCTCAATCGCAGAAAAGTTTATCTCCCGCCTTATCTAACAGGGATGGATTCTCAAATTCGAGAGATTAATTCCTGGTTCGAGCAATCTCATGCCAACGTTTTAGTAATTTGTGGCATGACTGGAAGTGGCAAGACAACATTGGCCAGGTACATTATCAATTTAACTTGGGACAATTTCGAAAGCATTGCTTATCTCAAAGACATTGGTTGGAGATGTCATGATCCAAATGGCTTGCTTCAGCTACGAAAAGAACTTCTGAGAGATATTCTAGGGGACAGGAAGATAGAAATAACCAATGCTGATTACTGTAAATTTAAACTTAAAGAGGTCTTAGAAAGGAAAAAGACATTTATTGTTCTTGATGACGTTAATGAGGGCCAGTTGGAAGCATTTCTCGGAACAGGAAAAATTAATGAACTAAGCAAGATTATAATAACAACTACGGATGCTAGCATAGAAAGATGGCTTGGTTCCAAAACATGGACATTCCGAATGTACCAAATGAAATTATTGAATGATGCTGATTCATTAGAACTTTTTAGTCTTCGTGCCTTTCGATCCAGAACTCCGATGGAAGGTTACGAGGGGGTTGCAAAAAAGGCACTACAATATTGTGAAGGACATCCAGCAGCTCTTGCTGTTTTGGGGTCCACTCTGTTAGATAGAGATATCGGACATTGGGAAATGTTGTTGGCTAAATGGGAAAAATATGTGAATCCTCATATTGATAATGTACTCTTGAAGAGCTACTACTCATTGGCATACCAATCTCAGAGAGAGTTTGTTTCTAGATATTGCTTGTTTCTTTATCGGTGAAGACATGGATTTTGTACAGAAGTTTATGCATGCATTAGGGATCAAGACCCTAATTGACAGACACCTTGTTTCTGTTTCACCAAATAATTAACCGACAGTGCACCGATTGATTCAGGTTGTGGCAAGAAATTTCGTTGATGGAGAATCCCGTATACCTTCTAAACGTAGTAGAGTTTGGCGTGATAAAGAATCCTATGAGGTCTTGAGAGAAGGGATGGTAAGATACATATTGTGTATGTTAAGATTTAAAGCTCCCTGAGATCCTCCTTTTTGTCTGAACTTTTATATTTTCGCCCTCTTTCCTTTTAGGGTTCAAGAAGAATGCATGGTCTAGCACTTGACATGAAAATGTTGAGTGTAGAAGATGAGTCCTTTGCATTCCAGGTAATACAAACTTAGTAAAACTATTCCCTTTTCATCATATATAAGGGAAGAATTCAGAATTTTTTTTAGCAGATCATACATCTAAGATCTCTATTGCTACATATCAGATCATACACTTAGTAAAACTATTGCTACATCATATTATAGTGATGCTTCTTCTACTGTCTTTCTTTTGTAACAATTTATCTATATTTTCTGTAAGTTGGTGACTTATTGTAGTTTATAAATATTTTTTCCGGCTCAATACTATTTACTGAATTCTAGCTCCTTTTAGATATGCAGCCGTCCCATATTAGTTATACATAGTCTTAATCTAAGACTTTGAAAAAAAACGCTCCACGTACCTGAGGGATACCTTTTTAGTACCTAGCCCGTATTTCTGCATTTATTTGTAGTAAGGTTGTAAAAATCACTCGGCGGAATATAGTTGGCCAACTACCTTCAAGCGATTAATCGGCCTAGGCGGTGATTAATCGGTTTCTAGGCGGGGACACTAAATTATAAAGAAATTTATCTTAAAAAAATAAATATTAACAATACCCTGACAAAATAAGTCAATAACCATTAAAAAGTATAATAAACTTGAAAAATAAAAACCATTACTTCATAATTAGTTCAATAAACTCAAATAATAAAACCATAAGTCCCGTTCCTTTAAAATCTAAGCTGATTTCACTTTTTAAAAAAATAAAAAGATAACTCAATCTTTATGTTAAACTTGAAAAATAAAAACCATTACTTCATAAAAAGCCGATTTTTACAACACTGATTTGTAGACGTAATGGATGCTTGCTAACAATCTTTATGTTAAACTTGCAGTCATCAAATCTTAAGACAGATGCACTGAAACAGTTGATCAACCTAGAATTGCTCCAGCTCAAATTTGTGCACCTAACCGGATCCTTTGAGAATTTTCCAAAACATTTAAGATTCTTCTGATGGCATGGATTTCACTTAAGAGCCATACCCTCTGAGTTATTCATGGGAAACATGGTGGCTATAGATACGAGCTTCAGCAACTTGGTAGTATTTGAACCGCCCATGGTAGGAAATCATATATGATCTGTTTTTTATTGCTCTGCCTTTTAACTTTTCAGTTTTTATTCTCTTTTTGTGGAAATAGTGTTCTATATGAATCTTGTTTTTCTTAATACAGATTCTTCCAAAGATGCGGACCCTAAATCTTAAAGGCTCACACAATTTACAAGAAGTACGAAATATCTCTCGACTCCCTAATCTTGAAACTTTGATTTTGTCATGCTGTGACATATTGATTCATGTTTGTGAAACACTTGAAGACCTTACACATCTTACTCTATTGGACATGACAAAATGTGAGAAGTTATTTAAGGGGAGACAGAGTGGTCTGTTTGCAAGGCTAAAGGTTTCAACTTTCGTTCAAAGTACAAAGAAACCTTCCTTTTCCTTGCCACATTCACTAAAACAATTATTCCTCAAGGACTGCAATATTAAGCGTACTGATTCCTTTCAACCTAGTTTCAGTGATCATTCATCTTTGCTGTACTTGAATTTAGGCAATAATATGTTTGAACTCCTGCCTAGTATCAATCATTTCACAAGTCTTCGGGTCCTTGACTTGACTTCGTGCTCAAGACTTAAATGTCTTCTATCTCTTCCAAGTACACTTGCAGAATTGTACATAAATCATTGCGAAAGTCTGGAGAAAGTAACTTTCGAATCACATCATTTCACATTACAAAAGTTTGAATGTGAAGGTTGTAGCAATTTGTCAGAAATTGAAGATATAATCAAACTGGAGCCAGTAACCAAACTTGATGACAGTGATTTGCAGTGGCTAGAAGAATATCAAAATCATGAGTTGTTCCTCGCTGGCAACAAAGAGCTCACCATAGGCAGAAGAAGTTGTGTCCAGGTTTGATTTTCTTCTTTGAAACACATGCATACAAAAGCACACACAAGCACATCTATATGCCACCCGCAAGCTGACTATATTTAAAGGACTGAATATTATTGCTTCTGTGATACAGATGCTGTATGAATTTGATATAATGACCACATCTTTGCCCGACACAAAGGATCCAAACATGACACAGTATATATCAGAATCATCATCTTTGTGCTTTGAAGTTCCTCGCTATCCCAAAAATAGGAGGCTCAAAGGATTAAATGTGATAGGAAAAGAGTAGTTTAGATACTTAAGGGGGGTAAATGGTAACTTTGGGTATAAGTTGTTAGTAGTTCTAAATAAATAGAGTAAGTATCTGATAGTGGAGGTAGTAAGAAAGATATTAGGAATTAGTCTCTTGAGAGATTGGCTCTTAGGTTTAACCTTTGAGAGAGGGATTATCCCTGGACCATCATTCGATCTGTGGATGATTGGCTTATCATTGTTCTTATTTCAGTTCTATATCATTTCTGATTTCATTTCTGGTTATAGATTGTTGTTTTTGGCTGTTCATAGTTTCTGATTCGTAACATTGGTCCGACCTGCCCTCCTCGACCTGCCGATTTGGAACTCATCAATTTCCGGTTCAGTTTTACTCTCGTTGATTTGGAAACCTTCGATATTAGTATCTCCGAGTTGGACGCTTTCGGTTTTGGGGTTGCCGTTCCCGAAATTTCAGCAATCGATCGTCAACAATATAGCTAATCGCTTTCATCACAACTCCGCAATCGATCTCAACACTCGATTCCAGCAATTGATTTCTGCAAATGGTTTTCTTCTTCAGTAATTGATTGCTTGCTTCATCAATCGTTTGGTTTGCTTTCTTTTTCCTCCATCGATACTTGCTAATTTCCCGTCTCTGTTTTTCCGTGGGTTTTTGTTCCGTTTTTCTGCTCTCCTCTCTGCTACAAGTTGATTTGGCAGATTTCGTTTTCACTAGTGGGGTTCAATCTTGGTCTCTGTTTGTGCAAATTGCTGGGTTTTTTGGGTTCCATTTTGCGTTTCAGGATCAATTATGGAAACTCGATCTGTTCAGCAACGTTTGGATCAGCATGAAGAATTCATTCATCACTTGCAAGTTGATGTGAAAGAACTGCAAGCTGATGTGAAAGAACTCAAGGCAGGATTTGAAGCTGAAAGAGCAGAGAATGCAGAATTTCGAAAACTTATGTTGGCTTGGATGAAACACCAGGACAAACGAGCAGAAGGAGATCCCATTTCAGGTACCTTCTTTGATTCTCCTGGAGGGGGCAGTGGCTCGGGACTGGTCAGTGGTTCAGGTTTGGGTTCATGTTTGGGTGGTGGTTCAGGTTTGGGTGCTGGTGCTAGTTTGGGTGGATCACCAAATGATGTTCACGGTTTTGGTGGTGGTGGTGAGCCTCCTCACGGTGGAGCAGTTGTTCTACCATGGGCGGTGAAGAAAGTGAAGTTACCTGAGTTTTATGGGTTTGATCCACAGGGGTGGATTCAAAAGGCTAAGCTGTTTTTCGACATCAATAATACCCCGGCAGCTCTTCGTGTTCGTTTGGCTCAATTGAGCATGGTTGGGGTGGCTCAGCATTGGTTCACCATTGTCAACCAGGTTCATGATTCTCTTACTTGGGATCATCTACAAATGGAATTGTTGCAACGTTTTAGTGGTCTCGAGATTCAGAATCCGTTTGAACAGTTGGCTTCGATTAAGCAAACGGATTCCATTCACGATTACATCGATGATTTTGAGTATCTGTTGTCATTGGTTCCGCACCTACCGGAGCCCCAAGCTATGGGTTACTTTGTTGCTGGGTTACGTGATGAGGTTAAGCGTTGGGTTCGTCTCCACCGTCCTAGATCGCGTTTGGATGCCATGTATTTGGCTAAGGATGTGGAAGAGATGCTTCGACCTTCCAGTGGTAACATCTCGCAGTCTCGTTTCCGTTATCATCATTTGGGTGGAGTTGGGGATAACTCTAAATGGGACAGGGGCGCGACGGTGGGCCAATCGTTGGTTCGTGGGTCATCCGTGGGGGAGGGGGGATTGAAGGGGGCTGATTCTCCACCTCTCTCTAGTCCTCGGCTTGTGGTGTCGACGCCTTCGGAGGGGTCACAAGGGTTATCTCGGGATCGGGGTGTCCGTTCCTTGTCTCGCACTGAATGGGAGGAAAGACGCAAGAAGGGATTATGTTTTCGTTGTGGGCAACAATTTGGTCCTGCTCACAAGTGTCCGGAAGGGAAATTGCGAGTTCTGCTTTTGGGAGATGATGAATGTGAGGCTAATGGATGCAACCTTTACCAATATGAGGAGTTGGGATCACCGGAGCCGACTATGCGGGACTTGACTGGTCCCGGTTCTTGAGCATCTTGGGATCTATTTGGAAGCAAGTCTTGAGGACAAGACTTGTTTTTATGGAGGGAGTATTGATAGGAAAAGAGTAGTTTAGATACTTAAGGGGGGTAAATGGTAACTTTGGGTATAAGTTGTTAGTAGTTCTAAATAAATAGAGTAAGTATCTGATAGTGGAGGTAGTAAGAAAGATATTAGGAATTAGTCTCTTGAGAGATTGGCTCTTAGGTTTAACCTTTGAGAGAGGGATTATCCCTGGACCATCATTCGATCTGTGGATGATTGGCTTATCATTGTTCTTATTTCAGTTCTATATCATTTCTGATTTCATTTCTGGTTATAGATTGTTGTTTTTGGCTGTTCATAGTTTCTGATTCGTAACAAAATGTCACATTCAAATATACAATATCAGGTGATGATTTGGTATGGTTTGCTAAAATCAGCACAAACAATGGTGTTGATTTGATGTACAACCCCACTGTCTTTGGTATACCCGAGTCTGGAGAAGTTGGTGTATGGTTCAGCTACTGGCCAATTGGTAACAAATTAGTAATTGGTAATGAAGTTAATGTGTCCATCGTTGTGATGAGCGGATTGGAGGTTATCGAGTGTGGAGCAAGCCTTGTGTACACTTATGATGTAGCAGATGAGAAGGAAAATAAGGAGCAGTTGGGAGAAACTCTTGGAGGGGATTTGTCTGGATTTCAACTAAGCACAGGAGCTTACTATCTTTGTAGGAGTGATTTCTATAATACAATGGAGGTTGGCGAATCAACTCTTGATTGGTTTAGGATATTAGTTGGTGATGATGTTGATTACACAGGTATGTCCTGGCCTTTTATCAAAAGCTAATTATAAGTATTTGTAATATAATTTTAAGTTACTAATAAAGAATGTTTATCATATAACACATTGTCACAGAGGTACAAGGATGGAAGATAAGTGGTCGACCAAAGCCGGCAAACCCACGATTTACAGAGTTGAATTGAATTCAGGGTCAACGCATTGTCTTAAACCATTGATTTCTGATGGGGTCAATCCTCTAAAAAGGAAGCTTGCATGAGGAACTTGGGACCATCAAATTGATCCCTAAGCTACAACTCGTAGGTTTATGGTTTTTAGTTATTTCTGTAACTAAAAACACAAGTTTTCTTTGTATCTTTATATATTTCTTGGTTTTATCAATTTAAACATCTACTATGCTTCTTACAATTGTGAAAACGTTAAGGTAAACATACAGATTTTCACATATGTATAGAGAAAGGAAGTGTAAAATCGCATAGTAGTTGTAACGTGACAAAATTAGAGAGACTCTCACAAGTCAGCCATACTAAACAACATAAATCATGTGGGTCGATGTCGTACCAAATAACCTGCACGTGGCAAACTCTCGGTGCACGATACTACTCCTGTTGACTGACACTCGTAGTGACAACAACGTTGTTTTGGAACGGACTAGTGGATTGTTATGACTTATAAATAGTGGTCGTGATCTCCGGACTTAGGTATGCACATCTCACTTCCCTTTTTTTGATTTTACATATATGCATACTCTTCCCCTTCAAGGGTTAGAGAATAGCTTTGACGATCTACTCATTCTTAACCTTCACTTAACTGCTTAACTATTAATTAATATTTTAAATTAGCCACACAAAAAAAAAAAGAGTAAAACATATACATAGGGGGTTAGCGTGAAATCTTTGTCGTAGGTGTATGCAGCCTAACGGATATACTCGTGATCGTTTTCAAATCATCTATATAGTCATCTCTGATTAAAACTCCTCACGGGATAAAAACTCTTAACCTCTTCTACGAGGAGCAAGTGTTCTACCTGGTAGTTAACCATTACGTGATGACTTATTAGAAAAAGAATACATTAATGAACCAAAAATAATTTGATTATTTTATTTGAAATGATTGACAAAGATTTAAAAGATATAAAAAGAAGTTTATAAAGAACCAATTGAACCTTTAATTGTTTTAATTTAACATCACCAATAATTATAAGCAAACAATTATTTTACTAACTCTAATTTTCTTGTGTTAGCATGGGTAATTTTATTTTAACCCTTTATAAATTGAAATTAACCTTTTTTGTAAATTTTTTTTTTTTGTAATGAATATTACATATTGATATGTGAGGAAAAGAGATTCGCGTAAGTCTAATGCCCATGTGGCATAGTATGGCTCAATACATTTTCCCACCGATTATTACGTCACAGTTTACTTTTCTTCAACTTGCCCATATATATAAGTGCCCACCATCTTGTCAATTGGTTAATATATAGATGAGGTATTTATGAATATTTGAAAATGTTCAAAGATAATAAATTAAGAACGTGACAATTCGAAAAAATATATATATTTACTCCACCTAAGCACATCTAATTATCCAATGATTTTTTAAAAAAGAAAACATAAAATATTAATCTGTGTACTTAAAATATTAATATATTCTTAGAATAAGAAGCTATCCGAAGTGAAGGTCTTATATTTGTTCTAAAACTAGAAGTTTATTCTTGTTGTAATGAAAATAATATTATTACTACACTAGACGTCTCATTTCATGTACTATTAATTTATTATCTATGTAATCTTAGAATAGGATTTATTGTGTTAAAATACAATAAACTTTGCATAAATTTCATTGTATATAACGAATTTTATTTTTGTCAGTAAATAAAATTAACTTTTATAATCCTCTCAATGTATATAATGACTTTGCATAAGGTATAATTGTATACAATAACTAGTATAAAATAAAAGATTATTGTAAGTTGATTGTACTTTTTGACAAAAAACAATGCAAAGATAACTTTAAGTAGATGTTTAATTTTCAGGTCTGTTTGCATGTTGTAAATGCATGTCTATTTTTAGAGATCTTTGGCTGAAGGTATGGAAGATTCTTTTCGCGATTGCATGGCGGTTGGAAAAGACATAAATAATATTATACATCAAATGGGCAAGTGGTCTGAAAGATTCTTCCGTTGGTAATATAATAATTTTTATCTTATTCTTGTCTTGAGATTGTAACTTTTCCTTTCGAACATTCTTTGTGAGCAAAGTTCTTCAGATTTGTCTTCACATAAAAGATGTAGTTTTTAGTCGTCTTTTAGTGCTTGACATATCTTCGAGAACTTTTTATCAGAAATAACTTTAACATTTTCTAGAGGTAAAGTTTTGATCTTGTTTGTATCTTTCAGATGATACAAAAGAGATACTAATACTTTTTCAATCAAAAAGACCGGACGCATAAATGAACAACAGATGTTCAGCCTTTACATTATTCAGATAGAGATAACATAATGAATAATATTTCACTTAAGTGTATGTAGGACTATCCAAAATAGATAGTCTTCAGTGATGTATTTCAGTGATCAATGTGTCTTTGAGTAAGTATTCAGCTGATGTCTGAAATTTACCCATCTTAAAGGCTTCGGAATCCTTTACGCATCTGAAATGTTTCGAAGTCTTTGACGCATCTAAAATGCTTCGAAGTTTTTTTTCCCTTTGCCTTTTGCTAAACCTCTTTACTGAAATGAGTCCTTATAGATACTCTATCTTTTGTAACATGTATTTCAGAAATTAAACAACACATGTTTAATTTCAGCAAGCTAGAAGTGTGTTTTTGGCAATCATCAAATCTTACGTATTTTAGAGATTAGGTTTGATTATTGGCTGAAATGATTATTCCCTCAACAATAAGTTCTTTGCATTTTGATGTAATAAACCCTTTAAAATATGTTCATAATATTATCAAGTTGATAATTATAAACTTATACAAGACAGTTACATTTACAAGCATAAATAGATACATATATAGATCATAAATAAGGGTTGTTAGTTTATAAACATCTCGATTAATTTTTCATAAGCTCAAGAATCATAACTTTTTACTGAGTATTCATGAAGAATATCGAGTTCAAAGTGTCACAAAACTTGATGTTTATTTTTTTGAAAACAAGGCAATAAAAAGAGACTTGTGCTTAGTTTTTTTTAATCGTTTTATACATTATTTATTTTATAGATTATTGTAAGTGGTTTTTTTTATCTTTCAAAGGATATCAATTTCAAGAATTTTCCAGGCCAAGAAATCACTAAATAAATTCGTGTATGTATTAAACCTAATCCATTTAGTACCTTTTGCGGCTTTTTTTAATTATTTGACTCATTATATAGTAGTTTTAGTTATTTTTCGTATTAGTTTATAGAAAACTCAATTAGCTTTTCATAAACTCAATAATCATTATTTTTCATCATGTTGTCGTAAAGAATAGTAGAGTTTAACGCCTTCATTTTCGTAAGTGTTTGACGTGAAAAAGATGTCCGGTCAAAATCAACAAAATGGTCATAGTAACACATTTTTAAGTTTAAGGGTAGATGTGTAGAAAGAAACTTTTGTATACCATAATAGAACATTAAGGAAAATTTATAGGTGTTCGACAATTTTAACCAATCTTTTTACCAAGAACTAAAACACTGTAAAAAAGGACAAATTGTATTAAAACACAATGAACTATGTCTTAGTTACCATTATATATAATCAACTTTATTTTCTTAAAAACAATACAACAACTTTCATAATCCTCACATTGTCTGCAACTTGTTGTATATTATGAAAGTTATGGCAAAGTTTATTGTATACAATGGTAACTAAACAACAGACACATAAAAAAGTTGTTTGCATATAATGAAAGGATTATGCAAGCTAATTATATTATTTTTAAAAATTAAATGTTAGTTGTATACAATGATAACTAAGATAAATTAATTAGATTACATTTTCATGCAATTTACTAAAAAAAAGCCAAAAATGATATGACTTTCTATTTATTAGTCGATCTTCTTAAAGCTGAAAAAATTTTAATGGTTTAATAGTAGAGGTTTAAGTTTTATTTTAGTCTAAGGGACTGTTTGTTAAAACAGAATGATTAAGCAATGAATGATTATGTGGTGTGAATTATTCAAAGGCTCTGAATGAATATGTCTCTGAATGTGACATGTTGTTTGATTAAGGTTCTGAATGAACAATTTAAATGATGCATATTACCATTTTAACCTTAATAGTGATATATTATATTATAAGATATGATTGTTTAATAAGGCAACATGTGAAAGGAGTATTATGGTAAAATATGTAGTGTTTAATGGTTCATCATTAACTTTAATATAGAATGATTCAGCAGCGTTCTTCTAATTCATTCAGCATAGTCTTCATATAGATGCAGTAATCAAACACGCTGAATACCGAACGATTCAACATTCAACGCTGAATGGTTCCGTTAAGCAGCAAACAAACAGCCCCTAGACTTTAACTTTAATTTTTAATTTTGAGGTTTGTTTTGGTTTCTCTTAAACTTTATTTTAATAGTTTAATACTTAAAGTTTAAGCTTACTACTTAATTCATAAACTATACTCTGGTTTAATGCTTAAGGTTTAGACTTATTTGATTTAACATTTAAGCTTTATCTATAGATATTTTAATCCTCAACTATAATGTCTATTTTTATTTGGTCATTGAACTTTATTTTTGAATAATTTTATCCTTAAATACATGTACATGTTACTAATACATGAAATTCATATAGTCTTTTGTTTGGTAAGAGAACATATATGTATGGAGTTAATGCTAGGTTTTTTTAAATATTTTTTGTAGGTTACAATCTTTTATATAGAAGCAATTGTACTTGTTATAGAAGCAACAATTGTACTTGTTAAGATTTAAATATTTAAGAATATTTGTTACTAATAAAGAGTTAAGCAATAAAAACCATAAAAAATCGTTTGTTCAATAGTAATGCACATTTACATCAAGTCTTGACGATTTATAATATAATATAAATTCTAATACAAAAATAAATTGACTAGTTAAATTAAAATAAACTTTAGTTTTATTAAAACACTAAAAAATTAAAAGTTAAACCCAACTAAACCGAAATTTCACAGATAAATAATTTAAAACTTTAAAGATCAAATCATTTTGAATCATATCAAAACTCATAAATAAATATAAAAAATACTGATATAAATATATAAAAAAATAAATATTAATATACAAAATTATGTATTAAGTAAAATAAAAAATAAAAAAAAGTAGAAAACAATACATTGAAAAAAATATGAAAAAGGTAAAAAAAATATAAAGATAGACGTATGTTTTATTAAAAAAAGGCAAAAAGAAAAAAAATACAAACAGAAAAAATGAAAACAAAGGTTTGAGGATTCAAACTTAGCCCTCCTATGTGAGGCTATCCGCATCCATCCAGCTGGTGGGATAGCTGGTTGAAGATTGATAGGAGTAAATACCATCGCCTCCACCCTTTTAAAATGAGAGTGAGGGGGATGGCGGATACCTACTCATGCTGAAACTTTTTATTTTTTTTCTTTCTTCCCACTGAACAGGGGTATATATTTCCTTTTTTAGGGTGGTTAGAGTGATATGTATGTAGGGGTTAGAGTGATAGGAGTGGAACAAAAAGGGATATAAGAAAAAATAATGTAACACTTATATAACAATGAAAACTTATAAGATAAATACACATAGTCTCATAGAAACAGTCCCCTACCACTCCAATAAAAGTTTCTATAATTTAATTACTTGCTTGAATACCAAATTGCCTTTAGAACTTTCGTATCAATACCTATAAGATGGTCTTTCCTCTTAAAGCATAAGAATACCCGTATTTAAGAATTCACATCACTCATATTTTATTCATGCTTCAATCTAATAAATACATATACTTCACATAATACACATACTTCAAAAAAAAAATTAAAAATAATAATTTCTCTTTCCTCATTCCTCTTTTTCTCTCATTCTTTTTGCTCTCTTCCCTTTTGTAGCAGAATGCTAAGAAACAATGTGTGGGCTCGGTACCGAGGTAGTAGGGGTGGTCTTGGCTTTGGTGCCACATGCCAAAGCAATACCGTTGATACTCCTTATGCTCTTAAGATTGAATGTTCAAGTCTCATTTAACGCTAAAAATGTAACTTATAGGTTTTGTGCAAATTAATTGTACTTAACATTTTTTACTTCCTTAAATTTATCTAGGAAAATGATAAGCCACAGCCTTAGGATTGAATAAGAGTAACAAAATTTGGTTTTAATTTTTAAAAATAACAACCGTTACTCATATATGAAAAGTTGAAATCTAAATAAAAGATGATTAATGGAGATTCTTTACAAACATGGAAAGTTTATTTTGAAACATAAGTTATGATTATTAATATTAAAAATAAAAATACATTTTTCACTTTTATCCACGTCCCTAAAGCCTGTAATTGTCTTTTTCTATTTATTTGTTATATAAACCTTTTTTTTATGAAGATAATATAATTAAGTTCGACATTTAACAAAGCAATCAGCACTTGCAGATTGGTCAGGTCCGATGGTCAGTTGGTCAGATTCGTGTTTGGTTCGTGGAAGGTTCGTGTTTGGTACGATGATCAGTTGGTCAGGTTCGTGTTTGGTCAGTTGGTTTGGTTCGTGGAAGGTTCGTGTTTGGTACGATGGTCAGTTGGTCAGGTTCGTGTTTGGGCAGTTGGTCAGGTTCGTTTGTGGTTCATGTTGGGTGCTCCAGATGGTCAGTTGGTCAGGTTCGTTGCTTCAGGTCGTGGGTCCAAGTTTTCAGATCCCTGTTTAAGTTTCGGATCTTGGTTCAGTCCAGTGGTCATGGTTCGCGTGGTATTGATCGTGGTCGGTTTATGGTTTGTGGTCGGTTCATGTTCGTGGTTTCCAACTGTTCGGGACAGTCCACTATATCTACTCTGAAATTTCGTATTTCCACCACCTGGTTGGACGGTGTGATCTTTGTTAATTGTTAGTTCGGGGAGTTCGTTGAAAAAGTTAAGGTCGAGGTTAGATAAGATCGAGTTCACCGGTTGACTGTCCTATGTGGTTTGCGAATTTTAGATAGGTTGTTGAATTCATCTGTTAATGTTGGGTATCGTTAGATTTACCGGGTTATTTGTTCGTGGTCAAATATCCATGTATGTTGATTGAGTCGTTGTATTAACTAGCATCTTGCTAGCTTTAATTTATATAATATATTGCCTTTAAAAAAATCATCACTTGCAGATAAGTACAATCTCATTCATCCCCAACAATTCATTAAGATTTGAAGACTCCACAGACGTCGAAGTCAAAAACGCCTTTTCAAGAATTCAAGGTGTATAAATCAAATAATTGAATCTCCTACCACATTTTTTAAACTTTTTAATCCAAACAATTAAGTTTGAATAAGATTAAGTAATTCTTCTAAACTTTTTTGGGTTAAATTAGTTAAACTTTTACCAATGATCTCTTAGCCTAGTGGTTAAGAGTGAGGGGGTGACAAAGCCTTCTAGGAGGTCCAGAGTTCAAATCTTGACATTGAAGTTTAATTCTAACTTTGGGTTTACTAACTTACTAACAACTAACTTTGCCGTTCAAAAATAAATTAGTTAAACTTTTAAAGTTATTGGGTGAATAACGGGTTCAAATGAACATCGTCAAAAATTGACTATCACCATTCATCATAGGTATATAAATGTCCAAGTCATAAAACCAATGAGTGAATAAAAACACTTGGTTTAAAATTAGCCACCAACACGTTTTTCGCCACCACAACTCCACAACTATGACCGCCACTACTAAGTACTAACCAATAAACTACTACCTATTAGGATATCTATTTAGTCAACTAGATTAGATCCAAACTTATTAGGGTTTTACCATTTATACTCTATTTATATTGATTTCATATAATGTAATAGTTGAGGAATTACATATTATCGAACATTGTATCAAAGCAAGGTTCACCCACTCCACGTATCCCATAAGTATCCACGTGTTAGGCGCAAGAAAAAAAAGAACGTCACGCGTGGGGAGGCGTGTTGAGTAATGTACCATATCAGATAAATAGTGACTTTGTAATGAGCTTTATAAGGATCTTGGGCTACTCCTCATAACCAATTGGTTTTGAGTTGGAACCCAACAAACTTACATGGTGTCAAAGCTCAGACTCAACCATTCCTCCCGCCGGAACCCTGCTTTTTCCGGCACCGTCTTCGCCGGAGTTGCCTTCTCTTTTTAACCTTCCGGCCATTATTCTTCTTCTAAACCCCTCTCTCTCTCTCTCTCTATAAACACTCAACTCTCTTCTTCTATACTCCTCTCTCTCTCTCTCTAAACACTCAAGTCTCTCTTCTATCTAAACACTGTTACAAAGAAAAAAAATCGCCCGCCACCACCGCCGCCGACTTCCGCAGCGTGCTCCCGCCGGAACCCTAGCATTTTCTGGCACCGTTCTATCTAATCTTTTTTCCTCTCTCTAGTCATCTATTTATTATAAAAAAAAAACATTGCCGGAACCCAAAAATTCTCCAGCGCCGTCATCGCCAGACTTCTCCTTTACTCCGGCCACCTCCTGATCTCTATCATCTTCTGGCCGCTGCTTCTATCCCTCTTCCCCATCGCCGCCGCCGTGAAGCCGTTGACTTTTGCTTCCTATCTTCTTTTCTTATAAAAACAAACCTATCGCCGGCTGCCATGCCGCCGACCTCCACTGTTTCATCCACTATCGCCGCCTACATCGCCGGCCATCTCTCTACATCAAGAGGGCTCACAACTTCCTCTGCCTCTTTGTTCTCTTTAAAATCTCTCCTCTCTTATCATTCTCCTTCTCCTAACCATCTTCTCTCGAAACACTCTCTAGTCTCTCAACCCTCTCTCTAAACATTCTTGAGGCTCTCAACTCTCTCACCTTTCTGCTTAAACACTTTCGCCTTTCTTTCTTTTGAGATGCCAACTCTTTCCTTGTCTTTTAAAAAATAAAGCAAAAAAAAAACGTGTTTACTCAATTGCTCAACTTCTTCTTTTTTTTAATTATGTTCTTCTTTATTTTTATTTTTTATTATTTTACATTCAGTTTGAGGCTTTGTAATAAACCTCCGCTCAAACTGCGGGGGAGTATTAGGATATCTATTTAGTCAACTAGATTATGGCTCAAGCCCATTAGGGATTTACTATTTGTACTCTATTTATATTGATCTCATATAATGTAATAGTTGAGGAGTTACATATTATCCAACACTACCGACCGTTGATCGTTGTTGGTGTGGTCACCATCCGTTGGCTAATTAAGGCCACCATCGCCACCGACTGGTGTCACTGCCCTACAACCCCTTGCCACAATCATTGCCTACTAATGCCACTATCACACCACCATCGACCACAACCGTCGACACTGACCGGTATTGTTACTACCATTGTCATGATCATCACCATTTGTAACCGTGCGTGCTACACCTGCTGCCATCTTTGCCTCTAACACAACCGCCATCATTACCCATCGCCACCACTGACTAATGCCACCAATGTCACCATCACAATACCCATCATCACCTATCGCTACCACTATCAATCGCAATTCGCTATGCTTTTTTTAATATTGTTATAATAATTCGTTTTGACCATAATCCTTTAGGGTCGTATCCGTTTTGAACCAACCATGACAACCAAGTACCAAGTCCAACCTGATTTGTTTGTTTTGATAGGCTTAGATCGGCTCTTTGATGTTCGTATTACTTCATACCACCCGTGCATATCATTTACGAATTTTGGAAACTTTGTAATAAAAATTAATAAAATTATAATAGTATTGGTCACAATCTAAATAAAAATGAAATATTCGCTTGTATATAATTTATGCAATTAGAGGCTTAGAGCATCCGTAATGGACGCCTTCGCGAGCTCGTTAAGGACAAAAATGATCCTATCACAATAGGAGTGTTCAAAATATCAAAACCAAATAACCGAAAAATCATACTGAAATTCAAGTTAACCAAACCGAATATTTTAATTTTTTAGGTTTAATTAACTGAATATTAGAAAAATTGGTTATTCGGTTCGGTTACAGACTTACAGTTTCATGATCTTAGAGACGGAGGATTAACCAAGAAACTAAAAACTTAAAAAATTTAAATTTTATTTTTTACGTTTACCAATACTAACAAATTAATCAAGATATACATTATCTACTCATAACAAATTATTATCCAAAAGTCAATATTTATATTTCACTTTTCAATATAGATATTAGTAATAATATGTTTTATATAAGTTTACGAGTCAACTATATTTATATATTTTATCATTTACTATCTATTTACTTAGTTTCACTTTAACTTGGTCACGTTTTTATTCAAAATATTTTCTTATGTCATAATTAGTTTATACATAGATAACATAGTTGGTAATGTTTTATAAGTTTCTCATTTTAGCCTTGTTAGTTGAGATATGAATATTAAATTTTGAAACCTTTTATTTTAGAAATATATTTAGTAGTTAAAAATGGTTAATTGGTTAATTGGGAAAACCGAACTGAAAAACTGGTTAACAAATTATTGGTTAACCAGTATGTTCGGGTTAGGTTTAGGTTCACGAAAGTTACAAATTGATACTTCGGTTAACCATCTATAAACACCCCTATATCACGAGGAGCTCTCCACGTCGTTGCCATTTGTTGTATCCTCATTACGCCGTTGTTATCATGGTGCTCATGAATACACGATTGAAGAAAAGTAATTATGTGTGGGTCTAATGATGATAATATATCAATTAAAGATAATAATAATTGTATTTATTACACTTAGATACTCTTTGAAAACTATATAGATTAAGTATACTAAAAGTCTTAAGCCTTTAAAAACATCGCTATAGTAAATTCAATGATGAAAATGCCATTTACAATTAATACAACTTGTACATTAAAGTTAACGTAGGTAATGCGACATTATTATAAAAAAAATATATTTAAAAATATATTGTAAATATTACGAGAGTCGGGAGAGCCTCTAACAGCAGTTTGGATAAAGAGCGAAACTTACGTAACTTTGTCATTTTTTAATTTTTTAAGTTACTTGTTCACTAAACACAACTTTTTAATATAAAGAGTCAACTATGTGTTTGGTCACTACGTTTACTTAAAAATCATATATTTAGTCCTCATATTTTAAAATTTTAGCATTGATCCTTATTATATACTTATCGATTTAATGTTAGTATCTTGGGATAGATTTTTTATTTGTTTTTTCAGTTCTAAATAGTAATTATTATTAAAAACTATTTAAAACAAAATCTAAACTCCCCCTTCCCGCCCTCGATCTCTCTCTCTCTCTCTCTGTGTGCAAACATTTGGCCACCACACATCCGACCTCCACCTTCAACTTCGTTCTATACAATCATCTCTCTCCTCTCTCTGTATCTTTGTGGTACCTGCCACCCCTTGCCTTTTCTTCTCAAACCACCTTCGCTCCTCCGCCATCGCTTATTTTCTTTGATTTTCGACTACCACCCGTCGGTGTTGATGTGCCCTCTCATGGGGAACAAATTGGATTTTGATTGTTGCAATTTGGTTCATCATCTTCTATGGGCCGTGCGACACAATTTGTTTGTCATAGATTCTTATGGTTTATGGTGGTTGGAGGTGGCGGTGATGGGTTAACTCACAGAAGGGAGGTGGAGATGGTGTGTCATGTGTGGTGATAGATTGTGGTTTGTGATGGTGGTGATGGTTTAAATTATTTAAATGGATTAATACTAATTAAGTAATAATTTTACAATTAAGTAGTTATTTATTTACAAAACTTACATTATAACTAATATTTTAAAATAAATAAAGAAAAAATAAATAAGAAAAGGACATTCATGTCTTTTTAAGTGCTTCTGACTAGTATTAAAATTATAGGTATATGATGACCATTAATATTGTAATATTTAGAAACACAAACCAGAAGTATGACATATAAACCATATGGACAAAAAAATATTTTTTACTCATATAAAATTAAAACTAGCTTGATCTTCGATCATCTCATTTAGCAAAAATTACTCATTTAACACATTCTAAAATTCTCAAAATAAATAAATAAATAAATCGAAAATTCTCAAAGTTGGCCTACACATGTGATGTGTTAGAAAAAGGTATCAATCATTAGCATTTAGCAATTCTCAACAGAAAATATCCATTTACATGAATATACGGAACATTATTCTTCTACTTTCGTAAAATCCTTCTAATAACAATTTGCCCAACTATTAATTATTCAACAAAAACATAACATCACTTTACATTAAAACCAAATAAATAATGTTTAAACGGGTCAAACCGAGTCGGGACTCGACAAAGGTCGAGCTCGTTTCAAGCCCTATATGCGAAGCTTACGAATGGGTTGGGTTGGGTCGGCTTATTTATTATTTAATTGTTATATATATATATATATATATATATATATATATATATATATATATATATATATATATATATATATATGGGAGAGTTCAAACGAGAACTGTTTTTCGTACGAGACTACGAGAACCAATCTCAGTCATTCCTTGGATATGGGAAGTTCATGGATGGAGAGCGTGAAGGGGATCAAGTGTGGCAGGGTGCATGTGAGGAATTCATGGGTGGACAATGACATTAAAGAAGGAGAATTGGACGGCTGAGATTGGTTCTCGTAGTTCTCGTACGAAAAACAGTTCTCGTATCTAAGGTTGGATACCAAAAGGCTTATAGCCTAGCGGTACCTGGTGTTTAGATGTCCCACAAGGTTGAGGGTTCAAGTCCTGTTGTGGACAAAATGATATAGATTTATGATTAGGTTAAAGAGTGTTTGTGTTTAGCCGTTCAAAAAAATATCTAAGATTGGATATTAGTTGTAACTATTATATAAATCATTTTTTTATTAACTACTATCACCAAGTAGGATTTAGAAATTGTTTTATTGGTGTGAAGGCTGACTTTTTTTTTTCTAAAAATATACAAAAGAGAGGATATTTACAACCCACAAAGATGACATCAATTTCATCAAGCAATTATAATTTTTAGTACTTTCAAGATCAACAAACTCATAACAAATACCAATTATGGCACTTTAAAACTTGAGTCTCTCTCTCTCTCACTCTCTCTCTCTTCCTCTCTCTCTTGAGGTGCACAGAAAGAAGGGGTGTGTGTGTGTGTTTTTGTGTGTGAAGATGGCAGGGGGTTCTTTTGCACCAGCAGGAGTGGCAAAGGATAGAGCAGAACAATATCAAGGGAAAGTTACAGCTTATGTTATCATTGCTTGCATTGTTGCTGCTGTTGGAGGCTCCATTTTTGGCTATGATATTGGAATTTCAGGTTATTCTATCTTCTTTTCTTACAAGTTCAACCAATTCAGTCCCAAATTCAAATCCAATTGAATCTTGAAAACATAAAAGAGATTGATGAATTGCTTTGACACTTTTCTGTTTTGGTAGTCTTAGTTCAGAACTTGAGGTTAAATTTCTTTAAAGGTGTCAAATTTTCCGGTCTAGCCGTTTGAGTAACAAGTCGAGTTGACCCACTAACACTTTTTGTCAGATAAATATGATTATAAAAAACCATCTTGATAAGATGGAAATGACACTTTTTAAAAAAAGCGATTTTACCAATTTTATATATTTTAATACACTTTGAACTACTTTTCAACCCGTTTGTTGTGTTCGTTTTTTAGCCAATTCTCAAAATTTACTCGGTTAACTGGTTCGATATTTCATATTATGAAACCAAGTAATTCTTAAGTAAATTGATCAATCTTTATATATACTGATTGGGTTTGCTATGGCTACTAGCCTACTAAGGTCTAAAAGGATATACAATCTATAAGAACATAGAAAGATTATTGATATTTACTATATGACATGTAAAGGTAAAACAAGATGGGTTGGTCCTACTTAGTGGGCCCCTCTCTTTTATTTGTGCTGATAGAGATCAGATAATATTGATTCATTTACTTGTATATTGTTCACAGTATATCAATGTTTTACAACTCGGGTTGACCCAGCCGGTTCGACTAGTTAACGGTTACAAATTCTGGTAACCGGGTTGACTCTATGGTTGAACCGGTTGACCCGTGACCCGGTAAGGAGACCGGGTCAACTAAAAACACATGTTTTAAAACATTGGAGTATATTCTTACTGAACTAATATGATCTTTGTTATATATACAAAAAGAAATTACAAATTTTGTACAAAGATTTTTTTTTACCAAACCAACATATTTTCGAACCTTGACATGTAACCAAACGCACTCATCTTGCGCGTATAGCTACTAAATCGTTCAAATGGTGATTTCTTTAATCAGGAGGGGTGACATCAATGAATGCATTCCTTAAGAAATTCTTTCCAAGTGTGTATGAAAAGAAGATGCATTCACATGAGAACAACTACTGCAAATTCAATGACCAGGGGCTTGCAGCATTTACATCATCTTTATACCTGGCTGGCTTGGTAGCAACTCTGTTTGCATCTCCAGTAACACGTAACTATGGACGTCGAATCAGTATAATTTGTGGTGGAATCAGTTTTCTTGTGGGTGCAGCACTCAATGCTGCAGCGGTTAACTTTGCAATGCTTCTTTTAGGCCGAATCATGCTTGGTGTTGGAATTGGCTTTGGTAATCAGGTAATTTGGGTTTTGACCCGTTTTTCAAAATGACATGTATTTGTTTGGCGTGTTACACACAGGTTCGGACCCAGGATTTGAAATAGGTGGTAGCACTGGCTTGAAAAAATCAAAATTTACACTACGCGGATAAAATTGGTAGGTGCCACCACCGGTTATACCTTGGGTCTGACCCGCTCATTATGCCAATGTTTGCTGTCATCTTACTTGATGGAAAAAACCTTGTTTTGTGCTTGTCATTGAAATTGAAAAAGCAGCTAAATGTTATCAAGATGTGTAGTATAACTCAATTTGAAGTAGAATTTTCCTCAAATTTGACCAAAAACAGGAAACATTTATTGAGATTTTTGCTGATGTCTTTATGAGTTTGTCAGAAATAGTATATTTATAAAATGAGGTGTCTTGGGAAGTTAAAGGTACTTGTAGAGTTGTAGTTAGTTTCCTTATTTAAGTTGTGTTTTGGACACAAAATAAGGGCTTAACCTCATAATGCATATCAAAGTATACTCAAGTGTTTAAAACCTTCTAAATTGTCTTGTTAAATAAAGGTGGATCATTATTGTTATAAGGGCAAATGGCCGAGAAAGGTAACATATATATCAAAATTAGCAAATAAAGGTAACATGCAATTTTTTGTGTCGGGAAAGGATTATAAATTTTAATTTGTTATAAAAAAAGATTGTAAATTCCAATTTCGCATAAAAACATATTATAAATTTCAATTTGTTATTAAAAAAGTATCATAGCATGCTAAAAAGCAAGGTTATTTGGTCAAAATTCTTATGTTAGAATTCAAAATTCATGATTCTTTCTTGGCCAAAAAAAGTTGAACGTTATTTTTATTGGCAAATTTCGATATATAGGTTATCTTTATCGGCAATTTACTATTGATATTTTTAGACAAGGTTAGAATATAAATATTTTTAAAAATTAAAAGACACAGACAAAAAAGTGTTGTGGGTCAAGTGAAAAGAATCTTAGCTTTTGCGATGCATATTAACAACAATCTTTCTGCTATTTGAAGGCAATACCACTCTATTTATCAGAAATGGCACCAACCCATCTCAGAGGAGGCTTAAACATGATGTTTCAGTTAGCAACAACTCTTGGAATCTTCTCAGCAAACATGATTAACTATGGAACAAGTAAGCTTGACCATTGGGGATGGCGGCTCTCTCTTGGGCTAGCCGCTGCACCAGCACTTTTAATGACAGTTGGTGGCTTACTCCTTCCCGAAACCCCAAACAGCTTAATCGAGCAAGGATCAAGGGAAAAAGGAAGGAAAGTTCTAGAAAGAATCCGAGGAACCCGACATGTTGATGCTGAGTTTGAAGACATGATTGATGCAAGTGATTTAGCTAACTCAATCAAGCATCCTTTCAGGAATATTTTGAAAAAGAGGAATAGACCACAGTTAGTGATGGCAATATTCATGCCCATGTTTCAGATTCTCACTGGGATTAATTCTATATTATTTTACGCCCCGGTATTATTTCAAAGTATGGGTTTTAAGGGGAACGCTTCTCTTTATTCGTCTGCTTTGACTGGAGCAGTTCTTTGTCTTTCGACTCTTGTATCTATAGCGACCGTTGATAGATTGGGTCGAAGAGTTTTGCTGATTGGTGGTGGCATTCAAATGATCATTTGTCAGGTAAGCTTGTAAAAAGGTTCAGGCTTTCTTATTCCACATAGCAGGTCTAAAGAAATGTTCAATATAGTCCATATTTAATCCATAGTCACGGGGGACTAATGTTAGCATTTGGATCAGCCCCATCAATAATCCAGATTGAATTTTACAATTTTGGGTGGAGTGACAATTTCGTAATTCACATGTGATGTTTTTACAATCACATGTGATTGTATACTGAATCACATGTGATTGAATATTAAAATTTCAGGACTATGTTTTTAATATGGACTATATAGAACACAACTCAGTAGTTCTATCCTATTTATCCAAATTCATTCAACTACTATCTTCTTTGAGACAGGTGATTGTGGGCATAATATTGGGGCTTAAGTTTGGCGAAAATCAAGAACTCTCAGAAGGTTACTCAATCGTGGTGGTGGTTGTTATTTGTCTCTTTGTTGCAGCATTCGGGTGGTCGTGGGGGCCACTTGGATGGACAGTGCCAAGTGAGATATTCCCATTAGAAACGCGGTCAGCAGGTCAAAGCATTACGGTTGCGGTCAACCTGTTCTTCACATTCATCATTGCACAGTCTTTCCTCTCCCTTCTTTGTGGTTTGAAATTTGGACTATTTTTGTTCTTTGCTGGATGGATTGCCATAATGACAATTTTCGTCTATATTTTCCTACCGGAAACAAAAGGGGTTCCTATCGAGGAGATGATGCTGATGTGGCAAAGGCATTGGTTTTGGAAGAAAATCATATCAGAAAATCCAGAGGAAGAGGGTAGTTATGACAACCAAAGTAATTCAGTAGCATAGCCACAACAATATATCATATGATTACATTTGAATCTTGATTAAATTAATTTACATAGTTTTACCGGAAATATTGGCTTTTTAGCATAGTAATAACCAATACATGAAGTTATTTGTCGAGTGACATAGTTAAAAGTCATGAGAAATATACTAGAATTGAGCCGGTTCAAATAGTCAAAAGTCCTCGCGAAACATCGAAAAGCATTTTATTCAAACAAAATCATTTCGGGTATTAGACATTTAGACACTTATAGGAGGATACAAGGTGTAAATATGTGTTCTATATATCCCTTGCACGCAATTGTATTATTCAATGTATGAGAAGCACAATTACAATTATTACACAATTATCAAGTTTAACTTAGTATCAGAGCCCGCAACTCCACTATAATCGCAAACCCTAGCTCCCATAAATTTGCTTTTACATTATTTATCTCCAACAAACTATGGCTTTTGGAAGACCATGATACACTAGTTTCTCATCACCAACAATCTAAAGACACAATTACTCAAAATCAAAATGATAAGTGATGAAACAGCTCCCACACATCTTACACGGGCGAAGGAATATGCCGATGCTCTTGCTAGTAATGGTGAACTGATCAAAGAAAAGGGACTCCATGAAGAATATAATGACATGAAATCTACACTTCTTGCTCAGCAGATTCCAACGGCTTTCACTGAATTTCATGGCTTTCTATCTGATCATGATTATATGGTGAAGAAATCAACCACTCTTGTCACGCATGCGCAAGCATTCACAATGTTAACCCACGACCGTTCTTCAACTACAACTACCGGCTCATAACAACCCCACACTTCAACAACTTTTGGCTCAACTTGGTTTTCAGCTTCAAAGTTCAAACACTATATCAATCACTCGCACAAGCTTCTTTGTCTCTCGTTCTCAAGTTACCGTGGGCCATGGATCATAAAACCGTCGTGGACGGGGGTCCTTCAACAATAGCAATCAGGATGGAATTGAAATCAGTCCAGTTAGGCATTTAGAATTAAAATCAGTTCAGTTGGGCATTGACCCTTTTAATGCTCCTTTAGAATTCGTTTGTGATTTCAACATATAATATTGGGCAAACTGCACCATAATAAAACGAACTTTTGTTAAGCTATCAATGTATACAACGAACTTTAAATTTTTAAAAAAATACAACTAACTTGCTTATAACCCCCATTGTATGCAAGTTGTAACCTGCACATGTCACTTTTTATTTATTTGCTGAATTTTTATTTATTTTTATTGATTCATCATCTTTGTTCTTCAAATTCAAGAACATTCAAACCTTCAACCATGAATATTATCCTAGATCTCAACAAAGAATCTATCAATCCATGCTAAACAAAGCATAAAAGATGAGGATTAACTCAACTTAAACAGATTTCACATATTCAAATCGTATGTAAGAAATAATAATCAAAGAATACATTTGAACCATGAGATTCTGAAATCAAACCCAATCATAAAAACCCTAACCCTAAAGATTTTGAAAATGGAAACCAAAGATTTAAACCAAAGATTTCGAATCTGGAAACCTTAATCTCGGCGGCGATTGTGGTGCTTCAAAGCAAATCGCAAACACTTATTTGAATCACGAGATTCTGAAATCAAACCCAATCATAGAAACCCTAACCCTAAAAACCAAATCGCAAACACTTACATGTGGCGGCGATGGCCGCTGTGGCGGTCTATGTGCGACGGCGGCGGCGGCGGCGGTTCTTGTGCAAACCATAAAAACCCTAACCCTAAAAACCACTTAAAGGCGGCGGTGGCGGTGGTTCTTGAAGAAGGCGAAGATGACAGTGGTGATATAGGGTTTATTGAAGAAGGCGATGGTGGTGATGGAGGTGCTATGAAGAAGGCGATGATGGGAGCTGTGGTGTCTTCGGAGAACTCATATGGTGGCTGCAAATGGTGGTAGTGGTGAATCTTCAAGGCAGGGGCTGTGAAATTATGCTTTTTGTAGTGTTTATGTGTGGGTTTATGATTCATGGATTCAAGGGTTTGTGTTTGAGATGAAAAACTCATGCCTTTCCCAGATTTTATTAATTAAAATAAAAAAATGAAAATTAACGTAATTTACCGGTTGAAAAATATTTAACGTTCTATAGAAGGTAATGTTGCATATAATGGTAAGACTTTGCAAATTTGTTGTATTTTTTAAAAATTTTAAAGTTCGTTGTATACATTGATAGCTTAGCAAAAGTTCTTTGTATTATTGTCCAGTTTGTCCTATAATAATCATCTTGCAGTTATAATTTATCCTATAATTGGTTTAATACTCTGCACAGCAAATTCAATGTGTTTTTCTTTCTTCATTTCATGCTTAGTCATATGTTGTAACATTGATTTTTTTTCTTTTATTTATTTGTTTTTATAGTATGACACTTACTAACATGTTGTGTTCCTAATTTATTTCTTGTATGTAGTATTAGATTTCATGGGATTTATTGTGAGAATATATATTTAGGTAAGAATAGAAGAACAAATCTTAGCTATTAATTAGATGGTGATCTATTAGATCTAATGATTGTAATTCATTGTCGTCACAATTTAGGTTGGGTAATAAATAAAATGAAGAGACAAGCATCCGATCAAATCAAATGAATAACCAGAATTAAGTCTTTCATTCTCAACTAAATATCCATTAATCTTTACTACATGTATAAGATTATGAGGTGCAAACTCATCAACTCCAATTAAGGCTGGCAATTTGGGTCGGGTTCGTGTTATTGGGTTCGTGTCGTTAGGGTTCGGGTCAGTTTCGTGTCGACCCAATTTCGACCCTTTTATTTTCGTGTCGGGTTCGAGTCGTGTCACTTTTTTTCGTGTCGGGTTCGGGTCGTGTTTCGTGTCAACCCATTTCGGTCTAAAGTATTTTTTTACTTTCGAATACGGGTTTCGGGTACGGTTTTCGATTATGGGTTTCAAATAAGGTTTTCGATTATGGTTTTCAAATTCGGTTTTCGAGTACGGTTTTCGTCATAAAATTTTCGAATTCCTTGTCTATTTCCAATTTTCTCTACTAACTAGTGATTAAAATATTGAATATCAATACAATTTAATAGCATTAATACAAAAGTGGTAACTAGTGAACAAACCATGAACTAAAATAACCTAAAGGAAATTATCCAATTTCAAAAAATAAGTCGTTTTTCTTCTTTACCGTTGTATTCTTAGAAGGAATAACGGGTTGGGTGGGTTCCAAAAGGTCTTGATTTAAATCATCATCACTATGATATTTTTTAGGTCTAAATCTTACCAAGTTGACAAACGTCAAAGAACAAAAATCCAAAACAATATAGTTACAATAACAAATAGCAAAATGATGTAATATTGTTTAGGTTTAAATCTTTTATTGTTTATTTAAGTTTTTAGCTTTTCAAGGTTTTATACTTTTGTTTATTGAATTTTATTGCCTAAGATGTCATTCCCTCATTTGAATTCACAATCTCCTTTTTGAAATTTTAATGTTAAGTATTAAAGAAAATTTTATACTTTTTAGTTTTACCGTTATACGGGTCACTTTCGGGTTGTCGGGTTGACCCTAACCCAACCCATTTATTTTCGTGTCAACTTCGGGTCGACCTAGTTTTGCTCGGGTTCGTGTCACTTTTTTCGTGTCAGGTTCGGGGCGTGTTTCGTGTCGGGTCAGGAATTGTCAGCCTTAACTCCAATTGATTATGTACGTAAATTTGCTAAAAATGTTGCGCCACAAAAGAGTTTTCAAAGAAGAAAACACACCATTATTTAAATCATCATTCAACCCATAAATGAGTCATAGGTTACATCCATACTTCGAATTGTACTCAACTGCAACCGTTACATTCTAAAATTTCCTTCAAATCATGTCACTCATATCAACTTTAGGAAATAAAAACGGAGTTATTTAATTATCACATGGAAGTCCTTTAAACGATGACCAGTCTTTACTGTGCCAGAGCCTTGACGTGATCCTCCCTTGAAAAGTTAGAATTAAAATGGTAAACACAAAGCTTAACGAACATATTACTTACTCACTAATCCACTTAAACATAATTCATTTTTGTATCATACACATAAAAGTTACATGTCATTAGGGCATACCCGCTACCAGTTGGTCTCGTCATGTTTGTCGGTTTCTAACACTCTCATCATACCCGTTACCATAGCAACAGTCTTTTGTACCCAATACCGTAGTATCAATCACATCATATCATTCACATAATATACACATTGGACACATAAATACTTACACACCGTCATCCTTAGTTGTCTATGGGTTATAATGTAAGTAAAGATATTTACCTGGTTGTAGCTTTGACAAACAATCACCGTTTAATAAGTATTCACATATACATGTCTACATGTAATCTCCTACAAATAAGGTTTTATAAAATAAATCGTTACAAGCGTCATATACTCTTATTCGTATCCAATGATGATGCTATTTCTGATTTTAGCATCCAGGTTGATAAACCTCTTTTCTTCTTCAATCCATTGAGATCGAGGTTTTGGACGAGGAGCAAGGGCCACCGCAGATGCATTCGGGTCAGCTATAGAGATGGTGAGAGGAATATAGGGACCTTCCTCTAGAATGGAAATGGAGTTGTAGTCAATATTTTCGAAGTACAAGAGCAATATGCTTTTCCAACTAGCAAAGTGCTTGGTAGAAAACTTGGGAGGTTTGTTAGAAGAATCGCTATCCATGTATTCGGATTTCGACATCTCGGCAGATCACTAACTATAAAATGAATTATAACCTGCTATGATACCAATTGCTTTTCCCGAAAAGATGGTTTACTCACAAAGATAAATAAGAATCTAAGTGCGGAATGGGTAAATTGAAACGAACACATAGAATTATCAAAGTTTGTTTATATTAATGAACAATCTTACAAAATTACTCAATAACAGACTTGAGCAATATGAACACATAATCACTACAGAACGTATAGAGTTGATACTCTTCTCAAACTAACAAGAGTATTTATACATACGGGTAAATTGATCCTAGCCATCTGTAACAATGATACGTGTATTATCTACTCTAACTAACTTTACAACCCATAGGAATGCCGGATCTTGAACTGCTAGCTTCACACGATCTAGCAATGATACTGAAGACTTACTTCCGCGGAGCTGAATCTTCATGTTTAGCAATGTTCCTTCGGATTGTCAATGGGAGTCCTCTTCGGTTGATAATCTAAAGCAACCTCTTTTGTAATGAATGAGGTGCTTCAGATGACTTCTTCAAAATTCATCTTGGCCGGTGAAATGTAAACAAATCTAAGACTAATAATTATTCATATTTGCATATCACTCTACAATAACACAAATTTTATACTTATGTATATGCTTATATCAGAGTGTTATAATACAGAATAATCAACTATGCATATATAAAAAATCACACTGTAATAACACATATCATACTGACATAACATTGATTACACAAGTTATGCATATGTGCATATCAAAGTGTTATAACATATTACTCAAGTTTGCATGTGTGCATATAAAAGTATTATAACAAGAAGTATTTTAAGTATTAACTTACCACGGTCTTAGGGTAATCAGAATAAGTTTCAGTGATAATGTGCTCTTCTTGATAGATTTTGTTATCTATCAACTCCAACTTTTCATTTTTAAAATAAAAAACAACCGGATAGAAATGGCTATCCTGGTGTTGGGCACAAAATACCTGCATTTTACAAGACATTATTAGTTGATATGTCATTTAATCAACTATTGTATAAAAAGTATTGCAGAATACATTTTTTTACCATATCATAAGCATCGAGGTCACAGCATCTTCTCTTTCTTCAACTTCAGAAAGCAGACTTGTTTGAAAACTTTCAAATAATGCGTCATCTAGTTCTATTTCTGGAAATATTTGTTCGGTGTGTACATGTTTAGATAATAAAAGGTTAGAAAGTTTTCCACAGTACAAATGAAGTAAATATTATTGTAATGTATTCTTACAATGAAGTAAGTAGAGATATAAAGCCTTCTTGGCATATATAATGATTTACCACATAAAATTTATCTTAAAATTATAATTTACAGTATTTTTTATGTACCTTCTTTATTGACATTAACCTTTTTATTTTCATCATTTACTTCATTCACATCATCTTCATTTTCCTTTTGAACTGTCTTGTTTTAAGAAATGGTTAATTATTATAAAAAGGTAAATGAATAATAAAAATTATCGTTTATGCACATGTGCACTAAACATTTCATTTACCTTCATATAATTCGACATTTTTATTTTCATTTGTACCTTCTTCATTCACATCAGCTCCTTTATTTGCATCATTTTCTTCCATCACAACAACCTCATTTTCCAATTGAACTGTTCTTTTAGAAAGGGCAATTTAGTTGGCCTTGAGGTCTCACGCTTCTCACTGAAACGGGCTCGAGATGGCCTACTACGGCTTCACGGAGTCGGCTCGTCGCTGTATGGTCGGGAACGTAATACTGCCCTTCTGTGTAACACCACGCTTTTGAAAACCATATTTTTTTTTCTTTTTAAAATAGAAATTCAAGAATCCAAACTGCGTGGATTCGTTTGTAAACTTAACTTAAACCAAACCTGTTTTTCAAATTATCATAAGCAGCGGAATATTTAAAAGTGGCTATACATACAAGCAAAATTAGCCACGATACTAAAAAGAACTGTTGGTGTTACTGAAATTGTTCACCGACCATCACAAATTAATACATACAAACATAAGTAGTAAAGATAAGTGTTCCTCCAAAAGCATAAGTAAAACCAGCAAGTACCCAAACTCACGCGCCTAAGTATCACCTGCATCATAGGGAGAGTATCTGCTAGCTATTTAAAGCTAGTGAGCATAAGATAGCATAATCAATAATACAAACATATCACATATCAACAATAGTATCAAACAGTGCTATCCTAGCATCTCGCGATGAGCTGGCACAGCCAGAAGGAAGCATAATCTTGCAGGGTAGCGAACCCGGCTCAACACTCCTAACTGGGGAAACCAGACACATCAACCGCGCGGGTGGGTGAGCGGGTAGCGGTCCACCGTTGCGTTATGAAGTCATCGACTCCATGGGGTAAAACGGGTAACTGATCCCCTAATCGCACGAGGAACATTGGGTTAGCCAAACCCTAAATACCTATCCAGGTACCGTTGACGCTATCATCGACCCGTAGGCCTCAAGGCATCCCAGACCGCAGTCTGGCCTCGATCAAGGACTATAACTAGCCCCCATATCTCGGATCCGTTCATAAACACAAAACTGACCCATTCCGGGCCTCATAGCGCGCATACATATCATATCATAATCATGATTCAATGGTTACGTGTGTCATGCATAAACATAGCATACAGTATGCATTTCAAGCATACAACAGTGTTAATTACATTTCATGGAACTACTTGCACATACTAATAACATGTAACATGATTATATTAATTCGTATGTTATCCTATACTCACCTAAGAGGCTAGAGGCTACAGTAAACAAATATCGTGATCGTCTCGTTCTTCGGAGTCGTACGGTTCACCTATAAGATAATACTCATGTTTAGTCACTTCACACAAGTACAACAACTAATATAAATCCCCTAATGATGTCCTTAAACTATTTAGAATCCTAAACGAGCATCCCGTACGATAAAACATCGAAAAACAGCAAACAAACAACGCAATGCTGCTGGGTGACCCCCATGCGATCGTAAAGGAGGGCCATGCGATCGCAAGGCACCCTATGCAATCGCAAGGGAGAGCCATGCGATCGCAAAGCATCCCAGACCAGTGCAGTATCGATTTTTCAGCCCTTGTTCAGTTCATATGCACTCTAAACTTATTTCCAACAATCCCAAATCCATTTCCAGTGATTATACATCAAACATAGCATTAAAACAAGTCTAGAAACATACTATTAACAAGCTCAAACCAAGGATTGAAGCTATGGGATCAAAATCTTCAATCTTGACCCATTTGAGCAATTTCTTTGAACATGAACAAAACTAACATTTTAATTCAAGAAATTGGTTCCTAACTACTTATAAATTATGTAAGAACATATTGGAGCACTTAATTTCACTTCTTGAATCCAATTTCGGATTTGGTCATTTCTTGACCTAAAACTTCAAGAACATGGAGTATGAGGAAGATGAGCTTACAAGTGATGAGATGAAGATGATAGAGCTGAGATTATGAACTGATTATTGCTTGGATTTGTTGCTGGAATTAGTCTTGGTGATTTCTCCCGTGAGTTAGCTTCAAGGGTTCAAGAACAAGGTGAAGTGAGGAGTGTGTGTGTTGTGTCGTGTGTGTGCATCTGGGTAAATGAAGAAACCGACTTTGGTTTCTATTATTATCCATAAGGGGTATTTTGTTCCCCTTTTCAACTTACAAGTTAATACCCGTTTATCCGTTTCAACTAATTGGAATATTTCCGGAATCCTTATTCGAAACCGTTTAATATTATATTAAAGTTATCTATTTTCGTTATTATTTTAATATCACCATTTCTTATTCATTTTCATAATAATTTAATATTAACTTGATAAAATAATTCTAATATTCATTATAAAATTCGAGACTCAAACGTACCGAAAGTATATACGACTAGGCCCTTTTTGAGGATGTTACACGTGACTTGAAAAGCACGCCAACATAATGCATTGCCATCCTAAGACGGCAGATCTCCTCCTCTTAGTCTTTAAAGGGTGATTGCCAATTCGAATTCGGTAGGGGTTCTTTAATAGAATAAGAAGATAGTTGGTGTTAAAATTTTGGAAGATTACATCTAGGGTTTGCGTCTACCGACTAGCCGAAGCGTATAAATTTGTGTAAGATAAAATGCACACATAGTTCCTATTATGCAACTACATAAGGTAATTTAGTTAAGGTCTAGGTCAAACCACCTAATTCTCTATAACCAATGGCTCTAATACAAATTTGTCACACCCGCCTAGGCAGAAACACGAAGTGTGACCACTGCAAGAAACCTGGCAATTTCCAACGGCCAAATCCATCTGAAATCCGTTAGAAAACAGCGTTTCACACGGATTTCAGACGGAATTAGTCCCTTGAAAAAAAGGGCCTCGTAAAACGGTATCCGTCGGATTTCTGACGGATCCATATTTAGACGGATTTCCGACCGATCTATTTCCGACGGATTTCAGACGGAAGTATTTGAGACGGATTTCAGACGGAAGTATTTGAGATGGATTTCAGACAGATTCCATTTTCAAACGTGTTAGAACCTAGAGGGGGGTGAATAGGTTATTTTACTTAGTTTACCAATTTTTACACTTATAAAAAATAGTAAGTTGTGTTTTAAAGATTGATCTTGAAGTTTATAACAACACAACAAATGTTTGCAAGAAATAAAGAGATTAGAGATAGAGAGATATCACCAATAGTAGACAAGAGATTTATAGTGGTTCATGCAAGTGTTAACAAACTTGCACTACATCCACTCCTTGGCATCACCCACCAAGAGTTTGCTCCACTAGCTTCTCTCTTTGAAGGTAGAGATAAACCTTTTACACTTCTCTTTTTCACTTGCAAGAATTAAAACTTCAAACTTGCAAGTAAGGTAAAGATAACCTTGCTTCACTCTAATTCTAAAGGCTAGAGTTGATCCTTACTTCTCTCTAATTCTAAAGGCTAGAGATGATCCTTACTTCTCTCTAATTCTAAAGGCTAGAGATGATCCTTACTTCACTCTAATTTGGAAGGCTAGAGTTGATCCTTACACTATTACAAAATATATAGAAAGATGATGTAGTGTTTAAGCTTTGAAAGCTTTGCTCTTGCTTGATTCTTGATCTTGAATGATAGATGAATTATCAAAGAATATGAGCTCACAAGATAAGAATATATGTTAAGTGTTTTTGCTGTGCAAGAGGTACTATAAAATGAGGTTTGAGTTGGTTTAAATAAGGAAAAAGCTGAAAGTCCAAAAGCTGTCCAGTACCCCCACGGTCGATCCAAGGTCGACCGTGGCTAAAACCGTTAGGTACCTGGACTTTCTTGTTCTTTGCAATATAGACGTTGGACTTTATTTAAAACCACACTCAACTCATTTTTACCATAAAAATCAACTGAAAAGTATATGTTCAAAAGGTTGGTTGATCCCATACTTCTAATGTTTGAATTCAAACACAAAAATGGAAGTTTGGAAACCAATACACAAAGTATGTTGGAATTTTACCCCTTTGGGAGATTCCTTTGCCAATTATGGTGGTGTATTGTTTCAAAGTAGGATTGTGTTTGTTATTTTCTTAAAATAGGAAGTCTTAGATTTAATCAACCAACACAATTGAGTTTTATAAAATCTTTGTCATTTTTATAAAAGTTTTTATAAAAATAATTTTATAAAAACATAAACTAATTTAATTATTTTTATTTGTAAGCTCATATAATTCGAACTCTTGTTTGTAGATATCTTCGTCATCGGCTTTGAAGATATCATCTTCACTTGTTAAGTACGAGTTCGGTTGACTTGAAAAAGAACAATATTTAAGAGTTGTGAGTTGAGCATCGACGGTTGATTCACGGTCGATCGCGGGATCGACCGTGGAAGTTCCTTTATCTTGATTTCTTCTTTTCTTGTTGAATTGAGTCTTCAATTATTTATTCTTCACTTGATCATTAATTTTAGGTTTGTTAACCTTTAAAGAATGTAGCATATGAACATATGAATAAATTTGATAAGCAATAATATTATTTGTTCATATTTTTATCATCATCAAAATAAGGAGTGCATTTCTTAATGTGTGACCATGTATGCACTAACAATCTCCCCCTTTTTGATGATGACAAAATATGCAACATTTAATTAATATTGCTACACAAATTTATTCATGTTAACAATGTTGCACATCTACATTCTTCTCCCCCTTTTGTCGAATCAAAAAGGAACATTCTTCTCCCCTATTGATCTAGCACAAAATATGTGATGAAGCTCCCCCTTGATCAAAGCTCCCCCTGGATTTATGATCCCTTTGCTCTAGCTCTTGACAAAAGATAGACAAAACATAACACAAGTGCAAGATATACAAAAGTATATGCATAAACTCAAGTAAGAAGCATGAGAGATTTATGCATCATTATCTTGTATTTATACTAATGATAGGAAGTGAGGTTGTGAACAAATATATATGAAATATTCTTTTTGGTTGGTGACTCCCTCTTAAAATATGCACTTTAAGTTAGGGACAACCAAAATCCACAATCATAATCATAAGTTAAATATAAAAAAATTCTTAGCTCAAGATTGTGGAGATTATTTCAATATTAGTTTAGTCATTTCTAATTGATATTTATTCATATACATTATGTAGCAAGTAAAGGTTTAATAATTGTTTGGACCATAATCTTATAGATCAACCTTTGTTTATACATTCATGAGTATTCGAGTGCATGTAGGCCCACTTATGATTTTCATCTTTTCATGATAAGATAATGAATGTAGCATGTGTAGTTTAATCAAGTAAGTGACCAATGTGTGCACGGAATTGACAATTATTTTGATTTTATGTATGAAGCACATGATGTCATTTATGTATAATATCTTGATCTTCAAAGAATAATTCATTGTATATGTAGATCAACATATTATGACACATTTGATATAGTGTTGATCTTTTCAAGATTACAATCAACATCGATATGTATATTTCTCAAGTATTACATATTTTAAGTTAATTCTATACCTACGTATACACACAAAATTATACTCACATTATTATAACTACACACAAGTTTTCTAATTTCAAGCAAGTCAAACAAAGATTTTGTAGTTACATGTTTGGTTCATTATTTCGTAAGTTTATCTTCTTTTGATAGATAAAATAGGCTTAAGTGTAAGTTTACTTGTTATTTTATCTTATATTCAAATTTGTTTTTCCATTTATATGTATTATGTATTCAACAAGATTAAGATGAAAAGTGTTCTCATGAGTACAAAAAGCATGTAATACATATACTATAATCATTATTTATGCACGTATACCTCATAGATTCATGTGTCAAGTGATAGTAGATTAAGCATGTGACACATGAGATAGTCATTTAAGAACATAGGCATACTCAAGCATATATCGAGGTGACAAATAACATGATTTCTTATATGAGGCATAACTTGTCATCTAACTTTACTATCTTGATTACAAAGAGTAATTTATTAAGTACCATGACAAGATAGTAAGAGAGAACTATTTGCAACAATCAATGTGTTAATTTATGTTTCTTCACCATGTAATCATCTTCATATATATCTTTCAGCACAAACTTATTTCAAAGACTCTTTTGATAGTAATCTTATATTAAAAATCTATGTGTGAGATAGCTTGACCACAATTCATTATATGATAATTATTCAACACTTGATGAGCATGAATGACATATCATAATGTTGCATATGTTTAGTGATATTTCATGTAAGAATCACATATGTAATTTGATAACTTGAAGAACGATGATATGTCAAACATGAATCAAAGTATTATCATTTAACATGTATTGCTATTTTGGTGACATTTCTTGTTGATATAAACAAGAGATAACGAGTTCCACATAAAAGTTGTATAAAAACATTTCACCTTTACAAACCATACAAGATATAGAATTTAGGCATGAGGTTTGTGTAAATTAACTTTATATCTTTACGAATGCAATTATTTAGTGAGTTCTTTTAAGAGTAACACATGAAATGTTTGACCAAATGATTTATCAAACCCTTATGTCATAGCTCAACTTTTAGTGTGTGATTATTATGAATTATAAGATATAAGCATGTCTCTACTTATTTAATAAAATCTTCTCTTAACATCATATTAATCATTTTTTAATTAAGTCCTTAAAATTTGAGCCAAAGACAAGATATTCAAACTTTAACATCATAAGGAGTTGTATGTTAGCATAATGTTGCACAAAACCAATGTAATATAATTTATTTAACGCACAAAGGTTTAGGCATATCATTTTAGTAACATAAACATGCTTTTATTCATTTGTTTATAATGATGTTAAAATTTTGCATACGTTCTCTAAGTAATAGGTGATGAGGTGATTTAAGATAAAAGATAATTCATTAAATTTGAAACACATATGTGAGTAAGAAAAACTTAATATGTATGTGTTCAACAATTTGGTTCATGTGTCCTAAATATTTAAAGATTTCGGAAGACAATTGAATTATTAATGTTGCATTGATACATGATTAGTCTTAAGCAAGAGAAAAACTCTCTATAAGTCACATCAAGTTCACGGTCGAAGTCACGGTCGACCGTGATTCAACCGTTGAGCACTTGATCGATTTTGAAATTAAGATACTCCAGAGGGTCGACGGTCGATGCACGGTATCGACCGTGTATCGACCGTGAAGCACCTGTTCGTTTTTTTTTTTTTTTTTTTTCGTTTTTTTTGTTTTGTTTAACTTTTCAACAAATAAATATATATATATATATATATATATATATATATATATATATATATATATATATATATATATATATATATCTCAGTGTTATTTTGTCACAAACCCAACTTTCATCATATTATTTTACCTACATTCTTTACCCCTAAACTCAAGGCTTAAACATTACACAACATTGTTCATATATCATTCATGTTAGATTTATGTGCAAAGTGGAACCCTTAGAAGATAAAGAAGAAACAATGATGAGGAATTTTACTTTAGTGAAGAGGATTCATGAATCAAGTGAGAGATCGAGAATGAAGAAACTTACACTTGTAGATGGACCATGAATCTAACCCGGGCTTCAACCATAGTTCCAATCATAAGGTAAATTCTTGTTTCTTGTAATTTGTTTTAAGCTTTTTGAGTGACAAAGCAACAATGGCGGCTAGGGTTTCTATGGGGAAGATGGGTAAAGTGATAAAGTGGTGGGAGGAGAGAGAAATAAGGCAAAATAGGATTAAAATCCGTCAGACAACCGACGGACGATCCACGGTCGACCGTGGCATCGACCGCGGGTTTTCTTTGGATTTGATTATTTGGCAGTGAACCCACGGTCGATACACGGCTTTGACCGTGGTTCGACCGTGAACCTTCTGGAATCACAATTTTGAAAAGTTTCACATAATCAAACTTTATTTCCAAGGGAACATGTTCAATCATTTCTAAACCAAATCTCATTGTATCAACTAGTTCTTTCTTAAGTGGTTTAGTATATATGTCGCTATATATTTGAACTTTTGTGTGTTTGAAATATTATTTCTTTAATATATCTTAATTATTTTTAAATTATGTATATAACTTTTAAGCACCATTTTATGTAGTCACAATTATGATTTATCAAAGTAAGTTGTCTTAATTTGTAATATGTTATCTTTTAAAATCCAAGACAATGATACTTATGATAAAATCTAATTTGGTTCTTTAATTACTTAAACCCAAATAGTGTATGTGAAAATGAAATCCATGGGATTTAAGCAAACCTTTAATTCTTTGACAAATAATTTATTATTTGACTATACATTTCAATATGTAGAAATATATAACATATATTTCCATATCATTTAGAGACTTTTAGCCAAAACATGATTTGTGAGAAATTCAAGCATTGCATATAATCACTTAAGGAAATATGATGAACATGAACATGGTATATTAAATTTTAAAATATTGTTCATCAATATGCAATTTTAACTTTAAGCACAATATTTCTCACATTCAAAACCAAATACACTTGTTTAGATATAGTTTAAATATTCTAACTTTATGAAACCAAATCAATATAGAATTATTGATTAACTATCAAGTTTCACAAGTTTTGACATATAATGATTTTCAACATAGTTTAATGTTTGTCTTGCCTATGTCAAGAAGGACTTCAAACTAAATTTTGTATGATGTAAAACACAAGTCCAAATGATGTGAGTATAATTAATATGTTGTTATAGCACCACATAGTTCAACTTTGTAACTTAATCAAAGATCATTTTACATAAGTGTGAATTGACCTTTGCAAGACATTTAGGCATATGATAAGTATTTCTATGTCTTTCATATTTAATTACCTTGTCATGCAATACAATTTATTTTTACTTAAGTTGATTTTATATCAATACTTTTTGATTTTCATGGCAAATTTAAATGATTATCTTCACACACATCATTATTAGAATATCTTAGGAATTTTTCAATAGTTACACATATCAATAAAATCTTGGAAATATATATTTTCTTGATGGATCCCAAGATTTAATTTAAAATGATGTGTTTTATAAAAATTTCAATCCCAAGTAATTCCTAAGATTTCGTCATGCTATTCTAGTACAAGGTGTGACTTTAAATCATTTTAATAAGCCATGACAATTTTAATATTTTCTAAAGTATTTTATGATACATAACATAATTTCTCATGTCTTTTATTAATGTTTTTGCAACCCTTTAGTTCTTTATGGCAAATCAAGTTTATCTAAAGCACTAGATACTATAATCACATTTAAACATGTCAAGTAGTTTCACATAAGTTCTCAGGCACTTTCAACACATAGATGTCAACATATAAAGCTTTGAAAAGTGAAAGAGAAACTTATCTTGATTGGGTTTCACTAGTTTTGTTCAAAAGCATAATTCTTGATGATTTATCATCCAAGTCTTTCATCCACACAAAACTTCAAGTTGCATCAAGAATGAAATTCAACCTCAATTGCAACCTACAACTCAAACATATTTCACATGTGTGGTACCCATCTTTTCATGGGTCCGGGATTGTTAGTATCAAAAACACCTACTTTGATCCACCTTGGTGTTATCTTGAAACCTTTTTCATACCTTGAAGTTGGAGTATAAGACTTTATCATATGTTTATTACATCCAACCTTAGACATACTAGTGAAAGAACTAGAGGCAATCTTGTATTTTTCAAACTTTTGAAAATTCCAGTGAGCTGACGGAAGATGTACGGCATCAACCGTGGGTCGACCGTGGTAAAACCGTGTATCGACCGTGAACCTTCTGGATTTTCTCTTTTGCCTTTTCTTTCACAATTTTTAATGGTTCTAATAGATTTGTTGATATGTTACTTGTTTCAATTGAAAACTCATGACCTCCTTCATCACTTGATAACTTTTGAATTCTAACATTTTTCAAATCATTGATCTTGGTAATGAGTTTTGAATTAATATCAAGTAACATATCATATTTATCTTTTAGCTCATCATAAAGATTATGTAAGTAATCTTTACTACTAGAATCATTTATGAAAGATACCTCATTTTCTTCAAAAGCCATGAAGCAAGTAAGTTCTCTTGATGTCTCTTTTTCTTCATTTCTTCTTACTTCAAGCTTCTCAAGTTTACCTATATCCTTCCATAATCTCTTGGCACAAGTGTTAGAACACATATATTCATATTTACTTTCCTTAAGAGATTTATGAATAAATATCAATATTTGTTTATTTAGTGACTCTCTTTCAATCTCATTTCCATCAAAATCACTTTCAATAAAATCACCCATGTCATAATTTATTGATCTCAAGAAGGTCATCATATAGGTTTTCCAACCTAAAAGTGTATAGTCAATAAACATGGGTAAAGTAGCCATATAAACCCCCAAACTTAGGTTATCATTTAAATCCATGGATCTAACTCAATATTTTTGTAACAAAATGTTTTCTTATAGATTTACAAAGCAAGTTGTATCACAAAACAATTTTTACAAAAATCTTAGAGCAACTTGCTCTGATACCAATTGTTAGAACCTAGAGGGGGGTGAATAGGTTATTTTACTTAGTTTACCAATTTTTACACTTATAAAAAATAGTAAGTTGTGTTTTAAAGATTGATCTTGAAGTTTATAACAACACAACAAATGTTTGCAAGAAATAAAGAGATTAGAGATAGAGAGATATCACCAATAGTAGACAAGAGATTTATAGTGGTTCATGCAAGTGTTAACAAACTTGCACTACATCCACTCCTTGGCATCACCCACCAAGAGTTTGCTCCACTAGCTTCTCTCTTTGAAGGTAGAGATAAACCTTTTACACTTCTCTTTTTCACTTGCAAGAATTAACACTTCAAACTTGCAAGTAAGGTAAAGATAACCTTGCTTCACTCTAATTCTAAAGGCTAGAGTTGATCCTTACTTCTCTCTAATTCTAAAGGCTAGAGATGATCCTTACTTCTCTCTAATTCTAAAGGCTAGAGATGATCCTTACTTCACTCTAATTTGGAAGGCTAGAGTTGATCCTTACACTATTACAAAATATATAGAAAGATGATGTAGTGTTTAAGCTTTGAAAGCTTTGCTCTTGCTTGATTCTTGATCTTGAATGATAGATGAATTATCAAAGAATATGAGCTCACAAGATAAGAATATATGTTAAGTGTTTTTGCTGTGCAAGAGGTACTATAAAATGAGGTTTGAGTTGGTTTAAATAAGGAAAAAGCTGAAAGTCCAAAAGCTGTCCAGTACCCCCACGGTCGATCCAAGGTCGACCGTGGCTAAAACCGTGAGGTACCTGGACTTTCTTGTTCTTTGCAATATAGACGTTGGACTTTATTTAAAACCACACTCAACTCATTTTTACCATAAAAATCAACTGAAAAGTATATGTTCAAAAGGTTGGTTGATCCCATACTTCTAATGTTTGAATTCAAACACAAAAATGAAAGTTTGGAAACCAATACACAAAGCATGTTGGAATTTTACCCCTTTGGGAGATTCCTTTGCCAATTATGGTGGTGTATTGTTTCAAAGTAGGATTGTGTTTGTTATTTTCTTAAAATAGGAAGTCTTAGATTTAATCAACCAACACAATTGAGTTTTATAAAATCTTTGTCATTTTTATAAAAGTTTTTATAAAAATAATTTTATAAAAACATAAACTAATTTAATTATTTTTATTTGTAAGCTCATATAATTCGAACTCTTGTTTGTAGATATCTTCGTCATCGGCTTTGAAGATATCATCTTCACTTGTTAAGTACGAGTTCGGTTGACTTGAAAAAGAACAATATTTAAGAGTTGTGAGTTGAGCATCGACGGTTGATTCACGGTCGATCGCGGGATCGACCGTGGAAGTTCCTTTATCTTGATTTCTTCTTTTCTTGTTGAATTGAGTCTTCAATTATTTATTCTTCACTTGATCATTAATTTTAGGTTTGTTAACCTTTAAAGAATGTAGCATATGAACATATGAATAAATTTGATAAGCAATAATATTACTTGTTCATATTTTTATCATCATCAAAATAAGGAGTGCATTTCTTAATGTGTGACCATGTATGCACTAACAAAACGGATTCCCGACGGTGTTTTAATACTGAATTTCAACGGGATTTTTAGACAGATTTTTGACGGACCCGTCGCAAATCCGTCAAAAATTATATATTTTTTTTAAAAAACTTTTTGGACAAATATCGCAGGTATCCATTTTTTTCCGGTATCAAAACACAATGGAAAAACCAAAATACCGTTATCACAAGCTTCATCCAAAACATTATATTGCTACAAGCTTCACTCAAAATATTATGTTGCTACAAGCTTGGTAAACATATATTCAAGATACATCAAAGTTTCTAAATAGCTGCGAGTTTGACAAGTGATTACACAAAACATCCAAAATAAAAGGTTTAAGAAGACGGCAATGTATAATTTATAAACTTCGTCATACTAGCAATCTTTTTATTCATTTCATTCCTTACCGATTCAACATTTTCTTTACTTTCTTTTTGGAGTCTCTCGTCACGTTCCCTCATCTCCGCTCTTTCTCTCTCTCTCTCTCTCTCTCTTTCTCTCTCTTCTTGTATCTCTGCTCTTTCTTTCTCCCTTTCTTGTTGCATATCCTCTCTCTCTTCTTCTATCTCCGCCAACTTCTGTGTCAATGTTTCGATCTACAAAACGAACATATAAATAAATATGCGTAAGTGGTTGATTTAAAGGTCACTAAAAATATTACAATCTAGGTGTGGTAATAGCTTAGTTTTCGGATTCGGGAAATGGGTCGGGAACTTTATGTATGTGTATTCACAATGTCTGAACCGATTAAGTGTATCCAACTTGTCACGTTTTGCCATTGTGTGTATCACACTTTAAAATTTTCTATTGTATGTATCTAACATTTAATTTGTTGCTATTGTGTGTATTAAACTTTCTATTGTATGTACTAAACTTATAAATTTTTTTCTTTTTTATGTATCCAAAATAGATACAATAACAACAAACTAAAAGTTTGATACATACAATATAAACTTTTAAAGTATGATACATACAATAGCAAAATGTGACAAGTTGGATACATTTTAGTGAATTGAACTCTTTTTATTATTACTGTAACATCCTCAAATGGGCCTAGTTGTCTATACCCTCGGTACGTTCCGAATCTCGAGTTTATTAATAAATATTAGAATTATTATTAAAAATAATTAAGAAATCATGGTATTAAATATTATAACGAAAAATTAATAAAATTAATATATTAGTTAACGGTTTTGAATAAGGATTCCGGAAATATCCCCGTTAGTTGAAACGGGTAAACGGGTATTAAATTGTAAGTTGAAAAGGGGAACAAAATACCTTTAGTGGGTATTAGTGAGACTTGATAAGTCTCTTTTCTTCCTTTCTCTTCTCGGACACGTCAAACACCCACACCTCTCATTTCTTTTTGTTGTTCTTGAATCGTGAAGGAGAAAGAGGAGAAGAGATCTTCAAGTTTTGTTCCAACAACAAAATCGAGTTATAATCTGATCTTAGACATCATCTTCATCATCTCCTTCTACCTTGTAAGTCTATCATCTCCCTCATGCTTCTTTGTTCTTGAGTTCTTGAGTTAGGTCAAACTTAGTCAAACCCGAATTTGGAATCAAGAAATGATTCTAAATATTCCAATCTGTTTCTAAATCAATTCTAAGTGATTAGAATCCAAGTTCATGAATTAAAATGGTGATTTGAATTAAATTTCATGAAAAGCTTGAAATGGGTCAAAATGGAAGAATTTGATCCTATACCTTCAATCTTTGGTTTGATGTTGATATATGTATGTTTTTGGATTCATTTGGATGTCTAAAATCATATGGAAACACTGGAAATTGGATTGGGATTGCTGGAATTGGGTTTGGATTGCAAATGGACTGAACAGGGGGCTGTTTCTTGCACACTGACTGTAAATTGGTTACTACGGCCGTAGTAAGTTTTCCCTACGGCCGTAGGAGGGTATTCTATAAAAATGGTCCTACGGCCGTAGGACATTTTTACTACGGCCGTAGGGACTGTCTGTTATGAACAGTGCACTGTTGTGCTGTTTTTCGACGTTTTGTCGTACGGGATGCTCGTTTAGGATTCTATTTAGTCTAATGGCATCTTTAGGGGTATCATATTAGTTTATTAGTTAATGTACTTGTGTGAAGTGACTAAACACGAGTATTATCTTATAGGTAAGTTGTACGACCCGGAAGAAGAGCGCGACGATCACGATTTTTGTTTGCTTTAGTCTCTAGCCTCACAGGTGAGTATAGGATAACATACTATTTAATATAATCGTGCTACATGTTATTGGTATGTGCAAGTAATTCCATGAAATGTACTTAACACTGTTGTATGCTTGAAATGCGTACTGTATGCTATATTTATGCATGACACACGTAACCGTTGAATCATGATTATGATATGATTTGTATGCGCGCTATGAGGCCCTGAATGGGTCAATTATGTGTTTGTGATCGGATCCGAGATATGGGGGCTATTTGTAGTCCTTGAACGAGGCCAGACTGCGGTCTGGGATGCCTTGAGGCCTGCGGGTCGATGATAGCGTCAACGGTACCTGGTTAGGTATTTAGGGTTTGGCTAGCCCAATGTTCCTCGTGCGATGAGGGGGATCAGCTGATTGTTGTACCCCATGGAGTCTATGGCTCCATAACGCAACGGTGGACCGCTACCCGCTCACCCACCCGCGCGGTTGATGTGTCTGGTTTCCCCAGTTAGGAGTGTTGAGCCGGGCTCGCTACCCTGCAAGATTATGCTTCCTTCTGGCTGTGCCAGCTCATCGCGAGATGCTAGGATAGCACTGTTTGATATATTGTTGATATGTGATATGTTTATATTACTGAATATGCTATCTTATGCTCACTAGCTTTAATTAGCTAACAGATACTCTTCCCATGACTGCAGGTAACACTTAGGCGCGTGAGCTTTGGGTACCTGCGGGTTATTACTTGTCTTTTGGAGGAACACTTGTTTGGTTACTTTTAATTAATGTTTATGTTTGTATAAACTTAGTTAAGTGGTCGGTAAACAGTTTACTAACACCAACTGATCTTTTGTATACTGTGGCTGATTTTTGGTTGTAATTATAGCCACTTTTATAGCTTTCGCTGTAAATTTTATGTTTTGAAAAACAGGTTTGGCTTAACTTCAGTTTACAAACGGATACACGTAGTTTGGATTCTTGTATTTCTATTATTAAAATGGAAAAATCTGGTTTTCAAAAGTGAGGTGTTACAATTACATAAATACCAAGTTTCAATTTTTTGCATTAATATATAGCTAGCATTAAGGAAAATGTAATCAGCAACATTGTTATGATTGAGATGTTATACACTAACACATAGAAACAATGTTGTTATAAAGATAGAACATAAATTTACAAACATAGAGAATAACAAGTAGACAATACCGTAGACAATAGAAATTTAATGATAAAAATCATGTAACAAGGGAACTATCCACTTTTTACCATTTAATAGACAATTAAAATTCTACATATATTATTATAAGCAAACATGGACAATTAAAATACTTAACCCCAGACTTAAACCTAGCAAATAAAAAACTACAAATATTATTACAAGCATAGCATCAATAACAAAGAATACACAAACCTGGGAGTGTCGAAATGTAGAATATGAGCTAGTAGAGCTCGAGCTGCTCTGCGTGGAGGGTCTACCTCCTGTCAACATATAAGAAGGATCTGACGATGCGCCGGACCCATAACCCCTCCCTTTCTTCCTGCCTCCAGTACATTTGTCCCAATATTCTTGATCAAACGGTAGGTGTTGAGCTTTGTCAGCGTCATACTTCTCAATTAGTAGACCTTTATATTTTTCCTATGATATACAATCTTATAACCTTATTAAAAGATTAGGATTATGACATTGTCATCCTTTTCAAAATAAGCTTCCACCAATCAAAAAATTCCATATAATAAAAAAAAATTATAAAATTCGAAAATAATCATAATATTAGGAAATCATCCTTATTTATAGGAAAATAGTTTACAATTACAACCTTCTATTTCATAACCAATCACAACCTCTTATTTCTAAAAAATTTACATAATTATATCACGGGTGATTATCAAAAAGTCGGTATAAGTTAATCATCTATCATTAATGTCGTAAACCGTAACTGAACCGAAAACAATTTTAGTTTCGATTAACCAAACCAAAAAATGTCAAATATAAATATCGGTTCAGTTAATGTGAATTTTGATACGGTCCGTCGGTTTTTTTATTTTTTACATAAACAAATATTTTCTAGAAATATCATAATATTTATCATCTATTATAACAATTTTATCAAAAGAAAATAAAAAAATATCACAACAAACTAAAGATTCAAACGACAGTTATTCAATATGTCTTCATATAATATACTAACTAGCTAAGCGACCCGTGTATCAACACGGGATGATATTAGTCAATTTTATATTTATATAGTTTTAAAGAGTATTAAGACGTATAGTAAAAATAATTACAAAACATAGATATGAATATAAAATCTCGTAATAAATGAATAATTACAGAATTTTGAAATTTATACATAAGATTATCTTTAGATTTTCTTTAAAACCTCTTTATAAACAACATTCATAGTTTTATTAGTAGGGTTTCCTTAATCATCGCAAATTAAAACTTTTAATCCCTCTTTACTTTTCACTCAAGAAACCTTCACATATAACTGTCCATGAGTGAAAACGTGTCTTTTTAGTACCTCTTATAAATACTCTTTTTAAGAAATATAAAGTTACATTACACGTCTAAAAGTTTTAGTATATATTAATGTGTTTCTCGGGATGGAGCTTTATCCCGACATTGTAAAGCCATAACTATAATATTAACGTTAATGTTATAATATCAAGTGCTGTAAAGACATTTTTATTAGCCGATTATATATTTAAATCTTTGGAATTGTAAGCTAAATTCATTAAAAGTTAAATAATGATGACATCCATTTAAGTATATGCAAATTAGATCACATAAAAATAAGATTTTACCATAGAATAAATTATGTCAATACATACGTAAATCGTTTAAGTGTAATTTATTTTTCAATTAAATATAATTGAAAACACAAGATACCACTGAATTTCAAATATCCATGTAATAACATTTATTTTATATAGCAAGTTATTAGTTAAAAATAAGAAAACTTAGACAATTAATTTTTCATATATAATTCCAAGTTGTATATGTAATTACAAAACACATTAACATGATAGTAGTTTCACTGCCCAATAATTATGTAAAAATATATTTTCTGTAAGATAATTTAGTTACAACTAACAATCAAGTTTAAAAAGCTCTAAGTGGTAGTTTTATAAACAACTTTATATCACTAACCGTTAGTTACGGTATATTTTTAATTCTTTTTATCGATTAACCAATAAATCAGTAATTATATCGATTATATTATGTAGAGGGAATAAATATAAAAGACGAATAAAATGTACAATAATTACCTACACATTGCTCTCGATGGATAAAACAATTAAAATATACTGTTTTTTAGAAAAAACTGATATTCCGATAAAATTTATATCAAAACATATAAAAATGAGCCGATTACAAATATATAATTAGTTTTTCTCAAAACAAAATATATTAGAAGTTATTAAACATAATTTTCAAACAACTTATAATTAAATATATTAATATACAAATTTCTTAAGGACCCCTCACATATTTCATATACCACCCCTAATAATTTACATTTAAACCCTTCTAATTACATTTAAACCCCTAACAATTTAAATTTAGACCCTTTAGAATTTTCGATTCCTTTTTTATTTATTTTTTTTTAAAATAAAGGGTTATGATTGGTAAAGATTTTTTTAGAAGTGATTGATGATACAAGCAACCCTTTTATTTTAATAATATTATAAGATTCAAACATAAAATCAAAATTAGGTTTAACATAATTCATTTGTTCGAATTTACTTTTTAGCTGTGAAGGAGTGATTTCAAGAAATTAACCATTTCTAATATTTCTTTAGCAGATTGTTGTTATCTTTCAATATTTGAAATGTTAACCAATCTAATACTATAATGGAAAGAATTTATTTATGATGTTATTACGTATTTGACCGTTATATGTGACGGTTTCTAGAATGAAGAGTAAGGAGTGGTTAAGAGTTTTTTTTTTTTTTTGAAGGCAGTGGTTAAGAGTTTTAATTTGCAAAGATGAAAACAACCCTACTAATAAAACTATGACAGTTATTATAAAAAGGTTCTACATAAAATCTAATGATAATCTTATGTATGAATTTCAAAATTATATAATATTTATTCATTTGTTTCGAGATTTTATATTCCTATATATGCTTTATAATTATTTTTATTATACGTGTTATAACTCTTTAAGATCGCTTAGCTAGTAACAAATGAAAGGTTAATTGATATTACGTGTAATAATGTATACCCTAACATATAGCTAATCACAAGGACATAACAAAGTTACCACACATGTAGGCTCTCATCAACATAAACAACCTCCAAACTCTTTACTTTTTTTTTATCAGCAAATAGAGACACTTCCACGCCTCTCTAGTGTGGGTTCAAATTGCTTGGTGGCTAATTTTCAACCGCCCCTCGTTTGTTGGCTTTAACCAAGGTTCGAGCACCACACTTTCACTCCATAAGGGAAACCCCTAAGGAAAAAACCTCCAACCCACTACATGCAGCAGGATTTGATCTCCCATCCTCTTACGAGGAAGGGGGGCGCCTTACCAATTTGGCTAAACCCCATTGGCCTCCGAACTGTTACTTGACCCATCTAATGGCATTTTCTTTTTCTTGCATGAGCATGTGTAAATGACTCACTAGCCTCAAGCTCATTCCCCAATTGTTTTTCCAAATGGAGACATATTTAGTAGTTAATAAGAAAATAATAATCACCTATTATTTAGAAGAATTAATTAACTTTATGATCTCTTACCAACCGTCGTCTACACATATCAAAGCCTACTGAGCCCATAGTATGGTAACCACCGGTTAAACACTTCCGGTTTTCTATGTTAACAATAGACACTTTTTGCCATTCTGGTGTTTTCCAAATCTCAGCAACAAGTGTGACCCAAAACTATTGCCTCATCCATGACGGGTTGTAAGGATGCAAGATGGAATAGTCATTCACAATTGCGGCTCTAGCTTTTGCATATGCGGCTTTTCGAGAAAGATAGATATTTTCAGAAAGTATCCTTCTACAAAGAGCATTAAACAACTTACAAATAAATATATCAATTATAAAATAATTGATATTTTTAAAAATGTTAAAATAATTTTTAAACAACTTACGGATATATAGTATCCTTCTACAAATAGCACGACTTGCTTCACCTTCATCATCAAAACTACAATGAAAACAATGCAACATAGTTAATATTTTTAAAATAATTTTTTTAAATATAAAGCATATTAAACATTTGTACATACTATTTGTCATGTGGAGTAAGTCCAATCCATTTCCTAAGTGATGTATTACGTGATGCATTTGAAGGTAGTGACCCCGGTTGGAATGCTGAAACTTCATCATCCGTAGTGTGTCTCAAAATCAGCTCCACGTTAACATGTATGTCACCGCTAGTATTAGCTACATCTCTTCGACTACCGTTATGTTTATTTAAGGAGTTTGGTGTCTAGAAAATAATTATGGTACTCAATAATTACAAATATAAGTTAAATATATCATCTAACAATATATTTAGTGAAGAAATGATGCAAGTATAGTTGGTTTTTACCTCTCCACTCGGCAATCTTAACGAAATCTTTTTTATAGTCTTTTCATCATCCGTGAATGCATTAACATTGAAGATATAGTACTTTTTATCCATGTTCCAATATGATACACGGATCTTGAACACATAAACCTTGTTCAACAACTTCGTGAAATCGGAAGAAATTTGATTCGGAGTTGGTGACTGTAAATGTACACAATTATTAGAATATTCATATATTTATAAATTTTAAAGGTTGTATTGCAAAAAGGTTATGTTACATACCCTTTTCATCTGATTATACATGAACCTTGATGATCTATTGATTAGCTTTTCAACTTCCTTATGAAACATCTTTAGAGAAAGAGTCCCTAATCCGTCTTGAACACGAAGATATAGCAGCATTCTACAAACATATATGTGAAAAATATGGGATGATGATTTAAAATAATCAAAAAATGTTGTCACCTAGAAGATCATATGTGAGAGTAAATGTGAAAGAAATTACAAACCTTCAGCTAAGGCTGGCAATTTGGGTCGGGTTCGTGTTATTGGGTTCGTGTCTTTCGGGTTCGGGTCAATTTCGTGTCGACCCAATTCCGACCCATTTATTTTCGTGTCGGGTTCGAGTCGTGTCACTTTTTTCGTGTCGGGTTCGGGTCGTGTTTTGTGTCGACCCATTTCGGTCAAACGTATTTGACGGGTATTTTTTAAATAAGATTTTCGGTTACGGGTTTGGAATACCGTTTTCAAATACGGTTTTGGATTCCGGTTTCGAATACCGTTTTCAATTACGAGTTTCGAATACTGTTTTCAATTACGGGTTTCGAATACTGTTTTCAATTACGGTATTCAAATTCGGTTTTCGTTATAAAATTTTCGAATTCCTTGTTGCTTCCAATTTTCTCTATTAACTAGTGAATAAACCATGGATTGAAATATCAAATATTAATACAATTTAGTAGCTTTAATACAAAAGTACTAACTAGTGAATAAACTATAGAATAAAATAACCTAAAGGAAATTATCCAAATTCAAAAGGCAAGTCTTCTTTTCCTCTTTTCGGTTATATTCTCAGATTTAAACCATGATGTGATATTATTTAGGTTTAAATCTTTTATTGTTTATTTTTGTTTTAGATTTTAAAGGTTTTGTACTTTTGTTTATCGGATTTTATTGCCTAAGATGTGACTCCGTTATTTAAATTTATAATCTCCTTTTTGAAATTAAAATTTTAAGTATTAAAGAATATTTTATAAATTTTAGTTTTACCTTTATACGGGTCAATTTCGGGTTGTCGGTTTGACCCTAACCCAACCCATTTATTTTCGTGTTAACTTCGTGTCGACCTGCTTTTGACCCATTTCGGGTTCGTGTCACTTTTTTTGTGTCAGGTTCGGGTCGTGTTTCGGGTTGGGTCAGGAATTGCCAGCCTTACCTTCAGCCTATGTAACTATATAAGCAATATCATTGGTGAACTAAACCTTTATTTATATAAGTTTTTAGAAATAAATAAAAATTTTAATATATATAATAGAAACTTTAAAATTTAATACACATAATAATAATAAAATAAAATGTAACTAACTAAATACATTTGGATAACTAAACCTTTATTTATATAACTAAACACATAATAGTAGTTGGTGTTTTGATTTCTTCTTTGAAATTGCAAAATATAAAGCGTATGGGCATGATGTATTTTTCAATTAAAAAACTCATATACAAAAAGTAAACCATTAGAAATTTAAATAAATGTAATAAACAATACCAGAAACGAATAATGTCGCTGATGGAAGAAGATAATCTATGTATTTACTATAATAATGAATTAGGTTTACTAACCGGTTGTACATAATTCTTTTCATGTAATGAGACATAAAAAACAAATTAGGCAACTATTATGATGTTTAAACAAATATAAATAAGTAAATACAATTTGGATTCAATAATAATTAGTTGTAATTTGTATGCAGACAATTGTTTATTTCCCGTGCACAAACAGATAATCTATTATGAGCTTCAAACTTCCTTTGGGAACTAATAATTACAAAGCAAATGGGAACAACAGGGTCAAAGAGACATATTCATTCTTGTGCTTGAAAAGGTAGATAATTGAAATAGATACCAACACATTCATTCTTGTGCTTAACAGGTTAAATTTAGGTTCATAATTCATTCGTATTCATGGAACAACAATGCACTTTACCATCGAGTTTATGACCAGTTCTAACAGTTTTTAGTTTAGCTTACTGTTTATAAGATTAGCCTAAATCTAAGTTTTGAGAGCTAATGGAAAGGGTCTTGGGACACAAAGTTAATATACACTTATTCCATAATTTATTAAACCCTCAAGTTTAACAGTCAGTTGCTTCCAGTTTCACCTTTTACATTCATGTTATTAGCAACACTTAATATTTCCCCAGATGCAAATCAAGTCCCAAGTGCAAATCGTAGTTGCATAATATATTCAAACATGAATTGCAATTAGATTCTAATAAAGATAGCAAATCACTTAATTACCAAATAATGAATCCACATCATCACTACACAAATTGTGAGAAATGTTCAATATAGTTCATACTTAATCCATAGTCCCAAGGGACTAATTTTAGCCTTTGGATCAGCCTCATCAATTGAATTTTAGAATTTTGGCCGGAGTGTCATTTTCGTAATTCACATGTGATACTTTTAGAATCACATGTGATTGTACACTTAATCACATATTATTGAATATTAAAATTTCAGGACTATGTTTTTTATATAAACTTTATTGAACACAACTCTACAAATTGTAACTTACAGAAACTATATGCAATTTGCTTTAGGCCATCCATCACCAATCAAAATTCAGTGGTCACCATTAAGAATTAAAGTTCACAGAGTAAAAAAAGCATATGCACCAGTTGACTATTGGGTTCAAAATATCTTCATAAAGTTTCTGTTTTCAACCAAAGACACAAAATTCCAACCCTATTGTTTACTAATTACATCACTAATCAAATCCCTATCATCCATTATAGGTTTAAATTACAACAGTTAAATGGGCAGTTAAGCTCCTAAAATTGCTAGTTGAAACCTGACCTTTATAGATTTATTAAGATTACAGAGTAACATTTCATTTGTATAAACACCAAAGCTTTTAATCATCTATATACGCGCTATTAAGCACACGAAAAATTTAAAGATTTTAATTTTTTTTTAAACAATTATCAAACCAGTTGGCCCTAGATCCAAATAGCATAACTTGGAAAACAAAAAAACAAACAGGTCACTTGAATTATAAACCTTAGGTAGAGATAGCATACCTTAAAACAGATGCTGTCAATTCATCGTTATCCCTAAAAGTATTTAAGAATCTAAAGCTCAGAAAAACGTCATATCTGATACGATTTGGCCGTGAAATACACAGACGATGAGAAGGAGCCGCCATGGAAACCACGTAGATCTCGGATTATGACGGAATAAGGATGATAGGGTTTGGTGTCGGTGGTACCTCAAACGGTGACGTTTCGGCCCAATTTACACCGTGACCAGCCCATTTACTTTTTATACAAGTGTTAGTGTAATAATCTTATTTAATAACATAATAATTTATTTGTAAATGTACACAACTGTATAATTAAGAAGTTTTACTAGACACGTAAATGTTTAGTCTTAAGTTCATTAATATTTATTCTGATATTAAAAAATATCACCGTTCTAAAAGGACGGAATAAACTTTTAGTACATATTTTTGAGAAATATTTAATATAGTCCATACTTAATGTATAGTTCTAAGAGACTAATTTTAACTTTTAGATCAGCCCTATCAATGGTCCAGATTGAATTTTAAAAATTCGGACGAAGTGACATTTTCGTAATTCACATACGATGATGTTATAATCACATGTAACTGTATGCTGAATCACATGTGATTGGATATTAAAATTTTAGGACTATGTTTTTTTATAGACTATATTGAACACAACTCACATATTTTATACTCTTTTTATTTTAACTTTTCAAGTACTGCATTTTATATGTAAATAGTATGAATGCTTAAAATAAAATCAATTATTCGTCTTCTTAATGACTTCAACTACTTTATGTGAGTTTTTTTAATAAATCATTTAACATAATAATTACATACCTTTTTAATTATTTTATTGTTTTTCAGAAAATTACATTAAAAATCAATAAAAAAGTCGATGAGAAAAAAAAGAATTAAAGAAAATTGAAAAAGGAGAAAAACGGATATGTTGTTGAAAAACCTATCTGTTGGCATTCCGCATATATTATACCCTTATATTTTTTTTTAACCGGACATATTATTGAATATTTGAAGATAAACTTTCGCCACCGTATTGCGCGGGTATTATATTAATTATCTTTTGTAAGGCATGTATTTGTAAGATGATAAAGTGTATTTGAACAGTATTTCATACCTTTAAGTAAAATCTAGGTATTATTTAGGCAATTCACTAAAAAATAGAACAAAAGTTCAAAAAATTACAAATAGACAAACATGCCTTTTAACTTCAAAAGAATTTTATTTTTACCAATGCTTTGATGTGAAAGAAATGCTAATATATCATTTATTTGATTGATAATTCAAAGTATTTATAAATGATATGATATTTTTAGTTATAAAAAGTGAAAAACATTTATCTTTAGGTAGCGTTTGGTTGACAGAAATTCTTGGAATTCTGTCTAAGGATTCTTGAGTTTGGATCATTTTAATGATGGAATATGTAGGAATTGGAATCCATCAAATGAGGATATGTGGAATATTATTTGTTACCATTGAACATCTGTATATCCCTAATATTCCATCGACATAACACGTGAGCCGACTCTATCCTCCAAACACCGACGGCTTCTTCCTCCACCTTTAGACCCTCCATCGTAGCCTTCTTATGTTGCGCCCTCTGGACCCTCTTCCGCAGCCTTCTTCCGTCATCGCCTCCAGACCCTCCGCTGCAGCCTTCCTCCGTCGTCGCCTCCAAACCGTTTGTATCCACATTCCGACGTCGTCGCCTTAGGACCTTCCGCCAAGGCCTTCCTCTGTTATCGCCTCTTTTCCACTGCTTTCCTTCGTCGTCGCCTCCAAACTCTCTGCCACAACCTTCATCCTTCGCCGCCTCCAAACTCACCGACACAGCCATCCTCCTTCGATAGCCTTCCCCCGCCGCCACCTTAGCCTTATGACTCTCCGCCGCTGCCTTCCTTCGTTACCGCCTTCCTCCGTTACCGCCTTCCTCCCTCATTAAATGACTTTCATTTCTGTGTTTATTAGCGTGATTTTTATAATTCATTGCTATGAAACAATAGTATTTCAGATCTTAAACGATACTAATTTCAGATCTGAAACAGTTGGTCCCGAATGGATACTACAAAAACAAATGTTTGTAGAAGGGGGGGTTGAATACAAACTTTAGCAAATTAAAATTTAAGAGACACACAGTTTACTTTTATATAATTCTTATTGATATGAATCAAGAATTACATAAACTAGATGCGGAAAATCTAAGTTCAATAAAAGGTGGCAACTAAATTTGTCTAACACATAGACTAAGCTAATCTTAAACAACTTATGTCTAAGATGTTCAACACATGAACAAGTTTGTTATACTGAAAATAAAATGCTAACTCTTCTAGTTCTCAACAAATGAGATTTCAGTATTCAACTATCTATTCGCATACTTAGCATGTTTCCATGCTTGAGTATATATAAGCAAAGTGGTGTCCGGGTTGATGAAGAGAGAAGGGGACAAAGGTACTTGGTTTAATAATATTATAATAGATAAAGGTAGTGGGTAGAAGGTAAGTTAACTTTACACGCAAAGTGTGTAAAGTAAACATACTTTTCAGTAAGGAGTTTACCCACTATCTATTATTATATTATTAAAGTACTACCTTTATGTCTTGGGAGAGTAAACTTCTCTTTCCATGCTTGTGCTTTAATCAACAATGCTTTCTGAAGATTTGACTTTACCAAGTATAGAGTTGTCAGCCATACTTAGTTGAAGCATCATATCTTCGAGATCTTCTCTTCAAAAGTATCTTTCTTCTTTTCCAGGGGATAAAGATCTATCCTTTTTGTTTCTTTGCAGATACAAAAAGTGCTAAGTACTTTTACAAAGAAAGATCTAATGCATAATAAGAACAACACATGTTCTGCCTTTGACTAAAGAAATATTACATAGAAAATCTATTAACTGAGATATAGAATAATAACTCAGCTAACAGATAATGAACTGCAAAAGTAATTTTGCTCAGCTAAGGATAAATGTGAAAGACTCAGCTGACTAGATTTGCTCAGCTGATCGAAATGCTCAGCTAATAATACAAATCAGAGTAGCTAATAAACTGATCAAACTAAACTGTCAGCTGATCCCAAGGGCTCAGCTAATCGTTTGAGTATGATCAGCTTATGAAGAAAAGATTTGATAAGTAGTAAATACCTTATCTGACAGATGGGAGGCATCAACTGATCAATATGATTGTGTCAACTGTTCTTTGATAGCTCAGCTGATCTTTAAACTTTCCTCAGCTGATGGTTTTGAACTATCAGCTGATCCATTGTAGATCCTCAGCTGATGCTTCTTGACTGATCTTTTCTTCTCAGCTGATCTTCCTGAAGCTTGTCCTTTAGCTGATACTCAGTGTTCAGCTGACATAATGATTCATCAGCTGACACTTCTTACTTACAATTTTCTTTAAGTCTAACATGAAAAACAACACATGTTTTTCATTTATCTAAGTTCAAACTGAATATGTGGTTTTGTTAACATCAAATCCTATTTTAAATAATAGACATATTTGATTTAGGTTTGATATTGCTATCTCCCCAACATAAACGATACCAATTTCAGATATGAAACATTATTATTTCTAAAAAGGCATCATCTCAGATCTTAAACACTACCTTTTCAGATAAAAAATACTATTTTACATATACGAGATACCATTTTACTTATTTCAGATCTAAAACGATACCATTTCAAATCTAAAACACTAATATTTCATATCTGAATCGACATCCAATCACATCTAAAATACTACCGTTTCATATCTAATAAACTATTTTGCGTATATGAGGTTCATGGACTACTAAAAAACAGTTGAAGGTTATTTTTAAGAGTTCAAAGGGGGTTATGTGTAAGGACTCATTAGCGGTAGTCGGCAGTGCCTCGAGAGAGGCGTTGGTGGAGGTTCATGGCGGCGGTGCAAAGATAGATCGACAAAGATCTAGAGAGAACATGGGAGGCTCGTTGGAGTTAGACCAAGAGCGGTGAGGCTCACTAGTGGTCACCGCTGGCGAAGAAGTTAGACCAAGAATGGTCGGAATCAAGGTTATACGTAGAACTCACAGATCTGGTCAAATCGAAGGTTCAGGTTAAAAGCGAAGGCGTAGTGAGGATGGAGGTGTTGGCGGCGGCAGCTTGCAGGTGGTTTGAACAGAGGAAGTTATGTAGGCGGTGGCAATTCTTTATGCCTGCGGCGAAAGTGAAGGAGGTGATGGCTCATGGGAATGAGGCGGTGGCCTTGCAGTAAAAATCAGAATAGAATTGGAGAAGGAATACGGTAGCAGGTGATGGGGAAGGAGGTTAAAGGGAAGGTAGCATGCAAAATATTATAGTGTAAAATGGGAGAGTGAAATAAATGTCACATCTACTTTTGAGTAATAAAACGTGAGATAAATGAGATGTGAGGGGGTTACATCTGTTTACTTTAGATATTAAATTACCATTATGTTCTGAGATCATGAATGCTTCAGATCTAGTCTCGCTTTATCATAAATATTTAGGTTCCAAATGAAATTTCTTATACTAGCAGCGTACCCGCGTAATGCTACGACGACAATAGTAATAATATGTTATTCGCGCGATTTAATGTGTCAAAAAAAATTTCAACAACATATCTGTTTTTTTTTCAAATTTTCTTATATTTGTATCAACTATTTTATTAATGTTAAAAATAAATTCTAAAAACATTAAAATAAGAAAAAAAAGATTTATATTTATGAAATAAGAAGAGAGAAGTTAATAAAATTTTAAAAATTATGTTGATTAAGTGAAAGAGTATATTTCAAATAATAAAGAGTTAAAGTAATTCGAAGAGTGAAATAGTTAAATATTGTGTGGATGATATTAATTTAGATAAAAGAATGGTGGAGATTAAAATAATCTTTATAAGTTGAAGGTTAAGTAGTCTTAATAATTTAAATGAGAGAGAAAGTGGCATTTTCGTAATTCTGAGGGACTGATTTTAGCCTTTGGATCAGCCTTATTAATGGTCCAGATTAAATTTTAAAATTTTGAGCGAAGTGACATTTTCGTAATTCACATGTGATGTTTTTACAATCACATGTGATTGTATACCGAATCACATGTGATTAAATATTAAAATTTCAGGACTATGTTTTTTATATGGACTGTATTGAACACAACTCATTAGTCAATATCAATCTTCCGTCTTTAGTATTACCCACTCAACATGTATAACTTAAGTTCTTCTTTAGCAAAATTATCGGTCTCATAGCATCAGTTATCGGTCTCTTACAAATGACCCAATCTATGAGCAAATTGGGAAGATTATACGGAAAGGATTTGTGTTTTGCAAAATTAAAGTTTCACCAAATTGGTTCAGGCAGGTTTTAAAGGATTGTTGAAATTAACTGATTTTACCTCATGCACCCTGAATTAACCTAATATATGTGATGATTCTGTATTGCTTGATGCATTACATCTTTTGAAATGTTCAATCTTACAACTTCATTTGCTTGGCATTTATTTTCTTAAAATTGTGGATTCAATCTTGCTATGTGACTTTGTAATATTTTAAAAGTTTATTAGCTTACTATCTTTATTTTCTTTTTCTTCGCATGTAAATAATAATACATCATTGTAGATTCCGTACTCGTCTTTATATTTTTATACTAACAAAATCACAAGTTTATTACGTGATCCGGTCCTATAAATTTATACATTAAACCTAGACCGCTTAATGTGATATTGTGATCCGCTCAATCCTTGCTTAACTAATTAGACACCTGATTGACTGTCTTGCTCTGCAGGGTCCTTGAATGGATATTATCGCTTGGTTTGTGTGTTGAGAGCAAGTGAGGTGTTGCTAGGTTGGACCTTGGTCCTTGATGAAGATATATATAGAATATATTTAAACTCCTGTATGATAATAAAGGGAAAAAGCAAAAATAGAAATCGTGTTTAATGGGACTAATTATATGAAAAGCCTCTTATTATTCAACATTAAGGGCAGGTAACTAGCTATATGTTGTCATTGATTTACCTTTAGTTTATTTATTGGTGTTGTGCAGTTATGTTAGTTGTTATACTTGATAATCATGTAAGCTTTCTTGTCGATTATGTTATGCTACATAGAGTTTTAAAATGGATACTTATGTCTACATGTACTTTGCTTTTTCGAAATAATGTGATTGGCTTGAATTGTATAGGACCTATGTGTTTCCAAGTATCCACTCCTTGATCCTTTAAGTTTTGAGATGAAGAACGGTGGTTGATGGAGAAGAGATGGTTGCATCATATCTACTCTTTGAAGTTTGAACCAATAGAAGAGGTTGTTTGTTTACTTTTTTAAAAGCATGTTAAATAGGTTGCGTGCGTTGGTCATTAACTAAAGTTGAACGATCTTGGTTTCTTTTACTATTTCTAAATGCCTGAGCTGTAAGAAAAAATCACATGTTTCTATATAAAATCAATATTTCACGAGACTGATCCAAAACTAAGTATATACCAAGGTTATTTGATCAAATAAGGCATACTACTCTTGATTTTATATACATAGTTGGCGATGAATTTTTGTGTTATTGGATTCTGATTTTTCAAGTCACATTTCAAAACAAACCATACATTCCTAAAATCAACTATCCGAAAATAAACACCCCTAGTTTTACTCTTTATTCTTGTTACTTACTCTCGCCTCTTATCCTTTTGTTTTTATATAACATTCTAAGTACATTTTTACTTAAAAAATGAACTAAATTTTTAATTTTTTCAGTTTTTATATTCTATATATCTTTATCATCTTCAAGAATTAATCAATTAACCCCGAAATCTTTACAACAAGTATATCCAAACAAAACATGTTGTTTTTGTTCTTTCAAACCCCCAAACAAACCAAAATATTTACAACAAAATTCATTAAGCAGATAACGAAACTTAGTTTTAAAAAGCAAAATTTCAAATCATAAACCAAAACGAACTTCAAAATTTATGCTTTTATATTGAAACCATTTACTAGCCTTTAGTAAGTGAAGGGTGAAGGTCCAGCTTCTCATGGAACCTTTCACTGGTCCTGCAGAGGTAAATAATTATAACTTAATCGGCAACAATAATTCTGATTGCAACAATAAGATGGTAAATAATAAATGTATAATATTACATATATTGAGCTGGAAGTTGAAAGATAGATTACTACAGTTCTCTTGTATGTATGGAAAATTAGGTTACCTTGTCTTCAAAAACTTTGGAGGCATTGTGAGATTCTAGTTGTTCTGAACCAGAGACACTAATTCCGGCACATTTGACAGAATGTAAGAAGGGCAAGACCATTTTCTGGTAATGAATCGGGCGTGAAAGCTCTTCTGTGAGGTTAATTTCGACGTGGGAGATGCCTATGTCGTGAAGACGAAACCCTAGTTTTTCCCCAATTCTGGAAGCGATCTTGGCGTCCCAGAATTTGTGGGATCTAGGAAACGTAGTGAGCTTGGATTGATAGTGTGGAATGAATTCTTGTTCCGCCGATGAGGCCATGGCGACGATGGAATCTGTGGCGGAGTTGGTGACCTGAGCAGTGATTTTCCGGCAAGATAGAGTTAATCGGAGCAGGTGACGTTGATTGGAAGAAGCCATCTTCTTTAAGCATACATAGTACTTCGATAGGTTGCTTCAGAAGGAAGAGCAGAGCAGCCTCGTTATTTGATGCCTCTTTTGTTCTACACAAACCATCTTTTTTATTCACCATTAGAATTTAAATGCATTTAAACAATATTATCGATATAAACCCGTGTTTATATAAAAGTTAGAAAACCAACATTTTCGGAGGAAAAAATGATAGGGGTATAAAGAACATAAAAAACGAAATCAAGATCTTCAATTCTTGAAATATTCTATGCAATGTTTATGTTATAGTATAAATTTTTGAAAACTACTTTGTTCCTTTTTCATGAAATTTATACCTTTAAGCCTGCAACATCATGATTGTCCCAAAAAATTAACAACAATCAAATGGGCAGTTAAACTCCTAAAATTGCTAGTGATAAGCTGGCCTGTATAAATTTTATACGATTTTAGAGTAAGACAACAAAGCTTTTAATCGTCTGTATTCAAGCTATTAAACACAAAAAAAAATCTAAATATTTTAATTTTTTAAAAACAATTATCAAACAAATTGGCCCTAGATCCAAATAGCATAACTTGAAAAACAAAAAAACAAACAAGGCAATCGAATTATAAACCTCAGGTAGAGATGACATACCTTAAAACAGAAAACGCCGACAGCTTGTGCATAACGGGTTCATCGTTATCCCTAAAAGTATTCACGCATCTAAAGCTCAAAAATACACTTCGATTCACACGATGAAGAAGGAGGCGCCAAGTAAACAGCGTATCTCAGATTATGGTTTGGTGTCGGCGGTATCTCAACGGCGACGTTTTGGGCCCAATTTATACCGTGACCAGCCAATTTATTTATATTTGTAAATGTAAACAACTAAGTAATTAAGAAATTTTACTAGACACGTAAATGTTAGCCTTAATTTCATTAATATTCATTCTGATTAAAAAAAATCAGCGTTCTAAAAGGACTATATATTTATATACTCTTTTGTTTTAACTTTTTAAGTACTACATATTTATATGTAAAGAGTATAAATGCTTAAAATAAAGTCCAATTATTCGTTTCTTAATGACTTCAGCTACTTTATGGTGAGTTTTTTTTTAATAAATCATTTAACATGATAATTACACATCTTTTCAATTATTTTATTGTTTTTCAGAAATTAGGTTAAAAACCAATAAAAAGGTCGCTAAGAAAAAAAAGAATTAAAGAAAACTGAAAAAGAAGAAATATGTAATATGTCGTTGAAAAACATATTTGTTAGCATTCCGCATATACTACACCTTTACATTTTTTTAACCGGACATATTAGTGAACATAAACTTTTCGTCACCGTATTGCGCGGATATTATATTAGTTATCTCTTATAGCTTGTAAGGTGTGTATTTGTAAGATGATAAAAGTGCATTTGAATTAAGTAAAATCTAGGTATTGTTTAGGAAATTCACTTAAAAATAGAACAAAAGGTCAAATTTTACAAATAAAACAAACATGCCTTTTAACTTCATAAGAAGAAATTTTTGACCAATTCTTTGATGTGAAAGAAATGCTAAAATTCAGTTGTTTGGTTGATAATTCAAAGTGTTGATAAATGATAAGATACTTTTAGTTATAAAAAGTGAAAAACATTTACCTTTAGGTACCGTTTGGTTGATATGAATTCTTGGGATTCTGTCTAAGGATTCTCATATTTGGTTCATTTTAAATTTTTAATAGTGAAATTTGTAGGAATTGGAATCCATCATATGAGGAAAAGTGAATTCCATCACTAGATAGGAGAATTTTAAAATCCTTTGAATAGAGGAATGTGAAATATTTACCTTGTTATCATTAAATATCTATATATCCCTTGTAACACCCGTTTCATTATTATTTAGGGTATAAGTCGTTAACGCATCTATTACAAGTTTTAGTGTTGAATGGAAATTTATTTCAGTAGATGGATCAGGTTGGGGACTTGGATGCTATGAGTTTCTTGAGCCACATGGTAAAGGGCTTGTTTTGAGCTTAACGAGTTAATATTGGCCGGCGCGTTGCACCGGGTTTATTTCATATTCTATAATTGTTTAATATTTTTTAATTTTTAAAGTTTACAATTTTTTAATTTTATAGTATATCACATAAACATTTAATCTAGTATTTAACACAACAGCAAAAATTAAAATTTATTAAATTCAAAATTCGTATAGTATATGATGTTAAAATAAAATAATTTAATATATAATGTTATATTATATTATACAATACAATATGTTTATCATATTTTAAAAGTAATATTATATTATTATTATAAATCTTATTTAGAATAATCTAATCATTTACTCTTTAATTACAAAAAATAATTATTTTATATATTTTTGAAATAAATTTTTTTAACACATTATACTTCTCAAATGAGTTATTTTTTAATTTAGTTTTTTATGGTTAACATTTGTCTTTATCAGATTGTAACGTTCTACATTGCTTAATTTTCTTAGTAGTTTTAGATAGGAATACGATGATTCTTATTAAAGTTTAATAAAGCGACTTTGTCTTAATTTTAAATTTTTTTGCAGAAGTTTATTTTAAGAAATAATGTGCTTTCAAATTTATGCTTTGGGGAAGTGGAAACAGTGGATTCATTTTTCCTTTTTTATGGTAATTCATTTTTCTTTCTATATATTTTTAATGAAAGTTTATTAATATACATATTGTGGTTTTCTAGATAATGTAACCAATCTGTGTTTAAACTTACACCCTCTCTTCACATTGTTTCTGTTTCTTTTTTCGACCCCCCATTTTTCTCTTTTTTAGATTAATTCTCTTTCAGTTCCCTAGTGCATTTCTTCTTCATGTAAAACAAATGCGACATCTTCTCAGGCAAGAATCCACCATCGATATGTTAATCGATTTCGTTATTTCTAAACAATTTGTTGGGAAAATAGGAATATATTTTATATCCTCTTTTGTTGATACAAAAATATACAATTTGTTTATATAATTGCATCTATTAACATTAACATATGTGTACATATACATATACATATATATATATATATATATATATATATATATATATATATATATATATATATATATATATATATAATATATATATATATATATATATATATATATATATATATATATATATATATATATATATATATAATATATATATATATATATATACATATAATCAAGCAAATAAATATTCGCATTTATTTGTTACAAATGAATCTTTACAAATCATCAAAGTTCCAAGTCGTCCAAGATCAACGCCATCAACGTTCAAGATAAAGTCTTCCCCGAAGATACCTACATCAATAAATTGAAATTATATGAGCTTACAAATAAATTAATTTAATAAGTTTAAGTTTTATAAAATTATTTTTATAAAAACTTTTATAAAAATGGACAAATATTTTATAAACTTATTTATGTTGGTTGAATAAATCTAAGAGCTTCCCATTTTAGCAAATACCAAACACAATCTTATTTTGAAACAATACACCACCATATTTGGTAAAGGAATCTCCCAAATGGGTAAAATTCCAACATGCTTTGTGTATTGGTTTCCAAACTTTCATTTTTGTGTTTTAATTCAAACTTAGAAGTATGGGACCAACCAACCTTTTGGACATCTATTTTTCAGTTATTTTTATGGTAAAAATAAGTTGTGTATGGTTTTAGATAAAGCCCAACGTTCATATTTGCAATTCCCAAAAGTTCCAGCAGATCGACGGTCGAAGCCACGGTCGACCGTGCATCGACCGTGGGACGTCTGGACAGCTTTTGGACTTGTACCTTTTTCTCTATTTAAACCAACTCAAACCTCATTCATTACTCACCTCTTGCAAACATAAAAACTCAGAATACTCTCTAACACTTGTGAGCTCATATATTTGATTATTCATATATCTCTCAAGTTCAAGATTCAAGCAAGAGTCAAAGCCATCAAAGCTTAAACACTACTCCAATATTTTATATCATTTGTAATAGTGTGAGGATCAACTCTAGCCTTTCAAATTAGAGTGAAGTGAGGATCAACTCTAGCATTTAGAATTAGAGTGAAGTAAGGTTATCTTTACCTTAGTTGCAAGAGTGAAGAGATAATTCTTGTAAGTAGAAAAAGAGAAGTGTAAAAGGTTTATCTCTACCTTTAAAGAGAGAAGCTAGTGGATCAAACTCTTGGTGGGTGAGGCCAAGGAGTGGATGTAGTGCAAGTTTGTACACACTTGCATGAACCACTATAAATCATTGTGTTCAACTTGTGATTGGTGATATCTCTCTAACCCTATCTCTTTTATTTTCTTGCAAGAACTTATAAAAACTTAAAAAATCGGATATATAACCTATTCACCCCCCTCTAGGTTCTAACAATTGGTATCAGAGCAAGTTCTTCAAGAGGAAGGGCAAACATGTGAAGGGTCCCTGTGACCCAAGGAAGTACAAGCAAGTCATTGATGCCAAGAAAGAAAAGAAACCATCAAGAGAATGCTATGGATGTGGTGATTCCTCACACCTCATTGGTGATTGCCCCAAAGTTGCATCAAAGAAGAGAGAAAACCACCAAGTTTTTCTTGGAGGTGCATGGAGTGATAGTGGTGATGAAAATCAAGATGACACCAAGGAGGAAACATGTCTTATGGCTTTTGAGACAAGTGAGGTACATTCCGACTCAAGTTACTATAGTGATAATGGTAGCCACTATGATCAATTGTGTGACTTTAGCTCAAAAATACTTGCAAAAGATGAGGAGCTAAAGATTGAGAACAAAAATTTGAAAAAGGAGATTGAAAAATTAAACTTGACAATCAAAGATTTACAAAGTCAATTTGTTCCTCATCCATCTCCAAGCTTGATAAGTTTGGAGAATAAGCTAAAGACAAACTTTGACAACTCCACCTTGTCAAAATTTGAAGAGAGCACCATAGGCTAGATGAAATGCTAAACGTCCAAAAATCATCAAATGATAAGGGAGGACTTGGTTTTTCAAGTTGTTCAAACACCATGCCTATAAGCCATGTGACAACAATCAAATTTGTGAAAGAAAAAGGAAAAGAAAAAATCCAGGAGACCCACGGTCGAAGCATGGTCGATACCGTGCATCGACCGTCGGCCCACTGGAATTTTTCTAAATTTCAATATTTGTCTATTGGCTCTAGTTCTTCCACTTGTACACCAAAAGTTGCAAGTGATGAACAAGTAAAAAGGTTTTACACTCCAACCATAAGGCATGGACTTGGATTCAAGAAACCCAAGTCAAATGTGGTTAAAAGACCAATGCATTCTATCAAACCTATCAACTCTATGAACACATGGTATCATAAGGGTTTCAAGATTACTCCAAGGTGGATTAGAGTAGGTGTTTTTGATGCTAACCATTCCGGACCCATGAAACATTGGGTACCAAAAGCTTGAATGATTATTTCATGTATGTAGGGATGCAACAAAAATGAGATTATGTCTCATGAATGGATACTTGATAGTGGTTGCTCAAAACACACGACCAGAAATAGAGAACTCTTCACTTCATACAAGGAGTATGATGGAGGACATGTGGTGTTTGGGAGCAACCTAAGAGGAAAGGTGGTTGGTAAAGGGTAATATTCTCCATGAAAATATACAATTCTCTAATGTTGAGCATGTTAATGGTTTAGCATACAACTTGATAAGTGTTGGTCAACTATGTGATAAGGATTTGAATGTTAGATTCTCTAAACATGAAAGTTTGATATGCAAAGATGATAAAGTGCTAGTGAAAGGTGTTAGGAGAAATGGACTTTATACATGTAGACTTGGTGACAATCCTAACACACAAGTATGTCTTGCATCCATAATTGATAATTCAACTTTGTGGCATAGAAGATTAGGACATGCTAACATGAGACTATTGCAAAAATTTTCTAGTAGTGAACTTGTTGGTCTCTTGGTGAGAATAACAACAAGCAACAGATGTGGGGTTGAATACACTTTCCGCGGAAATTGAACAAATCAAATAAAAGTGTTACACAAAGTAATTCAAACCATAATCAATCGAATGCTTTCATTAAGAAGATGATCACAATGCTTTGAATAAGAAGATGATTACAATAACTATCAAGTAAGCAACTCTTGATATATAAACACCTAATGTAAATCTCTCAAACTTTCAAACTTAGCTATCTATAATCAACTTATGATTATAGATACTGACGACTCTCTAAACAGGATTTTATCACAGATTCAATCAACTTATGATTACGTACCAACTTCACAACAAATGTGAATATTCGAACACACGAACAAGTTGGCAATCTGTGAATTTCTTGATCACGTTGAATTGACAAACAGTGAATCAAGATCCGTAACACATACAGTTTGAGGTGAACTGTTTGGCTCTGTAAACGCTGTACTCGTTTCTAAGTCGAGTTGTACCTCTAAACTTATCAGGAGATAAGTATATATAATCATGTTCCTACGATTCCTAACAAACTGGACTAATCCTAATTTGCTAACTAACTACCGGATAACTCGGAATCTTGAATCTTGAATCTTCTTATCTTGAGTCTTCAATCTTCAATCTTGATTCTGAAGTCTTCTTATCCTTGACGTAGATATAGAGAGTTAAAAAGATAAATTTAAAACATATTTAAATTATCTTGAACTGACTTCTTACTTCGGACTGAGTTACTCAGCTTGAAACTCATCAAGCTGAGTTCTTCGAGAACAAACTCGAAACCCAACATGAACACACAAGTATATTAATTAACTCATCCATAAAAGTCGTAAGAGTTAGCTATAACTTATTTAGCAACTCTGTCGAGCTGACTCTGCTTCTGAGCTGAGTCACTCAGCTTGAAACACATCAAGCTGATTACTCGATATATACCTTATGTGACATACACAGCTTATTAAACATATTAATAAACTAACTAAGGTATGATATAAACTGATCGAACATATGCTCAGCTTATACTCAGCTTATACTCAGTCTGAATCACTGTAAGTGTTCAGTCTGACTAAGCTTCATAATTCTGTTTAAGTTATATAAAGAACATATCTAACAAACTTAACTTTGTCTCATCAAATCTAAACTGATGAGATCATTTTCCCAATAAACTCCCCCTATTTGATGATGACAAAACCATCGAACAGTTCTTAAGTTTGTTTAACAGAATTATGTTTTAAATCTCAAACTTATTAAGATTTTATATTTGAACTAATCAAATGTTAATTGAACATATCAATTATAAGTAGAACACACCACTTTTTGTTGAACACACCAACCAATCATATCAATTAATAAGAACTTATCATTTATTCATTAAGCTGAACTTATCAGACTAATAAGTATGAACATATCATAACATAGTTGAACATATCAAACAAATATTTGTATTAACTGAACTAATCATAATACAAAAGTATTGATCACTTAGATCATGCACACTTAGTGCTTACAAAAATTAGAACTAATCTAATCAACAATAGAACTAATCTATTGAGGATGCACCTCTTCAAACTCTTTGATCTCCTTGTTGATTTCTTCAAGGATTTCTTGCAAATTTGGTAAGTGTTGAAGCTGATCCTTTTGAGATCTAATTGCTCAGTTTATTTTGTATCTGAACCTTGCAGTTTGTTCAGTCTTTTCCACGATTTGCTTCAGAGCAAACACTTGAGATACCCCACATGTATAAATATTTGCATCAGACTGAAAGCATTTTTCTCCATTTCTATCCAGGTACATGAATCCTTTCTCAGGCTTTTCCACATAGGATCTGCCTGATATCTTGCACAAACACATGTAGCAAACATGATATCAGGTTTACTAGCTGTCAAATAGAGTAATTAACCTATCATTCCTCTATAGGTAGACTGACACACAGACTTACCATCTGAGTCTTTACTCAGCTTGACAGCTGGTGACATGGGTGTTCTCATGGTTGAACTTGAATCAAAACCATATTTCTTTATCAAATCAAGAACATACTTTCTTTGATTGATGAATATTCCATCAGGCTTTTGTTGAATTTGTAAACCTAGGAAGTATGTCATCTCACCCATCATACTCATCTTGTACTTTTGTGACATTATTTTGGAGAACCATTCACATAGAGATTCATTTGTAGAACCAAAAATAATGTCATCCACATAGATTTGTACAAGAATTACCTGTCCTTTACTCCTTTTAATAAAGAGTGTTTTATCTATACTACCTCTGGTGAAATCCATTGATAGCAGATAAGTAGACAGAGTATCATATCAAGCTCTTGGAGCTTGTTTAAGACCATACAAAGCCTTGTCTAACTTATAGACATGATGTGGAAACTTTGAACTGACAAAGCCAGGAGGTTGTTTCACATAGACTTCCTCCTGAAGTTTTCCATTTAGGAAAGCACCCTTCACATACATTTGATAGACTTTGAAGTTTTTATATGCTGCATAAGCCAGGAACAGCCTTATAGCTTCAATTCTAGCAACAGGGGCAAAAGTCTCATCATAATCAATTCCTTCCTCTTGCTTATACCCTTGTGCTACCAGTCTTGCTTTGTTTCTAACTATTACTCCATCCTTGTCCATTTTATTTCTATAGACCCACTTTGTGCCTATGATTGAATGATCTTTGGGGGCAGGGACAAGGCTCCAGACTTTATTCCTCTCAAATTCATTTAATTCCTCTTGCATAGCTTCAATCCAATCCTCATCCTCTAAGGCTTCTTCAGTCCTCTTTGGCTCCATCTGAGATAGGAAACCAAAGTAAGCAGCATAGTTAGTTGTAGCCTTGATTCTGGTCATAACTCTTTCTTGGACATTTCCAATGATCTGATCATGAGGATGATCTTTGAGGAATTTAAATGTTGTAGTTGGAGAGTCTGGTTCTGGATCTGAGTGATATTGAGAACCCTGAGGTGAACTTATGTCCTCAGTCTCAATAGCAGCATTGTCCACAAACTGTTGATCACCAAGATCTTCAGTCTGAGGATTGTCAGCTCCAAATGGATTGATGAACTCATCATCCTTCTCAGCTTGAGAATCCATTTGAGCATGTGATGATTTCTTTGATGAACACACATCATCATCACTATCATCTCCCATGACATACATAGGATTTGATAAATTGGTTTCCTTAGGCCTTTCAAGCTCACTCAGACTGACCAAGTCAGCTTGTCTTTTATTAGCTTGATCAAAATTGTCTTCATCAAATGAGACATGAATTGATTCTTCTATGGCCTTTCTCCTTGTGTTATATATTCTATAAGACTTGGAGATTGAGAAATAACCAACGAATATTCCAAGATCAGCTTTAGGTTCCAACTTATGGAGCTGATCTCTTTGATTCAACACATAGCATTTTGAACCAAAGACATGGAAATAACCTATATTGGGCTTTCTAGACTTATACATCTCATATGATGTTTTGCCGTCTTTTGACAATGATTGACCTATTCTGAGTATAACAGGATGTACTGACAGCTTTATCCCAGAAATAGAGTTTCAATCCTGCCTCACATAACATTGTTCTAGCAGCCTCAATTAAGGTTCTATTTCTCCTCTCAGCAACTCCCTTTTGTTGAGGAGTCCTGACAGATGAGAAATTTTGAAATATTCCCTTTTGTTCACAGAAGCAAAGAAAGATCATGATATAGCTCAACAACTATCCACATGCCATGCATGAGCATTCACTATCCACATGCTCAACAACTATCCAGTCATGTGCCTTGAGCATCCACTATCCACATGCCAGATAGATCCATGATTGACCCTATGAATGCTCTGCACAAATAAAATCAGTTAGTAGCAGGAAGTACCCAGGCCATGCAGGTCTTGGGTACACCATTCAAGTCATAATACTTAAACATAGTTTGGTTCTTTTTGATTTCATCCAAATTAGATTTCTCTAATTTGTGTGAGGAATACTTTGTAAGAACATGTGGTTCCCAATTGTTGTGATTAACATTTGAGACCTTTGAACAAACAGTTGTTGTAGAAGGTAAAACAGTTGAGTCATCATGTGACTTATTCTGTTTTGCAATTTGAGTACCAGTTTTACCCTCTTCAGAAACTGTTTGTTTCTGCAGTTTCACCCAAGCCAGACCAACAGTTTTTGGTTTTGATAAAACAGTTGTGGAACTGTTAGTTGGTTTGGATGTAACAGTTGTAGAACTGTTAGCCTGTTTTGGCTTAGCAGTTTTAGAACTGTTAATCTGCTTTGACTTAACAATTTTAGAACTGTTATTTTGCTTTTTGAAACTTGGTTTTTTGGTGCTACACAGCTGTGGGTTATAATAACAGTATTGAGCCAAGTGATTGGATCTCCCACATGTATAGCATTTTTTAGCTTTCACAATAGGCAAACCAGTTCTTTGTGACCAGAACTGGTTCCTATTTCTTTGATTTCCTCTAACGGGTGCTGACTGAGGAAACTTTTGTACACCATGCTTTTGACAAGTGCATGTAGGCATTTCAGTATGCCTTTTTACAGATCTGGGTTTAGTCTGTGCTTTTGCAGCCTCCTTCTTGGGCTTTCCAACTACAACTTCACCAACTTTCTCCTTTCCTTTGGTCTTGGTACTAACAGTTGAGCTGTTTGGGTTCTTTTTGGAACTGTTAGTGTAGAGATGGGAACTGTTGGCTAGAGTTGTGAAACTTTTTATGGAGTTAACAGCTTTTGAGGGTTTTGGCTCATTGGTGAGGGGTTCAGTGGATGCTTTTACAAACACCACAGGTTGTAAAGATGATTTTGTGAGAATGAGCTCACAACAAATGTGATTTTCATATGGAATAACTTCATCCTTTTTCACAACTCCCTCATTCTTATCATCACTCACTGCATACACAACTCCTTCCTCATCACTTTCAAATTGTGGACTAGCTGACTTCAGTTCCTCTGGTAATGATTCATTAACATACCTATCAGCTACATCAGACATGGGAGTTATGTAGTTGTGATTGTATGGAGGTGGGGTCTGCTTATATCCTAAACCAGTTTTCACCTTGTCTCTGATTTGTGATTGTAACAAGGTTTCAAGTTTAAGATTTGTTGCCTTGAACATGCTCATATCAATATCAACACCCTCCAACTTCTTGGTTAAATCATCAACCTTACTTTCCTTCTCACTTAGCTTCTTTTTCAGACTATCAATCTCCTCTTGAAGCTGCTCTTTTTCTCACTTATGATATTTTTTATCATAATCCATTTGCAGTTCATTGGCTTGATAATCTTTTATTTTCTTTTCAAAGCTTTCAATGACTGCACTTGATTCATATCTCCTCTCCTCCATTTTGCTTAGAGCAGCACACATTTTCTTATTGTGCTCTCTAAACCTTTTAACAATAGCTCTACATTCACCAGGACATAGTTTAGAAGATACCTGAATGTCCTCAGATGCTGGTGAATCTAACTTGATGGAGGAGTAAGTCAATTCCATCAAAGCTTTGTTGTTTGTAGCCTCTTCTGCTTGATCACTCCAATCAAACCCATGGCCTTCTTGTGAGACCAATGCTGAGGAAGTTTGATTCTGAGTTGGCCTCTGACCTTGATTCTGGACTTGTCCACCAGATCTGCACTCTCTTTTAAAGTGGTCAAGCTGTTGACATTTGAAGCATCTCACCTTTGACTTGTCGAATCCAGCCTTTCCATCAGCTCTGAAATTCATGTTTTGCCTTCCAGTCCTTTTGATGAACCTCTTGGCTCTAACAGTAAGCATGGCCATCTGCCATTTGAGATCCATCTCCTCAAGATCATCAGGGTGTACTTGTTCAAGATCCTCATTGGTGAGGGTTGAATGTGCATGGCTGGCAAGAAAAGCTTCAAGCACAACATCTGGAGTGTTCACATCTAGTCCAACAGCAGAACTAGTACCTGCACAACTATCAATAGAGTTAGTTAATGAATGGTTTGATTTCATACCTGAGGATGACAGGAGAGCAGCATTGTGGCTAGGGACAACAGTTTTTCTTTTTCCCTCTATCTCTCCCTCAAACACTATCAAACTATTATAGAGGTCATCTAACTCTATGTCTTCAAGGGAATCCTTAGTCCTCCATTGTGCAGCAAACACAGTCCATTCATCACCTAGAGACCTAAGAAACTTTCTATTTATCTCATCTTGATCAAGCCTAACCTTAGCACTCTCTAGTTGGCTTACCAGCTTGTAAAACCTATCAAAGATTTGGGTGATGCTCTCATTTTTTCCACTGGTGATGTTCTCATAGGCTTGTTTAAGGAGATCTCTTTGGTTTCTCTTAGAGCTAGCATTCCCAGCAAACATCTTTTCCAGAGCATTCCAAAGTTCATGAGCATCATTAAATTTCTTGAATTGATGTTGATACTCATTGGGAATTGCAATCTGGAGGATGCTGAGAGCTTTCATCTCAATCATTCTCTCCTTCTTTTCACCATTTGTCTTTGGTGGTGGTTTCTTCTTTGGTTTTCCAGTCTCATCAAGATCAACAGGGGCAGTGGGAACACTTTCAATGATTTCCCAAACAGCATAGTCCATTAATTGGACATGCTGCTTGATTCTCAGTTTCCACATCTCAAAATCAGTTGGTTTGAGCATGGGAACACGAATGTTTGACCCAGAGCCATTGTTATCAGAAGATCCACCAGAATCCATTGAAACAAAGTGATTTGAAAACAGATTTAAAGAACAAAGCAAGATTGAAGCAAAACCTTCAACTGGTGATCAAAGGAACCTTAATGATAAGGCTCTGATACCACTTGTCAGGATCGGATATAGATTATACCAAATAACAAGAACTAACTTTTGAATAACAAATCAGAGTTGAATAAAAAGTTAATCTTTAACTATGATCACAATCAACTAAGAAGTTGCGGAATCACACTTAATTGATTAAAGAAGGTTTTGAACACAAATCAATTCAATCAAACAGTAGTTTTATTGATTAATCAGAATGATTACAATAGCAAACTTCACCCCCAATCTAACTTATTATGTTAGACGAAGAACACAGATTGTTCTTAGGTTTCAACGAGAAACTTAGAGGCTTAGCACTATTCTGAAAGCAACTTACAATTTTAAGAATGAATGCAAAAACTTAATCAATGAGTACGTGCATATTAGAAATTCTAATCTAGCATTTATATACTCCTTGATCTTCCTTGATTTGCTGACAGTTAGGTAATCTTCTATCTTCTGAGATAATCTTGATGATCTTTCAAATATTTCGGGATATCTTCAAAGATAGGGTTTTCCATATTTAGCTCAACCGAAACTGTTTATTGGATGCAACAGTTCTGGTTCTTCTAACAGTCTTCGGCTTCAAGGTCTTAAAACAGTTGTAGTAGTTTGTACTAACAGTTCTGAACTCTATATAACAGCTTTGAAGTTCACAGCAACTGTTGGTTACAACTGTTTTCATAATCTTCACTAACAGTCTTAACAGTTTTGATTTTTGCATGTATAACAGTTTCAATGACTTAGCTAATTTCCTAACACTTTCAAGGGTAAAGTTTCTGAACTTAGTCCCATGATCACTTCTGAGTTGCTTTACAAACTTACCTTTCTGCAACTCTTCATGTTTGATAAAACTTATTATCTCCAGGGCAGCCTTACTTTTGGCTTTAAGGAATATTACCCAGGTGAATCGTGAGAACTCATCTACTATCACCAATGTGTACTTCTTGCCACTTAGGATTGGAGTACTTATGGGTCCAAACAAATCCATTTTTTAACATAAGCAATGGGTCTGTTATTGAAAAGTTTGCTTTGATTTAAAGGACCCTTTATGTTGTTTACCTTGTTCACAAGCTGAACACAGTTTGTCTTTGACAAATGTTATCTTTGTTAATCTAGAGACTAACTCTTTATTGGATAGCATATTTATATATTTGAAATTTAAATGTGACAGACGTTTATGCCATAACCAACTCAGCTTTGGAACAGATTGGGAATACAAGCAGGTTTCAGTATAGGGATCAACATAATTTAGATCAAGTAGATACACATCTCTTTCTATTTTAGCTATTAATACAGGCTTTCCCTTTGCATTATAAATCGTTCCTGCTTTCTTCCTAAAAGTAACAATGTTGTCTTCATCACACAATTGACTGATACTAATCAGGTTGTGTTTGAGACCCTTGACATATGCAACCTTCTGGAATATAACCTTTCCAGCTTGTATCTTCCCATAGCATTTAGTTCTTCCATGGGAGTTGTCACCAAAAGTTACTTTAGAACCTTCATTTTCTAGGAAATCACTAAGAAGTCCTTTCCACCCAGTCATGTGCCTTGAGCATCCACTATCTAAGTACCATTTACTTGAACCCTTCACATGATATGAAAACTAAACACATTAGTTTTGTTTGGGAACCCACTTCTTGGTGGGTTCAGATGAGCAGCATTTAGCATCTCCATCTTGTTGAACTGACTGTTCAGCTTGAGCAGGAGCTGAGTCCTGTGTAGACTGACCAGCCTGTTCTTGTTCAGGCCTTGAGATTTCAACATCACAGTCCTTAGCCTCATGACCTCTACTTCTGCAGTTGTAGCATCTCCTTCTTCCAATGATTACAGGAGGTAGAGTGTAATCCTTGTGAGAACTTGCTCTCAGTCTTGGGATTATATGTTGTGGATAACTTTTCAACTTTCTTTGCAAGTTGATTTACTTGATGCTCACTGACTTTGGACTTACCTTTGTCAGATCTTTGCTTGTTATCCCTATAAGCTTTACCAACAAACTTCTTTTCCATGAACTTGGACTTACCTTTGTCATGCTTACTGGACTCACCGGTTTCAACAGGTTTGGACTTACCACTGTTGATCTTATTGGACTTACCAAGATCCACAACTTTGGACTTACCATTGTGGTGATTTAGCCTCTGACTTACAGTTGTCTTCCTATTCTTGTAACTTCTCTCCGAGCCAGATAGAGAATGTTGTCTTTTGAAAGGATTTGGATTAAGCCTTTCTATGACTGAAGTTCTTTGAATAGGCTGAGTGCCTAATCTGTCCAACACAGACTTACTATGTTGTTTAGATGTTGAGCACTCATTTTCATGATCTTTAGCTTTCACAAACATATTGAATTTTAAGTTTGGATCATGTCTTTTCTCTAAGGCTGACTTCTGAGACTCAATCAGTTGTCTATCCTCCTCAGGGTCTGTACTTGCTATCTTCTCATCAGCTACATAAGCTGCTATTTGATAGTCACCTCCAAGTATAGCTTGTACTTGTTTAGGAATTTGTTGGTTGATGCACTTTTCAGCAAGCTTTGATGACTTACACCAAGACTCAGTGACTTTTTGAAGTTGGTCAGCTTTGTCTTTAGCTTCCTGAAGTTCTTCACTTAGAAGTTTGTTGATGTGTCTTTGACATTCAAGATCACATTGTGCTTTCTTACCAACATCCACGAGAGATTGATTTTCCTTAATCTCATCTTTGAGTTTAGCTATTTCAGCTTTGAGATCGTTTTGAGACTTAAGGCTGGTCTTGAAATCATTTAGCAAATAATCAAATGCAAGACCCTTTTCTTCATCGGTGTAAGAGTAGAAGTTACTGACCTTGTACATGGAAGCAGGATCCCAATCACTTAGCTTGCTATGTTCCTCAGCTTCCTTCATGTCAGCTTCAAAGATTGATTCGGACTGACTATAATCAACCTCATCTAATTCTAACTCTTCATCTTCTTGATCCATTAGACATACATCATTATCTGAGGTAGATGATTCTGTATCCCAGGTTTCAGCATATAGACCTTTTGCACTGGGTTTGTCTTCTTGCTTTCCTTTCTTGAGCTGAGTATATTTTTTCTTGTATTTGTCAGCTCTATAAGCATTCTTATCAGCAACTGATGCTGATTCTACCTTCTTTGATTTGCACTCAGTAGCAATATGTCCCTTCTTCTGACAGTTGAAGCACATAACATTCTTGGGATCAAAAGAACTCTTCCCTTTGCCCCTGTCAGATCTTCCCCGTTGAACTCTTCTCAACCTTCTGGCTAACATAGCCATTTGCTCAGTGATGATCTGAACATCATCAGTATCACCTGAGTCTGAATCTGAGTGTTCAGCTTGAGATTCTGACTCAGTCTCAGATTCAACAACCAGTGCCTTGGAACTTTTCTTCTTTTTCCGTGCATCCAATGCAACTTCAGTTTTATCCAGAGACTCCTTGAGTTGTTGTTGAGAAGTTCTTTTATGTTCAGTGATCTGTTCATGATTTAGCAGAAACCCATAAATGGACTGTAGGTTATACAAATGCAATGTTCCTCCAGCCCTTAGTGCCATGATTACTTCATTGAACCTTTCTGGTAACACATCCAGAAACTTCAGCACGAGTTCAGCTTCATCTTTCTTAATGCCTACACTTAGTAAGTCATTAATCAAGCAATGAAACCTGGTAAACACATCAGCCAGAGTTTCATTCTTCTTAGAGAAGAAGTTTTCATAAGATCTGTTCAGATGATTCTTCTTCTGCTGTTTGACCAGATCTGTGCCCTCATATGTAACACTTAAAGTATCCCAGATCTCTTTTGCAGATTGACACCCAGTCGCAGTATGCAGGATCTCGTTGGTCAGGGCATTCGCAAGAACACTTTTAGCCTTGTCATCCAGATTGTAGAGTTTCCAATCTTCATCTGTATAGGATACAACAGGCTTTCTTGTTTCCTTTTCAGTTCTGCCAGGAGACGTATCACTGACAGTAGCAAGAATCTTGGGGATTATAGGTCCTTTTGTGATGACATCGTACATACGATTGTCAATGGACTTGAGGAATAGCATGGCTCTAAACTTCCACATAGGATAGTTAGATCCATCAAATACGGGACAGCCTTTTGCAGACATCTGAGGAAATTTGATGAATTGTTACTTGTAGACATTTTGATCTTTCTCAGAATCTTGAACTTTTAACTTATGAAATCGTTCAGCCTGCTCTGATACCAGTTATCGGTCCCTTGGTGAGAATAACAACAAGCAACAGATGTGTAGAAGGGGGGTTGAATACACTTTCTGCGAAAATTGAACAAATCAAATAAAAGTGTTACACAAAGTAAATCAAACCATAATCAATCGAATGCTTTCATTAAGAAGATGATGACAATGCTTTGAATATGAAGATGATTACAATAACTATCAAGTAAGTAACTCTAGATATGTAAACACCTAATGTAAATCTCTCAAACTTTCAAACTTAGCTATCTATAATCAACTTGTGATTATAGATACTGACGACTCTATAAACAGGATTTTATCACAGATTCAATCAACTTATGATTACTTACCAACTTCACAACAAATGTGAATATTCGAACACACGAACAAGTTGGCAATCTGTGAATTTCTTGATCACGTTGAACTGACAAACAGTGAATCAAGATCCGTAACACATACAGTTTGAGGTTAACTGTTTGGCTCTGTAAACGCTGTACTCATTTCCGAGTCGAGTCGTACCTCTAAACTTATCAGAAGATAAGTATATATAATCCTGTTCCTACAGTTCCTAACAAACTGTACTAATCCTAATTTGCTAACTAACTACCGGATAACTCGGAATCTTGAATCTTGAATCTTCTTATCTTGAGTCTTCAATCTTCAATCTTGATTCTGAAGTCTTCTTATCCTTGCCGTAGATATAGAGAGTTAAAAAGATAAATTTAAAACGTATTTAAATTATCTTGAACTGACTTCTTACTTCGGACTGAGTTACTCAGCTTGAAACTCATCAAGCTGAGTTCTTCGAGAACAAACTCGAAATCCAACATGAACACACACGTATATTAATTAACTCATCCTTAGAAGTCATAAGAGTTAGCTAGAACTTATTTAGCAACTCTGTTGAGCTGACTCTGCTTCTGAGCTGAGTTACTCAGCTTGAAACACATCAAGCTGATTACTCGATATATACCTTATGTGACATACACAGCTTATTAAACATATTAATAAACTAACTAAGGTATGATATAAACTGATTGAACATATGCTCAGCTTATACTCATCTTATACTCAGTCTGAATCACTGTAAGTGTTCAGTCTGACTAAGCTTAATAATTCTGTTTAAGTTATATCAAGAACATATCTAACAAACTTAACTTTTTCTCATCAAATCTAAACTGATGAGATTATTTTCCCAAAAGAACTTGTTAAAGACATGCCTATTGTAAAATTTGATAATCATTTATGTGATGCATGTAAAGTAGGAAAACAAGTGTATTCATCTCATAAGTCCAAAAATGTCATATCTTCTAAGAGATGTCTTGAATTGTTGCATATGGATCTTTTTGGACCTTCATCAATCCAAAGTTATGGAGAAAACTTCTACACACTAGTTGTTGTAGATGATTTTTCTAGATATACATGGACATCTTTTTTGAAAACAAAAAATGAAGCTTTTGACAAGTTTAAAATTTTTGGAAAGAAAACCAATTTGGTTGTACGATTATTTCAATTCGTACCGACCATGGTAGAGAATTTGACAATGAAGCGCAATTTGGAGCATTTTGTGATAATGTTAGAACACCCAAAATATTGTAATAGAATAGGAGTTCTAATATAGTGTGAGGGGGCTTATTGTAAATATATCCAAGGGGTATATATACCTTATGCTTAGTGTAAAAGTGTAAGGATTGCCACATTACAAAGAAATAAACCATGTGTTTTTCATGGTGTAAATGAGATTCTTTCTCTACCTTACATAGTTTCATTGCAATCCTTCAATCTACCACTTGTTATGTTCTAACAAGTGGTATCAGAGCAAAGGGAGTAAAGATCAAATACAAATTCAACATCAACAAATCAATTTTTGAAATTTAAAGGGGCTGGAATCAAGAAAAAAGGGGCTGAAATCAGGAAAAAGTAAGTTTCTCGAAATCTGTGCTGGTTGATTGAAGAATCATTGTTGATTGAAGAACCATTGTTCAATCATTGGTATTCAATCATCGCTATCCAATCATTGCTGTTCAATCTGTGCTGAAAAGTTCTTCACAATCCGCTACTATTCTTCAATGAAAATTTTGAAGTTGTTCTCTGAAATTCAACATTCTTCTTCACTAACCATTGGAATGATGATTAAAGTCAACTGGTAATCATTACATTGAAGTACAATTTATATTATATGGCTGTTACATCAATCATTCATTGGGAATTGTGAAATCAAAGTAGAGAGCTCCAAGTTCTACGGTAATTTCAGATTTACGATTCATCATTTTGAAGATTGATTTTGAATTCAATTTGCTTCCATGGAAATTGCCAGTCATTGAATTGTACTTTGGAAGCTTTCTAGAAAAGATTGACTTGATTATTATTGGTTTCTGAAATCTCGAAGTTTGTGTTGAAGAACATCAAGAACAGTTCAGATCTGAATTTTTGATCCATAAAAGGTAAAAACACCTACTGGAAGGTGTTTGTAGGTGAAAGTTTGTTACTGATTGGAAAGTTTGTTACTGATCGAAGAGGGTAGGTGGAGCAGACGAGTTCAATTACCTTGAAATAACAACCAAGTCCAATTGTGATTGCATGCAATTTTGGATTGCATTCAATTGACATTAGAGGATTGCATGCAATTGGATTTACTCAGTTTGATTCAAGACTTAGTGGTTGATTCAAGTTACCCATTTTGATTACATGGATTGCATCCAATTGAATTGATCAGATTGCATCCAATCAGAAGACAACTTTTATTTGACTATGAGAGCAAGAAAAGAATCGCATTCGATCGCAACCAATTGATCAGAAGACTTGGTGCTGAGAACAAGACCACGATCATCGATCGCATGCAATCCCTTCATCGATCGCATGCTATCCAGTCTTTCAAGAGTTAACCCGATTGCATGCATGCCAAGTTAAAAATGACAAAAGTTTCACTAAGGATTAAAATTGCATGTAATCCCTTCATCGATCGCATGCGATCCCTTCGTCAGTTGCATGCAATCCTTACTTTAATTCTTTCAAGTGTTAGTCAAACCAATCGCCTGCAATCCATACTTTAATTCTTTCAAGTGTTGGTCAAACCAATCGCATGTAATCCATTCTTTAATTCTTTCAAGTGTTGGTGAAACCAATCGATTGCATGCAATCCATTTCTCAATTCAACCAAGTGATTGCATGCAATTCATCCTCTTCAATTCAACCAATTGATTGCATGCAACCCATCCCACAATTCAACCAAGTCCTAAACGATTGCATGCAATACATCCCTCCATTCAACCAAGTGTTGGTTCAACCTGGACGATTGCATGCGATCCTTCCTCAATTCAACAGTTTTCGTTTAAGTGTCCAAGCCCGAACCCCCGTCGTCATCCTGACTGATTTATCTTGTCACCTTGATTCCTAAGTCAAGTGTTTGAATTTTTTGACTGAGTCAGGAGTTATCAAAGAGTCAGTTAAATTTATGATGTTTCTAGATTTGGATTTGCTTTCAAGTCCTTTTCGACTTTGTGATGAATGCCTAATATCCTATGTCTAGTCATCCTGTCCTTTCCTAACTGATTTTTGGTTCTTCTTTCTTAGTGTCACCAATTTTTGGTCTCAAAACCGGATTTTGGCCATCCATTCCTTGTTTCTTTTGAATCTTGGTAACCTTTTGTCAGTCATTTCTGAATTCTCATATTTCATTCCTACCTTTCAGAATTCAAGTCTCTATCCTTCACTGTGTTGACCAACATCCGGTTACACAAGTTTTTTTTAGGATTTTGAAAGGTCATTTGTATGCCTTCAAATGAGGATGTATCCGACTCCCTGTTCACGTTATGCATTCAAAGTCACCTTTTCTATAGTCGTACATAATGCTTATTTCACACTATAGAATCATTTTGTGTCCCAAGTTTGTTTGCATCCTTATGTCTTTCAGGATCTTTTTCACTTGTTGTGATTTGGATGAGGTTGATAATTCTTGTTTGAGACATCAGGGATATTTGATTTGGTTGATGTATTCATCTGATCTACACCACTCCTTAACGATCCGTCTTGGCTCACAAGTGGTAGAAAACAATTGACTGGTATCTTTCAACTGAATTATTTTGCATGATGGTCATTGATGATTATGGACATCATGAGGGGGAGATAAGGTTTATTCAGTTGATGTTTACTCTAATGAGATACATTTTACGAGGTATTCAGTCTAGGGGGAGAAGTACTCAGATGCAAGAACAATTTATTCTCGCCCCGAATTTGTCAACAAGGATCGAGAGCAACATTGTAGGGGGAGAGTTTCCCGTTGAAGATTCTAAGGGAAGTAAGCAACATATTCTCCTAAAGATGAGTTTTTATATACTTCCGCTAATTGCCCAAATGCTCAAGAGATCCAAAAGCTGAAAACCTCTATATGCTAAACTGCTAATATAACCGAAGGCGATCAATGCCTTAGGTTACCGGAGCGATACAAAACAATAAGCACAAGACCCTCAAAAAGCTGAAGAGATCAAGACTCCTGTTCAGATTTTTCTACAACTCCTATTCCATTCCAAAGGGGGGGATTGTTAGAACACCCAAAATATTGTAATTGAATAGGAGTTCTAATATAGTGTGAGGGGGCTTATTGTAAATATATCCAAGGGGTATATATACCTTATGCTTAGTGTAAAAGTGTAAGGATTGCCACATTACAAAGAAATAAACTATGTGTTTTTCATGGTGTAAATGAGATTCTCTCTCTACCTTACATAGTTTCATTGCAATCCTTCAATCTACCACTTGTTATGTTCTAACTCTTTGCACTGATAAATGTATTCAAACTGTCAAAGAAATACAGAGATCACAACAAGGTTGTTTGTGAAACTTTGTGAAAGTCTGAGGAAAGAAGCAGAGAAACAAGTTTAATCATTACTAGTTTTGAACAACAAGTAAAAGCCTATATTTGTAATGAAAAACAATACCAAGAGGACATTGTTCAATTAAAAAGGGCAAATGAAAAACTTGTTTGTGAACTAGAAGAAACTAAAAACCAACTTGAAATTGAGAAACAAAGATTTGAAAAGGTTAAAATTGATATAAGCAAGTTTCAACATGCTTCTAAAACAGTTGAAAACATCATTTAGTGTCAAATCCATGATAAGTTGAAATCTGGAATAGGATTTAATCAAGTTCCTCCTCTATTTAATCAAACCTATATTCCTCCAACTAAAGATGCAGTTGAGAAATACAGGAGTGAAAAGGATTCTTTAAAGGAGGTTACTGTTGATCCTAAGTCAGACTTTGACCTACATGAAAAAGTAAGCAGTGTTCAAACAACAAATGTAGAAAATCAAGCATATTCCTTAGGGCATAAACACATTGAAAAACAAAATACTCAAGTTAGAGGAAATCAAAAAAACTGGAATCAAAAGATGTCTCAAAGCTATTGTTTCACATTAAAATAAATTAAGCCAAAAGCTTGTTTTATTTGTAAAAAATTAAATCACATTGCAAAACAGTGTTTTCACAATCCAAATAACAAAAAGGCCAAATGTAAGGTGACATCACTGTTTAGGAAAACTAAAGTTCCAAAGCTAATCGTCAAAGGAAAGCCTTTAGTAATTCAGAGGCATGTGTACATGCCTAAAGGAAAATATGTTAAGAAAGTTAATACAGTTCACAAACATGTGACCCCAAAGAAAATTCAAACATCACTTGTTTCATCAAAAGCCAATCTTGGATCAAGGTTTGCTTCTTATGATGTTGTAAACAATGATCATTTGAAACAAACACAAGTTTTAAAGCTCTTCACTTACTTTAATGTTGATGGAAAACCCAAGACCACTCAGGCTTGGGTTCCTAAAAATAACTAACCCTTTCATTGATGTGCAGGGCATGCCACCACCTAGAAAGAAGAATATATGGCATGTAAATAGTGGATGCTCTAGGAACATGACTGGAGACAACGAATGTCTTCAAGATTTTGAAAAATGTGATGGTGGTTATGTTGCATTTGGAGGAGATGTAAATGGAGGTAGAATAATAGGAAAATGTCAGGTTTCAAATGGAAAGCTCAACTTCTCTGATGTTTTCTATGTTGAGTAACTGAAGTACAACCTGTTGAGTGCATCTCAGTTATGTGACAAGAAAAATAGCATCTTATTCACTAAGAAGGAGTGTATCATTCTTGCTCCAGGTTTTAGGATATTAGATGAAAGTCAAATTCTTCTAAGAACTCCAAGGTATGAAAATGTGTACTTCTTGCTTATGGCAAAAACCTCACCAATTTTAGAAGAAGCTTATTTTCCGTCAAAGGCAACAGCTGATGAGTTTTCTTTATGGCATAGAAGGATGTGTCATGTGAATGTCAAAACTATGAATAAGTTGGTCAAACAAGGATTGGTGAGAGGACTGCCTCAGAAGGAATTTATTTACAATGATCACTGTGTTTCATGTTTGAAGGGAAAACAACACAAATCCGCTCCTAAGACAAAAGAAATCAATTCAATTGATGCTCCTCTACATTTATTATATATGGATCTGTTTGGTCAAATGTCATGAGCATTGGAAAGAAATCCTACTGTTTGGTCATTATTGATGATTTTTCAAGATTCACATGGGTTTACTTTCTAAAATGTAAAGATGAAACAAGTGAGATTCTTAAAGCATTTGTGCTTAGAATTGAAAATCAAACAGGATCAAAGGTAAAGATGATGAGGAGTGACAATGGCACTGAGTTCAAAAACTCAATCTTAAATGAGTTTTGTGATTCAAAAGGCATTACAAGATAGTTCAGTGCACCAAGAACACCTCAATAGAATGGAGTTGCAAAAAGAAGAAACAAAACTCTCATAGAAGCAGCAAGGACTATGCTTGCATATTCAAAACTTCCTGTAACGTTTTGGGCAGAAGCAGTCAACACAGCATGCTATGTTCAAAATAGAGTCCTAGTTATTAAGAATCATGAAAAGACTCCATATGAGCTCCTTCATAGGAGAAAGCCACTCATAAGTTTTTTAAAACCATTTGGATGTCCTTGCACCATTCTAAATACTAAGGACCATTTAGGGAAGTTTAATAGCAAAGTGAATGAAGGATTTTTTGTTGGATACTCTACTCAAAGCAAAGCATACAGAGTGTACAACAGAGTGTCCAAAATCATAGAAGAAAGTGCAAATGTGACATTCAATGAACACACTTCAAATGTCTCAGAAGCTGGTTCAAATTGGTTATTTAACGTTTCACCAACTCCTTTAATGGTTATAATGCAGGTGCACAGTAAAGTCAATCATCTCTGAATAAGGAAGCAACATCCAAGGATTATGCTTTCTTCCCAAACCTTCAACTTGATCTACCAAGTTTTACTACAAACTTTTCATCTTCATCATCTCCAATAGATAAAGTTCATTCCTCTGAAATAGATGGTTTAGCAGACAATGGAATTCAAGATTCAGAGGAAGAAGAATCTGTACAAGAGAAAGAGCCACAAGAAAATGTTAATGAAGCACATTCACAGGTTGATCCAGAACTAACTCATACTACTGCAGACATTCAAGAAGAAGAAGAAATTGATCTAAATTATTCAAATTTGAATTCAAATGTTCAAGTACAGTATCAACCCTCCTCACGAATTCAGAAGAATCATCCCATAGATTATGTCATTGGAGACATTCAAACTCCAATGGAAACAAGAAAGAAGTTCAAAGAATCACTGGAACATGCAAACATGTGTCTTCTCTCAAGTTTTCTCTCTTAAATTGAACCCAAAAAGACACATGAGGCTTTAAAAGATCCATCCTAGATTGAGGCAATGCAAGAGGAACTTCTACAGTTTAAAGTCTAAGATGTATGGACTTTGGTACAACTGCCAAATAAAAAAAGAGCAATTGGTACTAAATGGATTTCAGAAACAAGAAGGATGATAGAGGACTTGTGATAAGAAACAAAGCAAGGTTGGTAGCTCAAGGATATACTCAAGAAGAAGAAATTGACTATGATGAAGTGTTTGCACCTGTTGCCATAATAGAGGCCATAAGAATATTCTTAGCTTTTGCCTCTTACAAGAAATTAAAAGTTTATCAGATGGATGTAAAAAGTGCATTCTTATATGGAAGAATTGAGGAAGAGGTATATGTATGTCAGCCCCCTGGTTTTGAAGATCCTAAGTATCCTGATAAAGTGTTCAAGTTGAATAAAGCTTTGTATGGTTTACATCAAGCCCCAGGAGCATGGTATGACACATTATCAATTTACTTGCTAGAGAATAGATTCAAAAGGGGCACAATAGACAAAACCTTGTTTATAAAGAAAGTACATAATGATATTCTGTTAGTTCAAATTTATGTTAATGATATCATTTTTGGCTCTACACTTCCCTCTTTGTGTAAGGAGTTTGAATCCCTCGTGCATCAAAAGTTCAAGATGAGATCTATGGGTGAATTATCTTTCTTTTTAGGATTGAAAGTGAAACAACAAAATGATGGCATCTTCATCAGTCAATCCAAGTATGTGAATGATATTCTAGAAAAGCTTGGTTATAAGGATATCAAGGTGGCAAGCACACCCATGGAAACACACAACACATTGACAGCAGATCTTGAGGGGAAGGATGTTGATATACATCTACGCAGGTCTATGATTGGATATTTGATGTATCCAACTGCATCTAGACCTGACATCATCTTTTATGTTTATGTGTGTGCAAGATTTCAAACAAATCCCAAGCAGTCTCATCTTCTTGCAGTTAAACGAATTTTCAGATATTTAAAAGTTCAACCAAAGCTGGGTTTGTGGTATCCAACTGATTCCTCATTTGATCTAATTGCCTAAATTGACAGTGACTATGGAGGAGAAAATTTGTATAGGAAATCTACTTCAAGAGGATGTTAGTTCTTTGGAAACAGATTGATCTCATGGCAATGTAAGAAACAAACCACTGTTTCCACATCCACAGCAGAAGCAGAATATGTTGCAGCTTCCAGTTGTTGTGCTCAAGTACTATGGATTCAAAATCACATGCTTGATTATGGTGTTATCTTTCTAAACACTCCGATTTTCATTGACAACAACAGTGCAATTAGCATTGTCAATAATCCGGTTAAACACTAAAAAACTAAGCACATTGAGATAAGATATCATTTTATAAGAGATTGCAATGAAAAGAAACTCATTCATGTTAAAAAAATTCATACTGATAACCAACTTGCAGATCTATTCACCAAAGCTTTTGATGTGAGTAGATTTACCTTTTTGGTTTATAACATAGGAATGATGATTCTTGATAAGTAATCTGAGTGTTTAAGGATTATTTACAATGATCTTTGCAATTATGAACATGTCTTACACTTTTCATGTTTAGTACAGGTTCACTTCGTACAGGTACTCACTGAATAGTACAGGCTGGTGTATTCTCAGAGTTAGTACATGCTAACAAACTTCACGCCCTTTTTGCTGAGATCAACCTATTTTAATTCTTTTAAATTCAAACCTTCCACTTTATCTGTTCCCGTAACAAACAACCCTATTTCTCTCTCAAAATTCCCTCACTTATTCAAACCCTTTATTCACTCATCTCTCATTCTCATCTGCTACTACTTCTCTCGACTCACCATATCTTCATCTTCGTCATCATCTTCAAGCTCTTCCAATAATGGTTAACTACGTTTTGTTGATACTCACAACATGGCAGCATACCTGAAGAAACCCAAACAATATGAAGTCTTCCATCCAATCATTGAGTTCTTGAGGAATTCCCACATACAGTTTGCCCTCACTGTCAAGCCAACCATCTACATTGATCATATTCGTCAATTTTGGTCCACGGCAGTTCTGATTGACTCCAATGGTACTCATTCCATCAAAGCAGCAATTGATCACAGAGAGTTGGTTGTAAATGAATCCCTAATCCGCACACATCTTCAACTGGATGATGAACATGTATTACTTCTTTACCGTCTGATGAAATCTTCGTACAATTGTCTCTTATGGGGTATGAAGGGGAACTTCGAATCATGACTTTTCTTAAAGCATTGTTTTCATCTCAATGGCGTCTGTTGTGTCACATCTTGCAACAATGTTTGTCTCGCAAGAAAGGGGCATGGCATGAATTTGGGGGTTCTATTGCCACTGCTATGGTCTATTTAGCAACATCTAGGAAGTATAACTTTTCAAAAATGATCTTTGATGATATGGTCTGGAATCTTCAACATACAGCAAATAAATTTTTGATGTATCCTAGATTTCTTCAAGTAATTTTTAACAAAGAACTTCCAAATCTTTCCAAACAATCCAGAATTTATGTCGTGCGTGATCATAAACAAAAAGTTTTTGCTAACATGAGTCACAAAGGAAAAAAAAAATTCTGGTAAAGACACTCCATTATTCCCTACAATGTTGGCAGTGTCCCACAACACTGGTGACGGGTCAAGCTTACAGCCCACATCTAAGAGCACACCAATTGACACCCAACCCACACCATCCACTTCAAACATTCCTCAGTCTTCTATTGTTCCACCTATGCCAAATGTACCTCAAACACAAGCCACTAAAAAAGCTCAAACACAAGAACCTCCTCTCATCTCTTTTAAGAGAAAAAGGACAAAGAGAGCTCCTTCCTCTTTGCGTCCTACACCTTCAGCTGTAAGCCCTCTTGCACAGGATCCTCTTCAAGAGAATATCCAAAGGGAACCCAATGAGCAGTCTCCCATGATCAAGGAGGTGATCACTAAGGAGATGGATGATCATATGGAATGGGCTCATACCCTTGATCTTGCACAAGGTGCAACTCAAGCTAGTATGAACATCACTAAGACCCAATCCATGGCAACTTCTCAGTTTGTTGGTTCTTTGGAAACATCAAACGATGAAGGTCCCAGGTGCCAAGAAACCATGGAGGATGCTGGTATTCAGGCTAGGCCTGAAACCTCATCAATTCAGTTCCAAGATCCTGTTATGGTGGTAAACACACTTAATCCGGGAGAGAACAGTTTTGAACTTCATGAATTGACGGAACAAAATCCTTCCTATGATCCTTCGAAGGTGGTTCACACACCCAATCAAGGTGAGGATAGCTCTAACTTTACCAAATTGATGGCATCTCATGATCTCATGTTAAAGGAGCTTCAAGCTCAAAGAAGTCTTCTTCAATCTCAGCAAGATGTTCTAGCAACCTTAACAGCGATGGTTAAGAAACTATTGAGGTCCTCCAAGTCTACTCTTGTTTCATTCTCTTCAAGTCCTTCTGAGGATACTCCCAAAAAGGGGGAGAAAGAGTTTGATAAATCTGCTGCTGACAAGAAAGAGATGGATGAAGGAAACAAATCGAAACTGTCTAAAGCTACAATTTATTTTGAAGCTGAGTTAGATGCACTGTTTGAAGGAGGTCAAGTGCCAGTGAAAGAAAAGGTGGTAGAAGATATGCATGTGAAGGAAAGTGTTGTTGAAAGACTTAAACCTGAGGTGGAAGTTAATATTGAGCAAAGTCAAAATGATCAACCGATACTGATGACAGATCCGAGTGTACATGAAACTACCAAAGAAGCTGAGGTGATCAAAGAGGTACAGTCAAAAGGTAATGAAGTGTCAAAAGATGAATTAGATGTAGCAGCTTCTTTGAAACAATTTAAAGAGCAAAAAGGTAAAGACAAGGAATCTTCTAAGCAACCAAGTAAGCCAAAGTTGAAAGGTGTATCCATATCAAAACCAAAGGATGGACAGAGTGAGCAGGTGGCTGAAAAGTCAAAAGGCAAAAGGCCTTTGGGGATCATAACAACAAAGCATGGTCCTAAATATGTGGAAATTCATGACGACTTGTTAAAGAACAAAGGAAAAGGTGTAGCTGTTGAGGAAGTGAAACTGTCAAAGAAAGAACAATTGAAACTAGATGTTGAATTGGCAAAGAAGTTGGCAGAGGAATTAGAGCAAAGCATGCAACAACAAATTGATGCAGATGCTGAGTTAGCTAAGAAATTACAAGAAGAGGATAGTTTGCACTTAAAAGAGGAGATCACAGCCACAAAGAGCAAGCAAAAGGGAAAAGACGTAAATGGTGACAAAAAGAAGTTCACTGACTTTTTGAAAGTCAGAGGATATAGTGGAAAGAAATTAGGTCAGCAGAAGGGAAAAGATGTAAGTGGTGACAAAAAGAAGTTCACTGAATTTTTGAAAGTCGGAGGTTATAGTGGAAAGAAATTGGGTCCCATGAAATTTGAGAAGGTTGTGGATTTGTACGAAAAGGAGAAGAAGAAGGTGGAAAGCGTGAGTGATGAACACAGAATGGAGGTTAAGAGAAAGGTTAAATAAATGTATGATAGTATTTTAAAACTACTTCCTAAGATACCAACTAGCCCACAAATCAAGAAACAAAAGAAGCAAGTTGAGAGTTTGGTTGAACCAGTTGCTTAAAGAACAAGAAATAATCCTAGAGGAGATCCAGTTGAAACATCTCAAGGAAAGCCTAACTCAACACCTGTGAAGGAAAAGAAGCCTGTGAAAGAGACAGGATCAGAGAAAGAGAAAAGTCAAGAAAAGAAGAAGATTAATGAAGAAAAGATGGCAAAAGTCAGAGAAAAGGAACTTGAAACAGAGTCAGATGAAGAATTGGAAGAAATTAATTTGCCTGATATGCCAAAGTTCAATGATGGAACAGAAGGAGGTAATAATGTTGGAGCTGGATTACTCATTCCAATTGAACCACAGAAGCCTATACATGCAGTCCCATTGGAGATGAAGAATCCAGAGGTGATTTATTGGGATGTTATTTCAGTCTATCCAAGGCATAACATCAGGTTAGTGAGAGATGATAAAACAGAAGAAATTTATGGTCCGTTCGGTGCTATAGTGAGAGTGTTGGGCAGGAACGAATTTATTGAAATGAATGATGTTGGGAAGAAGAGGAGATATGATGAAATAAATGTTACTGATGAGTTGACTATGACTATTCATTGTGATGGAGTATCTGAAGCTGATGTTCGAGCCAAATAGCATGCATCGTATTCTTCAAGAAGGATTTAATGAGGTTACTCGTTGGGAGCTGTTTCGTCAACATTGGAAATTAATGTGTTATCCAGAAGGAGCGGGTCAAAGAATTCTACTTGGTAGACAAAATTTACAAGCATTCATACTCTACTTTGCAAACTATGCTAAAGACAAAGCTAACCACAAGATTTGATACAACTATTGCTAGATATTTGGTAAAGTAGATGCGTTGGATGGTTGAGATGTATGAAAGGAAGATGGAGACGGAGAAGAAGAAGAAGTAAAAGTATTTTTGGAAGCATCCTCAACAGATCAAACTTGAAACTTGAAACTTAATGCTAGTTAACAATAAGTTTAGGGGGAGATTGTTAGAATTTTTGCAGGTTTGTAATACCCGTTTTTCGATTATGTATTTATAATTATTAATGGAATAAAGAGTTGATTATTCGTTAATAAATAAATATATATTGCACATCAGATTTATATTTTATATATATGTTATACTGTCAGATAACACCCTGATGCGCGGTGAGTTCGTTCGAAGAAAATTACGAAAATATCTTAATTTTAGAAGGATTGCGACGCGACGGTATGTGTGGATCGCGACGAAATACGACCACGACAAGAGATATCGGGCGGCTGCCGAAAGTAAACACTCGCGATTAATTAAATGATACTTTAGATCGCGACGCGATCATATAGAGAGATCGCGACGCGATCTCATGACGAACGTGTCTATATAATGTTTTCATTATTCAGTTGTGGGAGGTTGCATTATTACGAATCTCAGACGATATTGAGTGTATTTTGAGAGCATTTTGAGGTACCAATCTGGTGGTTAAGTGTTTGGAGGCTCGGGTGGTCGGTTATCAAAGATCGGAGCGTCGTTGTGCTACCTGTGAGTCATCCGGATCGGGTATAGCATTTGATATATGTGTTTTTACACATATATTCTGTGCCAAAAATTCCAATTGTTAACCCCATTCTGAGGTGAATTACCCGTTTTATGAACTAATATGCTTTATATTCACCATGCAGGCTTAAAACACCCCTTACGGCCGCAAGTATTGGCTTGCGGCCGCAAGCCATAAACGGCCAATATTTGTCGCGAATATGCAATTAATGCAGTGTCAGGCCTCGAGACTATACGCGCGGCGAGAATCTTTTGACTTTGTGGTCCTTGCGGCCGCAAGCAACCCCTTACGGCCGCAAGGAATCTTCGAGCTGCAGCCTATTTAAATAAGCATTCTGCATTCATTTGGAGAAGGCTGGCCTGGACCAACACTTTGGCAGACGACTTTGGCAGAGCTTATGCTCGATTTTTCCACATAAAACACCCTTCTTCCAGCACCATAAACACTCTAAATCCATACCTCATCCATATCAAAGGTGAAGACCAAAGATCGGAGGCTTGGAACATCAAGTGGAAGCTAGGAATTTGCAAGTCAAGGTACACAATAGCTTGGTATACTCTTTCCATATTCTGATTGCCATCATGTATTCATGTATTCCAGTTGTTGTTGTGCTCCTTGTAATGGATAACTAAGTAATTTCATTTGGGCCAAGATGATTCTTGGCTAGTTATGGCAAAACAATGTTAGTTTGACTTTTATTTTGACTTGGTATAATCAAGCTTGTTTAATTCGTAATTCCAGTATATTTAATCATGTTTGTGAGTATTTTATGATACCTTTCATGTGGTTAGATGGTTAGAGTAATCTCTGCATGCTAAAATCACATGATACACAAGATTGATTTGTTGACTTTTTGATAAATCATGTTTGGTTCTTTCTAGAAATGGTATGACATGCATGATTATGGTTTATAAGGAATTTTTACAACATGTTATGGAACACACTAGACACTAGGGCTGTTCATGTTGGTTACTTTGCTCACAATATGGTTTTATGAATGTCTTAGCATGTTAGATGAAATTCTAAGTGTTTTGACTTTGGGTTATGGGTCAAACAAGCTATTATTTGCATGAAGAATTCATAATCTGTTTTTGGGTATGATAAATACAGAAATGAACTTATATCAATGCCATGTAGATTCTGTCGTAAGAGTCCATAGTGCATACTCACATGTGTTGTGCTTGAAATGTGTTAATTCGACTAGAAATAGTGTGTTAACATGGTTATATGTTTATAATGCATATGGCTAAATCTTGAATCCTAATGAGTGGTTTGAGTGTTGCTGAGTTCATGTCTTTGGAATACCCATTTGCATGCTCCTATGATCTGTGACGAAAATCTAGGTTGTATGAGTTGTTGGATTTCTTTGTACAAAATGGGACAGACTGTCAGAAAGGGCTTACAGCCGCAAGCAGACATGCTTGCGGCCGCAAGCCTCTTTTCTTACAATCCTTACTTGCGGCCGCAAGTATAACTACTTGCGACCGCAAGCCCTTATATTTCTGTCAGCATGCTGTTTTTGTTCGTACGCGCTGTTTTTAACCATTTCGACACCTTTTTGGGTTCTGATAACTACTGGATATATTCTCTGAAAAGATGTATGTTTATGTAGTTTGATTTATATGTAATTAGGTGAATTTGTGGTTAATATATAGTCTTATTTTGTATCATACGTGAGAACGTGGATATAATATGCTTTCTTGTCATGTTTGAATGTTTAGATCAGATTCTTGAAAACTCAAGTAATGGTTTGTTTCATGATAACATGATTAGTTTAGAAGTAAAACAGTATGCTCCGCACTTAAACTATATCTATGTCAAGTCTTTATACTTGTTCAACTATCGTAGTCTTTGCCATGACTAGTTAGGATGATTCAAAGGCCCGAATGAACCTTTGCCTTGTTGCTCCGCCATTCTATATCTTCATTCCTTAGTCTGTAGTTTATGCTTAGTTTAGTTAATCACTCACTTCCCAAGTTATTGATTGATCAAATGCCGATGATGATAAAGTACGAATAGCTCTCAGTCCTTGTGGTTCGACACTCGGTCTTACCTAGCCTATACTACTACTGACCAGGTCATACTTTCGTGATTCATGTGTAGTGTCTGCTTCGTAATATCGTTCACTTTATAAATTTAAAACACCGGTGCTCTCACGATCACACCAGCATTCGAGAAGTGATCATCTACAGAGGTATGCTTCTAGTTTTGTGTTATTATTATCACATATAAACCATAGATGCATGATCAAATAAACGAGTATGTTACGATGTTTTAATGATTAGATTGCTATACGATGATAGAAGTAAAGTTAATCGGTATTATATATATATATATATATATATATATATATATATATATATATATATATATATATATATGAACTCATTATAAGACATATATAAGTACTGGATTAATTAGCAATCGATTTGGAGATGTTGAGATTTTAATCAAAAGATCGCGACGCGACGGTCCAGATTGGGACGCGTCGCGACGCGTAACGAACAGAAACTGAATTTGTCGATCTTCGATATTTAAGTCAGTTTGGAGAATATGATATTTACTGTTTTGGACAGTAGGCTTATGGAGGAGATGTTGTGTTGAAATTCTATTGTAGGGTGTTACCGGTTTACGCAGGGATATACCGGATAATTACTGTGTTGACCAGTTTAATCTGAGACTACTGCTGTCAGGTGAGTTCACTCACTTACTCAACATGTTAGAGTTTTGTATATGTTATATATGTTGAAATGAGAATATATATATATATATATATATATATATATATATATATATATATATATATATATATATATATACACATGATATTAGTATGAAATATATATGTTATAATTATTTAATATTATAATTATCTATGTGATTATATGTGAAGTGAAGGGTTGCGTTATATTGTGAAAACGTAACTCGGGCGTAGTCAGACATGTGAAATCCTTGGAACAGCTTGGATAGTCAACTGTGACCCAAAGTGTGAAATTGTTGTTAGTGTACTGCATCGATATTACGTGAATTAATATATTACCATGGATTATTATATGATATATACATACCTGGTGTGGTGTGTAAGTTAGTGTGCTCACTAAGCTTTATGCTTACAGTTGTTGTTGAACTATTTTCAAGACCTTCAGGAAAGGACAAGGGAAAGTCTCCAGTGTGACAGCAATGTTTCCGTACTCTGATTTTTATAAATGTTTTGAGTAACGTCTGGTTTGTACTGTGTTGAATGTTTGATGTTGAAAATAAAATAATTGGATTTTCCTTTTATTTTAATACTGTTAACCTAATACTTCACAAGTCGATATAACCAGTTGGATGGTGTCTAGAATAGTCGCTTCGGCTTGGTTTTGGATTTTCCGAAAGGTCATGTACCGAAAGGATCCTGCCTCCCGACCGACCTGCCTGGCCATTTAATTTGGTAGTCAAAAGTGAATGTATTTAGTAATTGTTTTAAAAAAAATTTGGGACGTTACAAGGTTGTTGGTTAATACTCTTTTGGTGTTAGTATAGGTGGTGGAAGTTTATACAGGCGAAGGGAATTAGTGCAGGCTTGATCAGGTTAATACAGGTAGCGGCTTTTGAGGAACGGATAAGCTTTATTTATTGAAGATCAAGTCAGTCTGCTATATGTTTGGGATAAACTTTAATCGTTTGAATTTTGGAGTGATAGTTATGAGAATATAAAGTTTGTGTCTATCCATAACTAAATGATCTCGATAAGCATCTATTAGATCGCAAGTTTTTTAGATTATCATAGTATAAATAGATGTTGATTTTAAGAACAAAAGATGACGAAGCCTGAAGGTTATACCCTTGCAACTGAGATAGAGTTGTACGTGTATTGATTCACTATGAATTAATATATTGGGGCTTTTCGATTGATATTTGTTTGAGTATTAAACAATTTTTGTTCTTGATCAAATAGTTATTCCGCCAACTTATTTGTTTATATCTTGGGTTGATTTATTAGTATTCGATTCGATCCTGACAAGTGGTATCAGAGCTACTTGGTAGCTTTCGATCCAAGATCATCAAGAGTTCATCAAAGAAAAGGTTTTTGGGTGATCTAAGTCATCATGAGTGACATGGAAGAAAGAGTGTTGGTGACAAAAGTTCCAATGTTGAAACCAAATGATTTTGACATGTGGAAGATACGAAACAGTACATTCTACAAATGGATTATTTGATGTGGGATATCATTGAGAATGGTCCTAAAGAAACGCAAAAGCTTGATGCTGATGGAAACAAACTACCAAGAGATCCACTGGCAAATGATCTGGAAGGAAAAGAAAGGCAAAGTGATATGAAGGCATTAAGTACTCTGTTGCTTGCAATTCCTAATGAATATCAACATCAATTTAGTAGATGTTCAGATGCAAAGGAACTCTGGAATGCTTTGGAGGAAAGGTTCTCTGGAACTAAAAGTACCAAGAGAAATCAAAGATCCATTCTGAAACAACAATATGAGAATTTCAGTACCGGAAAGGAAGAAACAATGACTCAAACTTTTGACAGGTTCAACAAATTGGTGGGAGAATTAGCAACTGCAGGAGTCAAGATTGATCATGATGATGTCAACAGGAAGTTTCTAAGGTCACTAGGAGAAGAGTGGACTATGTATACAGTTGCATCGAGGCAAAGTGATGACTTAGAAGGAAAAGAACTAGATGATTCACTATGAATTAATATATTGGGGCTTTTCGATTGATATTTGTTTGAGTATTAAACAATTTGTGTTCTTGATAATTCAAATAGTTATTCCGCAAACTTATTTGTTTATATATTGTGTTGATTTATTAGTATTAGATTCGATCCTGACAGGCGGCATGCCGATGCTGGCATGATAAGTGTTGTTATATGAAAACTCGGCCAATGGCAAATACAAATCCCAACTCCCGTCGAAGTCGATTATACAAGACCTAAGCATGTCTTCCATGGTTTGGATTGTTCGTTCACTATCTCCGTCGGTTTGAGGGTGATACGTTGTGCTAAGATTAACCCTCGTACCCAAATCCTCATGAAATTTTCTCCAGAACATGGAGGTGAATCGCAGATCGCGATCAAATATGATGGTTACGAGCACCCAATGCCTTGAAACTATTTATTTCACGTAGATATCCGCCAACCTCTCAGCTAAACTAGCATCTTGGATCGGTATGAAGTATGCACTCTTAGTCAATCTATCTACAATTATCCAAATGACATCGTACTTTCGTGGCGTCCTTGGTAGTTTCGTTATCAAGTCCATGGTGATGTTCTTCTACTTCCATACAGGTATCTCTAGCGGTTGCAGTTTATCATGCGTCCGCTAATGTTCGGCCTTAACTCGTAAGCATGTTAAGCATTTCTCGACATACTTTGCTAGATCTCTCTTCATGCCTGGCCACCAGTAATCCATCTTTAAATCTCTATACATCTTAGTGGTTCCCGGGTGTATAGAAAATTTTGACTTGTGTGCTTCATTTAGTATCAACTCCCGAATGTTCGCAAATTTTGGTACCCAAACTCGTCTGTAACGGGTCCATAACCCGTGACTATCCTTGACCATAAGTGACATCTGACCCTTAATCCGTTCAGTTTTTTGATTCTCTTTTTTCATTGCTTCAGCTTGAGCACTTAAAATTGAGTCAAACAGTGAAGTCGTAACCGTCATCCTCAGACACTTCACATTAAGCTGTAGATGGTTTGTCTTGCGACTCAGTGCAACCACTACTACGTTTGCCTTTCCCGAGTAATATAAGATTTCACAATCATAATCTTTCACTAGATCTAGCCACCTCTGTTAACGCATATTCAGATTCTTCTGATCAACGAAATATTTAAAACTTTTGTGATCTGTGTTGATAGTACCCTTAACTCCATACAAATAATATCTCTATATTTTTAATGCAAAAACTACTGATGCTAACTCTAAGTCGTGCGTCGGATAATTACACTCGTGTAGTTTCAATTGCCTTGAGGCGTAGGCAATCACTTTTCCCCATTGCAGAAGTACACAACCGAATCCCACGTGTGATGCATCATAGTACACCACTAGATCCTCCATTCCCTCGGGCAATGTCAAAATCGGGGCCTTGCACAATTTACCCCGGAGGGTTTCGAATGCTTCTGTTGTTCCGCGCCCCAGTCAAAACGAACACTCTTCTTTTTCAGCTTGGTCAACGGTACCGCTATCTTCGAAAAGTACTGAATAAATCTCCAGTAGTAACCAGCCAAACCTAAAAAGCTCCTGATTTCCGTAGGGTTCTTTGGAGTTTCCATTTCATTACGGCTTCTATCTTAGCCGGATCGACTTTAATTTCCTTTTTGGTTAACCAAGTGTCCAAGAAATTGCACTTCTTGTAGTTAGAACTCATACTTGGAAAACTTTGCATACAGTTTCTCTCTCTTCAATGTCTCGAGTACTTCCCGCAAGTGATTCTCGTGCTCGGCTCCGGTTTTCGAGTAAATCAGAATGTCGTTGATGAATACGATTACTGACTTATCAAGCATCTATCTGCAGACTCAATTCATCAAATCTATGAAAGCCGTTGGCACGTTCGTGAGACCAAACGGCATAACAACTAACTCAAAATGACCATAACGCGTTCGAAAGGCATCTGCCTTCTCGAACCTTCAGTTTATGGTATCCCGACCGTAAGTGTATCTTTGAAAAGCAAGCCGCGCCCTGTAACCGGTCAAATAAATCATCGATTCTGGGCAACGGATAACGGTTCTTCACAGTTACTTTATTAAGCTCGCGGTAATCAATGCACATTCTGAAGGTTCCGTCTTTCTTTCTCACAAAAAGGATCGGTGTTCCCCACGGCGAGCTACTAGGACGGATAAAACCCTTATCACTACCTTCATGTACTTGATGTTTCCATTGTGGATACAATCAATCATCATCTCCCCATACACCTCGTTGTGCTCCAGGAAGTCCATAAACCTTCCTTTCCATGCATGGTACTCACCCCTGAACAAAACTGGGGGTTTTGTGTCTGTACCGATAGACATCATTTCATTCGAGCTCGACATGTTGAATTTGATGAATGATCGTTTACTTGTTTGAAAATTGATTGTTCAAAACCTTTTGATAATCACTGTTGATAAGATTTAATTCAAGTTGTCTACAAACTTTAAGGTGATGTGTGAGGACTTAAATCAATTTAATTCAACTTTGAATTAGATCTAGTTTAGATTAAATTCAACTTTGAATTAGATAGAATTTCGTCAATTTAATTCAACTTTGAATTAGATCTGGTTTGATTAAATTCAACTTTGAATTACATGTATTTTAGAGTTTGCAGTCCAAAGTCCTCTTGTTCGATAGGTTCACTTTGTTCAATGTTCAATGCGTGCGATAGGTCACAAGTCCAATGGGTTAAGCACGTGCGATCACAACACTTGGAAATTTTTGACGAATCTGTGATGACTTGTGTGATAGAGAGCTTTGTTAGGTTTATTAATTGTATATAATAGAAAATTACATTTTGGATGAATTTTGTATTACATACAAACTATGAGGGCTAAAATGTAAATATACTCTATGAATATAGAAGCCTATGATTAAGGCTAATCATGCATCAATTGTCACATTCATAGAATATTAACTATGTGTCCATAAGGTGTAATTATACATTCTCTCATAGTTATTATACATTGCAATTGAGGATTAGATGGATACCTGAATCATTATGGGATTATCAATTGGTATCAGAGCTTAAGAAATGATTTGATTGAAGATTGGATCAAGAAATTGCAAGAAATCTGAAGCAATTTGAAGATTTTTCTTAAATTTTCGTCAAAAAGTGGGCTGGAAAATTCAAAAATTCGTGAAAAATTCATACGAGCTCCGATTGCTCTGATTTTTGGATATGTCGTTCATAAAGATTAAAGGAATGTTGTGTAAATATTTCATGTCAAAACTCTTTACGGTTTGAGAGATATTCAAATTTTCGTTTTCTGGGTTTTTGAAAGTGTTCTTGACAATTTTGCCAAAATTCGGGATTTTTGATACTAGTTTTCGAGTTTGGAGTACATAAAAAGTGTTTGTGGAAGTGGAGTTGCATAGATCTGAAAAGAAAAATCGATTTGATTGAGTTTTAAAGTTTCATGTTCTTCGTGTTCTTGAGGTTTTCTTGGTGTAGAAGATGAATTTCATAGAATTTGATCCGATTTGAGTGAGTTAATGTGTGAAAAAGGTGTTTGTAGGTGTAGAAGATGAATTTCATAGAATTTGATCCGATTCGGTTTTTAGAATATCCGGTTTTTGAGACTCGGTTTTTGTGCATACGGTTTTACCCATTGGATTTTGAGAATACCCATCAGTTTTTGAGTTTACCCGGTTTTTGAGTTTATCCGGTTTTTGGTTTTGAGTACTAGGGGTGTAATCGAGCCGAGACAGCTCGTGAGCTACCGACTCGGAAAATACTCGAAATCGACTCGTAATAAACCGAGTCGAGCTCGAGCTCGAGCTACTTGAGTAGGCTTTCGAGCCGAGCTCGAGTTCCATATTACTCAGCTCGTCAGGCTCGCGAGCCTAATCGAGTTTCTACTAATTTACCCTTTTACCCTTTTATATATACATAAATTACATACTCGAGTAGGCTTCCGAGGCGAGCTCGAGTTCCATATGTTTTTAACATTTATTGTTGCAAAATTTTATTAAATTATAATTCAGTCGAGTCGAGCCGAGTCGAACTCGAGAGTGTCGAGTACTTATTCGAGTCGAGCTCGAGCTTGGATTTTTAAACTCGACCGAGCTCGAGTCGAGTTTCGAGCCTCGAGCTTAGGAATCGAGTCGAGCTCGAGCTTGGCACTGTGTCGTCTCGACTCGGCTCGATTACACCCCTAGTTTTGACCATTGGTTTTTAGAAATATCCGGTTTTGAGTTTTACTTGGTTTCCGGTTTTGAAGGATGCAAGGTTTCCTCATCCGGGTTATTCATCCGGTTTTATTTTCTCGGTTTGTTGTCATCGAGGCACATAACATAGGTACAGGGACCACAATTTACATCGAGGTCTGCTTTAAATTGATTTTAATAATAATTACCGAGGGAAAGCAATTTGTCATCGAGAAAAGCAATCTGTCAGCTGCGTGGGACATCAACTGGTCAATATCATCGAGAACTCAACCGGTCATTTTTTTAAATCGAAAACTACATTATTTTAAATTTCCAAGACAATTAATTACATGGAGAAAATAACTCAGCAGCAATTGTGAGGCCAGCTGTCAACTTGACATCGATAATTGTGTTTGGCTTTCTGAATATTCTGAATTATTTTAATATTGCTTCCACGTGAATCGAGACATTGGGGACAGCTGTATGCTTTATCGTGAAGCGCGTGAGAGACAGTGTACCGAACAAAATCGAGAACACATCAATTACTTTTAATTAAATTTCATTCGGTTTTTGCAATAATCCATGCAGTTTTTGTGAGCGGTTTGTTGTCTGTTTGTGCATCAGGCGCGTGAGTCAATTAATTGAGACCTGTTAGCATATTATCGAGACTTGTGCTTACCTGATTGTTTTTAAAATAGCTATCGAGATTTAGGCTTGTGTTTCCGAGATTCAACGAGATATGTTTTTTTTTTAAACCATGAGATATTTTTTTAAAAACAGTACGTAGTGTGTGCGTTAATCGTATGCGGTTTGTTGCCACCTCGATTTAATTGGACCAAGTGTTTTTCAAAACCGTATGATCTACCGTAAAATCAATTACTTTTGTCATACGGTTTTTGAAATAATTGTTTGTGGATTTAATTCATTGTTAATCTAATTGTTTGTCATACGGTTTTTGAACTAATAGTTCATTTTGTGGTTTTATGTGGATTTAATTGTTGTCATCACATTTCTTTTACAATCTGATCAACACAGAAATTCGTGCTTATTGCTAAATCATTGTTGCCAACAATTTTTTTGTTGCCATTAATCAACTCATTCTCAATTGATTTTAAAAATCATTTTAGTTGATTAATTTTGATAAAATCAAATCATTCCTAAACGATCATGTATTTTTCAGGTATCAAGATGAATCTTTCAGATAAGATTCGGGAATTGGAACAACAATTGGAGAATAATTATCAATGTCTACAAAAGGAGAGAGAAAAATACTCTTTAACATGTGATCATCTCTCATGTACTGAAAGACAATTCAAAAGACTTGAAACTAGAAAAGAAAGAGTTAGATGATTGTCTGTGTGAGAAATCATAAGTTTGTGAAGAATACAGATCAAGGTGTATGTATTTTTACATAAGAAATAAGGATCTTGAACTACTATTGCGAAACACAGGTAAATCAAATAAAGTTGCTGAAGAACCGAATGTGAAGCTTAAAACTCAAGAGATTGTTGAATTGACTGTTAAACTTCAAGACTGTGAAGTAAATTCTAAAAAGAAGAATGCCAAGCTCAATGAACAGATTTCTGAAATGTCTGAGGAAATACAATTTCTGAAAAAGGAAAATCATTGTTATGGTTTCAGGATTGACCATATATTAGACGATATGAGCAAAAAGGAGAAGCAGAAAGAAGAGGATATTCGAATAGAGCAGAAAAAGTCACAAACTTTGAGGGAAGAAAACCCACTACTCAAAGAACAGATTGTGATTGACAAGAAACGAGCAAGTGAATTACAAGAAGAAAATGCACCGTTGAAAGAGCTTACACAAGAAAATCCTGATTTAAATACACAACTCAAAACGTTTGAATAGAATTCTGAAAAGTTACATTCTGAGAAGCAGAGAGCAGATGATCTGTCCACGGCCAATGCAAAGTTAACAGATCAGGTGTCCACATATATCAGAGCAATTTCAACTTGCCGAACATAAATATAAATCTTATGCAGTTGAATTAACGCAGAAACGAACATATATTGATAATGCGATGAATAAGATTTAAAGTTTTGACACAAGCCAATGCCAAGTTGAACGACAAATTGTCTTCTATGTTGCTAAATGATAAAAAGATCATAGACAAATTGTGCTTAGAGAAAGCTGAGTTGAAGGAAAAAGTCAAAAGACTTGAAAAATAGCTGCATGTGTCAAATTAATCTTCTGTTCCTCGTTCAATCTTTGAGAGGAATATATCTGAACTGCAAACAACACTAGACACTGAGAAAGTAAAGTTTATGGCTAAAATTCTAAAAACTGAGCTTAGCGCTACAAAACTTGCTGAATCAATCAAGACTTCCGCTGACACTATTAATTTTGATTTAGTTTCATATTGTAGTAGTAGCCAATCTAAGTCTCATTTTTCTGTTGCAGGTTCTGAGCTTTCATTTGACGATTTTACCAACACATCAACTGCTGCGAAGCATCCTAAGATCACAGAATCTGTCGGATCTTCCTATCGAGTGAAATCACCTACACCTGCAACGACTCACTCTCCAAAACAAAACCCTAAACAGAATATTTGTGGATCAGTTTCAAAGTATATGAAATCATCGTGGATTAAAAAGAAGAAACCTTCTGAATCTGCACCAAGTGCATCAGAATTCAGAGTACAGAAGGTTCTTAACGATGAGTTTTCGTCAAATTCAATTCCAACAACGAAGATTCCAAAGAACGAGAATAGAGCTGATAAGTCAAATCATACTTCTCATCACAACAACAGACGCCGATCTTTCTCAAAACTAAGTTCAACAGGGGAGTTTGTGCTCAAAACAGACGTCATGTATCCATTCGTGGTTTACTCAGCCAAACACCTAATTCGTCTGTCAAAAGAGAAGATTTGTAAGACGTCACGCATTAAACAAGAGTTTGTTGTTAAGAATGGAATTCCCCAGTGGCATTCAGGACCAATGAATCGAAAGGTCCATAAACCTGTTATTGTAACAAATACACAAAAATGGATGCCTAAACCTGCGACTAACAAATCTGGACCCAAAAGAGAATGGGTACCAATTTTTGCTAATCCGTTTTGCAGGTAAACAAAGAGAGACATTGTTGGAGCTTAATGAAGATCATTCAGACTGCAGTGAAGATTATTGTGCTCAGTGTGCTGAAATGGTTTAAATCTCATATCTTTCAAAGATGACGGAATTTCCCTGCAATTTCATTCTAAATGCATTTTGTTCAGCATTAGCCCAAGTCTAATGACCTGAGATGCTTATTTTCTGCAGTTTATAATTTCATGATATAACTTGCTTTCTAATGGATTGATATTTGCAGGGGGAGCCAAATTTTTTTTTCTTCACCTAATTGATGAAAACTGATTTTCATGCATCAAGTTTTTTTTTCCTAATAGATCTCTCATTGCTTCATTCTGATACCTTTCTTGATTCACTCATTTGTTGATCTTTTAAAAAATCGCCTTTCATTTATGCGACTCCATCTCACTATCTTATTGATATCCTTCATGTGCTAAATGATTCATTTTTTTCTGGAAACCGCTAATTCATGATAAATTTTATTCATGTAGTCGAAAACGCACCGTGTGAAGGAGTGTAGGCATCTAAACTCCTATGGTCTATCCAGAACCGGAAGAACCTGCCCAGGGAGCTTACCATATTCTAGAGAGAGAAAGTAAGGTAATCTTACTAGGTCATTTAGGTGAGCAGAATCAGTTATCACGGGATACTGATTGGTGTGCAGAGGTAAAATTTAATAGAGAGGGGTGAAACAAGAGATGGGGGTGTTTATGATCAACAGATAATCTGGAGCTTCTATTGTAAAATCATTCTGTGACAATTTTTTCAAAATACCTTGATTGTTCATATTCTATGATTGCTCAAATTGTTCTTGACAATCTTTCTCAAACTATTCATATCTTGTAAATCATTATTGTTGAGACTCACTATGATTGTTCATATCGTTTGAAAGTGAAAAAAAATGTCCTTATGTATCCAACAAACAAGAGATACATACATAAATTTGGAAAGAGAGTTTGAGGGAGAAGTTGAAAAATATTTAGTGAGTTGTGGGTGAGACATGATCAAAATAAAAGAAAGATCCTTACCAAATAGTATACATCTGGGTAACCCAATCTGCTACTGGATCTCATTCGTTGAGATTTGGTATTGAACTAGACATCATGGACCCAGTGATGCAATGCACAACCCCACCCAGCTACTCAATTATCTCTTAAAGATAATTGTTTCAACTTCACACGGAGATTAAGCATATTTCTATTAACATCTCACTTGGAGATAGTTGATATTGAAACAAGGAGGATACCTACTCCGGTCCCCGACTTCTTTCAAGCACTTATCGAGTCTAGAGCTTATTTGAATATATATTTCATTTCTTAGGACACATGTTGGAACTTTAATGCATATCTAGTCTTTCGTGACTACCAGAACATCTTGGAGTGATATCTTATGTGATATTCACGATGATTAGATGGAAATCATACCAGTGCTAACTCCACACCAACGCTGAAAGTAGGTCACACAGTTTATTTAAACTGCTGTGTTAACGAGAATCTATATGATCTCGGTGTTATCACACGGGAACTTTGAGACGGTGTCCTAAAGACTGTCTCTGATACTTTCATTGACATATCATTGTGGTGACACCATCATTCAACTGAATCTCATGATGAGGGTTCAAAGCTTCAAGTGTTCAACATATTCAGGTCAAAATCAAGCCGAATACAGAATTCATGTACATGATGTTCATGAAAAATCCTGACCATCATGAGGGGGAGAAACTTTGATACTTAATTCATTTGATTATGAGCTTATCGATCGAGAAATGATTCATGTGTTGAGGGGGAGACAAAGAGAGCTAAAAAATCATACATGTCTTGGGGGAGCAAAGAAAAGAAAAAGGAAAATGTATAAACAAAAGAGTAAGATACCAAGATTCAGAATAGTGAAAGTGCTTAACTGGAAAATTCAAGAAGTTCTGATGAAATAAATCAGATCTAGAGCTACATTCAAGGGGGAGAGAACAAATATTCTACCTAAATCATTCTGTCTAAATGCTCAAGATCGTGTTTGCTGAAAACCACCTCAAGCTAAACCGTTCATACAACCAATGGTTGCATAACCTTAGGTTACTGGTGAAAATCTGAAAATCACAAGAAAAAGGATATTAATATATGCTATCAAGATTCAAGATCTCATCAAGGTTATGAAGTGAAGACTGTTCTCAAAATTGAAGAGTCTATTTTTCAAAATGAGAAAACATTCTAAAGACATTCAATCAAAGACTGAAGATTCAAGTCTTATCTCCTAAAGCTCAAGAGAATGCAGACTGAAAAAGAATATCTGCATGATTCAAAAGGGAAGATTGTTAAAGATTTCACATGATGCTGAAAAGACATAATATCTTCTATTTCTATACAAAGGGGGAGATTGTTAGGTTTATTAATTTTATAAAATAGAAGATTACATTTTGGGTGAAGTTTGTATTACATACAAACTAGGAGGGCTAAAATGTAAATATACTCTATGAGTATATAAGCCTATGATTAAGGCTAATCATGCATCAATTGCCACATTAATAGAATATTAACTATGTATTCTTAAGGTGTAATCATACATTCTCTCATAGTTATACATTGCAATTGAGGATTAGATTGATACCTGAATCATTATGGGATTATCAAGCTTGACTCGATGAGCCTTTTGATGATGGAGTACACCTCGGTTGTACACTTCTTCAAGTAACACCAATGTAACGGTAACCAATCTTAAAATACTCGATAAGAAGGTAGAATAGAGGTTTGTTTATACCTTGAATGTGTTATACACTTGAGTATCAATGGTTGTTACCTTGAATGCCACTTGGAATCACCTTTTTCTTGAAGAAACTCGGTTGTTCTTCAACAAAATAGTACCCGAGAACTAGTTTTTCACCTTTGAACCTTGAATCTTCCAACAATCAAGAGTCAAATCACGAGTTTGGCTCTGATACCAATTGATGGTCCCGTAATACTACGGATAAAGCAATGCTAGTATGTGTTAGTGTGTGTTGAAATTCGGTTTAGAGAGAGCCGAGAGGTAGAGAGAAACACACACATAAAGGTGTAAATATTATGCAAAGCTTAGTTTCATTAGTAAAGGCAAAGCCTTATATAGGCTTTGCCAAACTTTACAAGAATTACATCTTTGCACCCTCACTTTACAAGTCTAACATGATTTCACTTCATGTCCTTGAATTCAAAATTTAACATCATGAAATACTCAGTATAGTTGTAATTTCAAGCTTTATGTATTATCTATTCATGCATGTTAACTGTTTGACGAAATGCTGAGCATCAATATAATGGAATTTCTAGACATGTAGTTCTGTATTGGTGGTTGTTATGTCTTTTAATTAAACAAAATTGTACAACTACATAAACAAATGCTACAACTAGGCCCTTTTTTAGGTTGTTATAATTTAAATAAATGACATGTAACATGATAATTAGCGAACAAAATATATTTTTAGTATTAGTTTGCTTAAAATATAATTTTTATATATATCATATCATAATAGAATTTATATCAACATGTATAAAAAAAGAAAGGGTTAAAAATATATAATTTCTTTTACCGTAAACATGTAATAAAATATTATAGTAAAATTAATGTACTGATCGATGGACATAAAGTGAAGAAAAAAGGCATTAGTTCATATTTTCAAAAGCAAAGAAAAAAAAGAAAAAAGAAAAAGAAAACGGCCAAATGAGTTCCTCAAGGCTCGAAACTTGTATCTTGTTCATGGTTTGTTGCTCCACTTGCCACCGTGCCACACGTGAGTTAGCTAACATTCTTCAGGTTCAAGATATTTATCATTATATATAATAGTTATATTTATTATTATACTATATAAAATTTCTCAGGAATGTTATGACAGCAGTTTTCTGACTTTTTCTTTAAATAACTAAAAGCTGAAAATTAATCAAAGATGTTGCTTTTATTCAGTAGTTATTATGCCTTAACATATAGTCAAAGCCTGGGTCCAAATCCAAATAACCACAAAGTCTTTTTTTTTTCAAGCCTTCACGATTTGGGCAGGATGCACAAAATTTCCAGCACATTTGGTGTTAGTTAAATCTTTTTGTTTCTTTTATTTATTTCTTATATTTTGCAAAACAAATATGACTTCTTTTTTTTCTTATTTATTTATATACTTAGTTTTTCTATTTTTTTTTTTTGAAAAGCAAATTATTTTAATTAAGGTTAAAACTAGCAAGATGCTAGTATATATTACAACGAAACTACAAGAACAATAAAACCTGGCCTTCCCTAATCAAAAACTAACCCGACCAAACCAAAAGTTGAAACAAACTAACCGAGCCCAACACTAACAAGCCACAAAAGGCGCACACGAGCTTGAACCCATACAAACACGAAACAAAAAACTCGAACTTGAACTCTACCTAGAATTAGACCAACGATCTTGAAACAATCAAGAACATAAATATGAACTGGATCAATGAACACAAACTTGAACTCGGACAATCCCGATCTTAACCCCTTGAACTTTAACCAAACTTGAGCTACTCGAATCTGAACCCTTGGACCCATAAACCCGAACTGAAGCAACAAACCTTCTACCATGAACTGAAGGAAACGAACTTTGGACCGACAAACCCAAACCATGACCAACTATGATCCGAACCAAACATGAACCCCTCCAACGAACGACAAACGGGTCTTGAAAACAAGAGGAAGTAAGTTGTCAACCGATCTTGAACTTGAATCAAACGGTGGATCTTGAACCAACAGTAAGAGATCTTGAAACCCACTGATATCGGCCATATGAACACTCCATCGAAACTTGAAAACCACGAACTTGAACCTCGAAACCCACAACCTTGAAACCATACCGGCAACCACATACCAGAAGCATAAACCACGACCTTAACAACGGGATCTCGAACTATACCACGTAAACTCGAAAGAACAGCGGGACACTTACCGGAATCTCGAACCTCGACTGGTTGTGAACAACAATGACCATGACGGCGACCAATATCTTGAGCCAAAACCAAGTGTAACGACGATCTGAAACCTGAACCCTCGAACCACGATCTGAAACTGAAATGAAGATCTGAAACTCGAACGTTAACCTTGTGAACAACGAACTGTAACTCGAACCAACCACGATCTGGAAGTAAAAGAAGATCTGAAAGTTGAAGTGAGATCTGAAACTCGAACAAATATCTGAAAGTTGTAAACATTCTCGACCGAACTCGCATTCTTGACCGGAGTTTTAAACCGAAAAGAAAAACATCAAACGAAAGAAGAAGAAGGACTGAAGGAGGTTCTCCGGACCGCCGGCTAACGCCGACGGCCGGAGAAGAGGGCGGCGGCGGCGTTGGTGAGTTTAATTAGGGTTTATGGTGGCGGCCGATACCTTCATTTATCTTTTTTACTTAGTTTTTCTATTTGGTTAATTTGTTAACATATTTTATTTTAACTAAAGATTTTAGATTATACTAATACTCATGTCTGTTACAAAATTTATTATTATTATTATTATTATTATTATTATTATTATTATTATCTTTTGATGGTAATTTCCAAAGTGACTCTAATTTGAAAATATAATTGCTAAAAATCTGATAAAAGATCTAATTAAACTTCTAATCTATATTTTAGCGATAAAACTGTTCATGTTTTAGGTATATATAATTTGAAACTAAAATCAGCCAGACTTAAAGTTTTCTATTTTAGTACATCCATAAGATTTTGAATTTAGTAATAAGTTTTGATTTACATTATTGTATTAATGAATATTACAAAAAAGATGTGTCTCAATGTATTCACAACGGATTATATATAGTAAATAAAACTTGATTCAAACAAGAATTTCTATCACAATATGTTTTTATGTATGTTTGATTATATATAGTAAATAAAACTTGACTCAAACAAGAATTTCTATCACAATATGTTTTTATGTATGTTTTAAAAACCGCACAACAAAACATATTTTGAAAATAAAATTTGACTCAAGAAAGAATTATAGCACATTATATATAATAATAATTAGCATGAATAATAAACAGTAACTCCTGCTAATTGTTATACATTATATATTAGATAACTGAAAATTATAACAAATCTATGCCTTGGTGGAATGGTAAGGTATCTCTGCTCTGTCTAAGACGTTCCAATCTAGGCTGCAGCATATTTTTTTTTTTGTTCTCCCAAACATTTTTTTCCCTTTCTCCACGGCATCTTCTTTTTCTTCCTTTTAATTTCAGTTTTCTTTTCTATGTTTATAAGATGCGATTTTTCTTTTTTCTATATAGGATCGATGTAGCATAGTTTTATCACATGCGATTTTTCTTTTCTTTTAATTTTAATTTTGTAATAACAATAAAATTGTATATTGAAATAACTTTTTTTGTTGTGTGATTTTTAGTTATTATTATATACAATAAATTTTGTTATAACTTTACTATATATAACAACTTGCATATAATGGAATAATTATAAAAGTTGACTAAATTATTTTTAATAATAAAATATTCATTGTATACAATAGTAATTAAGAGGAGCTTCATCTCATATTTGTGCATTTTACCCTTTATTTAAATTCACAAACAAAATAACAAATGTTTGAACGTTTAGTTTATATAATTTATATATTCTTATTTTTTGTTTCCCACCGCAACGCGCGGGTACTACCAACTCGTTATATAATATAACAATATATAGGAATAATGAACAGTGCCAATTCTTTATAGTTTTATATAATATTATCTTCATTCTTTTTTTTTTCCGGCAAAAACGGGAACACTAGAGCTGGAGCTTCGGCATGGCCATCACCCCAGCCTAGATACACAATATATATTAATAAATTCCAGCAAGACGCTAGAGAATAAGTACATCAAGTAATACACGATAAGGGCATTAAACACCAATTAGCCTAACAAAAATCAGTCTTATCTTTAAACATTCTATGTTTCAACCAAAAAAAAGAAAACCTTTGAATGTCTCCAAAGTCCTTTGTTCTATGTTTCATTCTAGCACATGATTTTGTTTTTGGCGGTGTGGCAAACTTTGGTATAATGGAAACCTTATGGTCCAATGTTCTAATCCCTACCGCTCCAGCTCTTTCTTTTTTGTGCTTGCTTTTATTGGAAACTGTTGTCTTTCTTTTTCTTTTGTTTTTGCTCTCTTGGGACTTGGGACCTGGGACCCACAGCTTAAAAGATATTTGTTTTCTACTTTTCTTTTCCCTTCTATGTCACACACTCACTATTTATTTATTTAAGTTTTATTTTTATATTTTGATTCTAATAAATTTTTTTATAGTCTTATATGTTTTTCTTTTTAGTTTTAAATATACAATCTTTGATGTATATTAGTATGAATAAATAACTTTTATCGTTATATAATAAGAAAAAGTATTTTTCAGTTTTTAAATTCCAAATAAATGATTTGAAACATTTATACGAAAGTTCTTTTTTCTTTTTTAAAATCTTTCTTTGATTTTATTTTTTTATAGCAAAATATAGATATATACTAGCATACTATTAAATCTATATCTTTAATCTATACCGAGACTTGAGTCCTTAAACATAATGGGCTACAAGCTAGCCTATTGCTTTTCTTAAATTTTAAATAATTAATAATACTAAACTGTTATGTTAGATGTAATTGAAAAAATAAAACTTAAAACAATTTGAATATCAACCAAAAGATGCATTAAAGTTCTAAATGTTTACTCTTTCATGTTTTTTAGAAATTTTTCTTTGGATATTTTTTTTTGAACGACAACCAAGGGAACGAAAAAAGGAGCTTCGGCATTGCCATCACCCCTTCTAACGACTCAAAAATAATTATTTATTTATTTAAAACATTCTAGCAAGTCGCTAGAATTCATAGTACATGGCACCAAGATAAACATAAAAGTACAAAGGTAAGATAACTCATTCAGGGGAGCAAAAACAGATTGAGACCATGACCATGAAAACACCTGTTGTATAATCAGCACCTCCTTCTCAAATGTTCCTTTGCAACTCCAACTTTGGGTTATTTAACCAATCCGACCATAGCAATTTCTTTTTTCCTCTAGAGTTAATCCATAGAAAAGACCAGCTTTGGATGGCTCCGTTAAGAGATATACCATTCGATTCAGAAGTAGGAAACGCCTTCGAGTTTCGCCATTTCCATATGATCCAAAAGAATGTGTACACCGTGACATTAAATCCATCTAACACCTTGTTTTTTAATCCTAACTCCAAGCCCCATGCAATTAATTCAGTCGCTGAATTGCCACCTGGACCAGAAATTCCCCACCATACTTTGATTTCCTGCAGCAGACAAATTGCAATCGAGCATCTTCTGAATAGATGGTCTTCGTCCTCTTCTTCTACACCACATATTGGACACAATGTGTCAGTTTGAACACCTCTTTTCCTCAAGTTTAAACGTGTTTGCAACCTGCCATGAAGTATTTTCCACCCTAGGATGTTAACTTTGCTTGGGACGAGTTTTAACCAGTTTGTAGGGGGAGCTGATGTCCTAGACGACATGCTGTCAATTGCCTTTCTTAATGAGGACACTGTGAAGATCCCGGATTTCTCCAATGCCCAAGACCAAGTGCCAGAACCACCATTCTCGGGTACTGTCTTTAATTGAAACCATGCATTTATATCAATGTTTGATTCTTCAAACTGAGAGTTTACCGAAGCGATTGAGAACCACACACCCTTATTCTTTGAGAGAAGAGGGTCGATATGGGAGTTACGGTTGTAACCGTGAATTGCGATTATAACTTTAGACCAAAGGGCCAATTCTTCCGTCTTAAGCCTCCACCACCACTTAGCTAATAAAGCTAAATTAATTACTTTTAGACTGAATATGTCCAATCCTCCTTTTTTCTTAGGAGCCATAGTGTCTTCCCACGAGACCCAATGAATCTTCCTTCGGTTTAGATCACCTCCCCAAAAAAAATCTACTTCTTATACCTTCTAACTATTTGATTACACCCAAGGGGACTTTGAATAATGAGAATAAGTAAGTTCCCAGTGACCCGAGTATAGATTTGCACAAAACCATCCTTCCACCAATCGAGAGGAGCGGGGATTTCCAGATTGCTAATTTTGATTTGAATTTATCTATAATTACCTGCCAGTTTCTTTTCCTGTTCATTGAAATACCGATCGGTGTTCCAAGAAAATTGAAAGGAAATTCACCCGATCAGCAGTGAAGAGAAAGAGCCATGTGATCAACTTCCAATTTACTTACCCCTATCCCGAAGATGCTTGTTTTTTGCATGTTAACTTTAAGGCCCGAAGAAAGATAAAAACAACGGAGAATTCTCATTAGGTTTGCGGCGTTAATGATTGACCACTCTCCCACAAATAAAGAATCATCTGCATATTGCAGATTAGAGATGGTAGGCCCATTATGCGGAAGTGAGATACCCTTGAATGAACCATTTGCTACAGCACCTTGTAGAGCCACATTCAATGCCTCCGTCGCAATGATAAACAGAAAAGGAGCGAGGGGATCCCCTTGCCTCACCCCCTTTGTCATCGAGAATTGGTTTGTTGGAGCGCCATTAACGAGAACTGAGACTTTTGATGATGATAAGCAGCCTTTGATCCATGTTCTCCATTTTTCCCCGAAGTTCATCTGATTAAGAGTGTTATCAAGAAAATTCCAGCTTAAATTATCAAAGGCTTTGTCAAAATCAGCCTTCAAGATTAATGCTCTACTCTTCCTCTTTTTTAGCCAACCAATAAGTTCACTGATAATTAACGGGCCGTCTAAAATGTTTCTTTTTTCCAAGAAAGCTGATTGTTCTATTATAACCACCGAATCGATAACATCTTTGAGCCTTTTAGACAGCAGGTTAGCAACAATTTTGTACAGGCTATTTATGAGGCTGATGGGTCTAAATTCAGATAAGTAGATAGGATTTTTCACCTTTGGAATTAATGAGATAAAAGAGGCGTTAGCACACGAATCAAACATTCCCGTAGCTTCAAAATGAAAGATTGCATCAAATATCGCCGGACTAAAAATGTGCCAGTACTTTTTGATCAAAGCGAGTGATATCCCATCTGGGCCTTGTGCCTTTTCGCCATCACAGCTCCACGCTGCTTCTTTGATTTCCTCCCTAGTGAATTGACTTTCGATCGACTCTTTTTGGACTGAGGAAAGTTTCTTGAAGTTGTTACTGGAAAAAGTTGGGCGCCTGGTCAAAGGTTCATTAAATTTTGAAGTAAAGAAATCCAATGTGATACTCTTGATTCGTGAAGGTTCTTTAACCCATTCACCATTTATCGACAGACCATGTATAAAATTCCTTCTTAAATTTTTCTTTAGAGTGTTGTGGAAGAATTTTGAATTTTCATCCCCGCATTCAATCCATTTCAGCCTAGACTTCTGCTTGATGTCAAGTAACTGCAATCTTTCCATTTCATACAGCTTTTGTTGTGTCTCCATCCTTTGTTTCTTTTTTTGTGGCGTCAAATTGCCTGCTTCTGCTAGCAGATCCAGAGAGTTTAAGGTGTTAGACAACAAAAACACAGAGTTGGAATTACCTTCTCTGCAGGAACTCCTCCAAGTCTTTAAACAGTTCTTTAAATGTTTAATCCTGACACACCAACGAACAATAGGCGAAGCCGACCTGCAGAAGGCTGCACTAGAATTCCAGCTCCGAGTTATGACGTCTTCCAGCTTTGGATCCTCAAGCCAGGAATTAAAGAAGCGAAAGGGAGAGGGACCAAAGTCTGCTACATTAGCTACCAGTAACAGGGGGCAGTGATCCGAGAATTTCCTGGGCAGAATTTCGACCGATGGCAAATTCCACGATTGGAAGAATCTGTTTGATACCAGGATTCGATCCAATTTGCTGAGTTTCATGCCATCTGAACTGAATCTGGTAAATTTTCTAGCTCCACTCCTGACTTCAGAGAGTCCACACCTAGTGATGAAGTTGTTGAAATACGCCGCACCTGAGCTATTAAATACCGTCCCCTGTCTCTCATTTTCCTCTCTGACTTCATTAAAATCCCCTGCTACTACCCACGTTGTATCTTGGTTCAACGAGATAACCAGCTCAACCTCCTCCCACAGTCGCTTTTTCCTGCTCAATTGTTGTGGGGAATAAACATTTATCACCCCCAAATTAATACGAGGCGAAGACCAGGTTCCTTTGGTGATGAGATAACCATCACCACTAATTTTTTTCATTCAGCTCGAAAGCATATGTGTCCCATACCGTTAATAAACCACCAGACCTCCCATTTGATTCCACGAAGGTAAAATCGAAATTATTGCTACCCCAAATCGATCTGACATAACCCACCGAAATTTGAGTCGACTTTGTTTCTTAGACAAACAGGAGATTTACCTTTTTGGAAATACGAGTCTCCATCACGTTCTTTTTTTTTAGACCACACTCCATTCCTCTGATGTTGTAGCTCAATAGATTCATTTGATACCTTGTAGTCCCCTTTCATTAACAATTTCTTCTCTTACCTCCTCCTCGAAGTCCTCTAATTGAAACCCTAGTTTACTCCCTATGTCTATCGTTTGTTGGACCTTCATACTCGTGTTGCCTGATTTCGAGAAGGAAGAGGCGTTCGAGTTCCTCGATAGAATTCTCCATGGACCTCTCATTACTTTCGTTAACGATGAGGATGCCATCCCCCGACCTGCTCCTGCACGAACTGTCTTCTTGACCTGCGATTGAGAGTGATGGGTCCGCTGGATTGATTGTGTAGGGGGCCTGGAATTAAAGTGATTAGAAGGGGGCCTATTTAGATCAATGTACTTTTTTCCATTATCACAGCCCATCCTTTCACCTGTTGCTGGGCCTGAGTTGGTCGTACTGGGCCTACCATTTTCAAAACCCAAATTCATGTTTTCATGAGGACCATTTGGAATTCCATTTATATTGTTTAAATTACCTGCCGTTTCATATACCACCTCGTTATCAGATTCCATGATTGCATCATTGGAATTAGGGTGGCTGTTTTCGCTTGGTCTCGATGTATGCCCCTCCACCTTCGACCTTTGAGTTTCCCCTTCGAACATCTCCGGCGAGATCTCTTGATACCCTTGATCATTTTCCGGCGATTCACTATCAGCGTCATCATCAAAAAATTCTTTCCTTGAACTCTGATAACCGTGTTCTGTCGATCCATATTCAGACCCTTCTTCGTCTGACTGACACAAAGGGTTGAGCAAAGGCATTAGTCTCAATGATTCGAATGCATCTTCTGTAATTCTGACTTTAAAAGGTTTCCCATCTACTTCGAGGATCTTCGAGACATTGATCAGATCAGAGTTCGAGGTTATTATGCTAACCCTTCCAACTGCAAGATTGCTATTATCTCTGTTGCATTCCTCCTCTATTATGATCTCCCCTTCTGATTTAACAATTTCTCTAAATGTATTGCCTGCCCAAGCGTGAGGAGGAACACCAATAACATTTAGAGAAGCTAGCCTTGTTTTAGGATACCTGTCCGGATTCCATCTTTCCAACTTTGAGAGCCAATTTTCCCATACGTGTGATGATTCATTTAGGAATTTTGTTGCTTCATCCTCCGAATTGAACTCCAACAGCACCGAGACTCCGCCCATGTATTTGAGTTTCAGGTTGTCACACCCTTCCGCTTCGAAACCTGTTCTGAGATTGTGTAACTTCATGAAAGATTGGGTCGTGCCTACCAGGCAACGAGAAAGCCATGCATAGGAATCTGGGATTGCATGGATCTTAACTGAGACTTCACTTTTCTTAATTCCCATTACTGCATCTTTGAAAATCCTTCCGATTGACACTCTCGTTTCAAGGTTCATAGCTCTCCTGGCTTCTCCAGTTTGATTTTTGGGTTGAGCTGATGCTTTCCGCTCATATCTTGCTATATTAACTGAGATGTATACCCCGTCACAGATTGAACCGTTTAACTTGTCTTCGAGAATCCTCCAATCCTCTACATTCAAGAATCTTACAAAACCAAACTTTTTCCTGAACTTTGATAGCTTACTTGCCACGTACATATCTGCAGCTCTTCCATACTCCTGAAAGTGTTTCCAAAGCTTCCTTTCATCTGTGCGATGGTCGAAATTTGTGAAGTAATACGTTGTGGTTAGCCTACTCCAGTCGAAACTTCCTGAATTCCTCTTGTGTCGTTTCTCTTCCGCTACAAATCTTGTATTCTTTGCTCCTGCCTTGCGATCCCTCCTGGTCGTCACTTTCTCCCAGCCTCCGTCACCCATTTGTAGCTTCAATGTTATTTTAACTCCACCGAGTTCCTCCTCATGCTTGGAAAGTTTCTAGATTTTCATCGCTTCGGAAAACCATTAAATTCTAGATTTTCGTCTGATGTGAGAATTCTTTTTTTCTTTGGATATTGATTTGTATTTTTTTATTTTAAAACCTTGCCGCAACGCGCGAGGATTAAGCAACTCGTTATGTATATATGTGTGAAAGTATGTTTTAAAATCCCGTCGCAACGCACGGGTAAGAGAATCTCGTTCCTAACAATTGTTAGGGTATATAATATCAGCAATGTTGGGATATACTAAGAACCAAGCACGCAACGGAAGCAATAGATATAGGAAACATGCACAAAAAAAAAGAAACCTAATGTATCCCAATGGTGGTGATCTTTGCAAAAAAAAAAAAAAAAAAAAAACACATGCAACAAGAATTCTAACATGAATTCTCTAACAAGATATTTGATTGTGCAATTTAATAGTATATGGTTGTTTATCAATTGATTTACTTAATACAATATTACTAAAAAATGATATATGATACTATTGATACTGATTTAGAAATAATGATATTGATGATGCATTAGAATGTTCTTGGTTGGAGTAACATCATCATGAAACTATTGTTGCCTGCACCTAAACAATTACTAAACAAGAATTTGTTTTGGGGTCATCACATCATCTTATATATGGATAGAAACGGGAATCTTAATGACTCAACGTTACAATATATGTCGAAGGTTTTAATGTTAGTCGTGCTTACACATGCTTGAAACCCAATATGTATAATAGATGGATCATGTACGTAACTCTATAACAAGGATATCGTGACATATGCGTTGTTCGAATCGATATTCAATTCCACTGGATCTTATTTTACACATAATATTATTTGCATGTTTACACCGAAAGAAATCATGCCGATTATTACATACATAATAATTAAGCACTACATACATATATAATGCATGATTTCAACCACCTAGTAAGATGCATATATAGTTCACCCTCAATTCCACTTAATCATCATCGATCAGATCAGTTTTGAGTTTGTTTGTAAGCAGTTGCCTCTGCAAACGTGGAGCAACACTTGCACCCTTTGTAACGTCCACCGCCACAGCAACCGTACCTGCAACCTTTTCCTCCACCTTTACCGTACCCTCCACGTCCACCACCACGTCCACCCCCACCTTTGCCGTAGCCTCCACCGCCGTTATGTCCCCCACGTCCACCACCACTGTATCCTCCTCGACCACCACCACCACCACGGTTGTATCCTCCTCGTCCATCAAGCTCGCCTGTATATATTGTTCCATGTTAGTCGTGCGTATATACGTTGCATAATATATTATGCCCACATCATCGCTATCTCTCGGTTTCCACAGCCCTTCAACCCTTCACGACCTGCCACGGGTATTGTTTTTTTTTTTCTTCTCTTCTCTCTCTTAAATATTATAATATTTAATATGGGTTAGAGAGGGTTGAATGTAGGGAATGATGTGAATGTTGATATGGTAGTGGATTTGGGAAGGTAAGTATATGGGTTGGATGCTCATGGTCTAATTGTGGGCATATATGAATAGAACTTTACAATTAAAAATTAAGTATCAAGTATAATAAATTAGTAATATATATGCACCGAGAGAATATATTAATTAAACACATAATTAATTACTAAAACATTTAATTACTTACCGTCAAGGTCGGAATTAGTTAAGTCATTAGCTGCGACTTCTGAGCTGATGAGAAGAACAACAGCAAAAGCTAGAGCAAGAAGAAGGAATGTCTTTGAAGCCATTTTCAGGATGAGGAAAATAGGGTGTTACAGGTCTCTATTTAAGGAAAAATTTTAAGCAAAAGAATAAAAGTATTATTATTATTGTGGCCCATGTATTGGTTGGCTGTTGAGGAGGATCTGGCCCGACACTTCTTTTTCTTTGACATTTTGCATTACCACCCAAAATTTGTTGATCGATGATTGAATGCATTATAGATTTGGTAGGTAACACAATATATTCCATTTTCAGATAACGATTTTGGAAACTTTTACTATCTTATCCTTGTAAAATATCACAGGCAACAGGGTCACTTATGTGCAACACATATGCCTAGCTAGTTGCTATATAGCTTGATTCTTTCAAAATCTGCTAAAGTTGAAATTTTTTTGAGAAAATCATAAGCCATCATCAGTATACATCTCAAACAACTCATGTCTTCCCATATATCACATTAGAACGCCACATCGTCTTCTCCTTTCATCCCCCTTTCAACCCACAGACCCTTATATCCATCTCACATTCATTTTCTTTCCTTTTCTAAAATAAATAAATTAGGTAATGACAAAAGAGAGTAGAGAAGAGAGAGAAAGAGGAGAGATTGTGTGTTTATCTACAAGTTACCCGGTTACCCAACCAGGGAGGATAAAGGGTTTCAACCGGTGGGAGAGAAGGGGGCCGATGGTGTTCATCTCATGCCACCTGTAGTCGTGATATATATGATTGACTGTCACATCAAGAATTCTAGCATATGACATGTTCGGTAACGGGCTTACGGAAGATTACAGGGGCTTCAGATTTTAGTTTTTCTAATCTCCAGACCTTTAGCCTTGTCCGAGTTTGAATATCTTGAAGGATTATTAAAAACATAATCATTTATAATCCCCCAAATAAAAGTTTTTCCAAGTAGTGAAGTAGCTTATGGATTAAATGTCGGATAACAATTAATCATCCCTAACTCCAGGCCCAACCCCAACCCGAGCTCCAGTTCCAACTAATTTCGACAAAAACATCTTATAACTGTCCTATGAGCCATGACTAAACAATCATGACTAACCTCCACATCAATATATCGTTGTCATTACCAATACTCGAACCACATAATATTAATTTATATTAATTTTATTGGTTGAAGAAAGTTTATAAAAGATATTGGTTGCCAAGCTCGTTAGAGGAATGATGAGCAAATTAAACAACGACGAGCACATGAGTAAACACCTCTACTGGCTTGATCAACTTGTCCTTATAAGTACCAAAGATTAATGTCATCGACATATAAACAAATTAAATGATAACTCCTTAATTTGATTCATGATGATAAACAAATTAATTGGATGTTCGATGCTTTGTCTGTATAAATTTACTAGCATGTTCCATATGGACCTAGGCTATTCCATAGGAGACTCTTAAGTAATTGGTATTAGGGTTGTAAATTGGACAGATATGATCGGATCTTTTAAAGATCCGATCTAATCCACAAACCCATTAAATTGAATTTGAATATGATTCATTAGTATAGAGATCCATTTTATTAGATTGGATAAGATATATTACTAATAGATCTTGATACATATCGGCCCATTTAATATATTCACTTATTATTATTTATATAATAATATATAAGATATTCTCCCCACCGTTACTTCATCCTCACCCCCAACCCATCTCTACCCTACTCCACCACCTACCGCCATCACTCGCAGTTGCATGTGCCACAGGCGGTGGCGGTCAATGGCGGCAGGTGGTGGCGGGCGGTAGTAGGAGGAACGGCGGGCGGTGGTGGGTGGTCGGCGGCACGTTAGATAGTGGTGGCAGCGGTGACGGTGATATTGGTTGTGGTCTCGTGGTAGTAACGGACGACGGCGGGTGGTAGGGTTGAGGGTGGGCGGTGGGCGGTGGCGGCCGATGGCAGGTGGTAGTGGGTGCTGGGTGGTGACGGTGGTGAATTATATATTGATGATCGTTAGTAGTACGTTGTTAAAATAAAATAGTAGTTTAATATTAAATTGGTCGACCCAGATAAATCTTGGATTGACCTATGTAGTGATCCAATTAAATAAGACGACATATTGAATTGCCTATTGGTTCCATGTATCTAGTTTTTTAACACATTTGATCATATAATGGAGTAAATTGGATCGAATCGGATCAGATCTAGATCAAGACCCGACCTATTTACACTCCTAATATCACTAATTGGTACGTTTGCCCTCTTTGCAACGAGGATGAGGAAAGTGAAGAGAATTTGTTCAGTTTCTTATGACAAGTACTAATGGACCTTTTTTACCGGGTGCAATGTCTTATAAAATTGCTACAGTGTAAGAAAAATACTGACATTAAAGGAGAAAAAGAGGAGGTGATCATCGTTGCCATTGATGTTCCCTAGTCGTCTTTCTTGAAGTTACACAACATTAAGGTTTTCAAGACAAACCTCTCAGTACTCAAGCAAATTTAGCAAGTCATTTATTAGTTTAGCAATTGGTGTAGAAATCTTAGTAGCAAATGGTGTCTATCTCATTTATGCAAGGCGCTGCTCGCTTATCGTTGGTTACATAACTCAAAAAAGATTTAGGAAAATAATATATTCTTATACTAAGATGGCACGTAAAAGCTATCATATCTCTTTTCTTGCATTGTTTATTTATTGTAATATTTGTGTTAATTATGTTATGTAAGAGGATAAATAAAAAAAGTACAAGAATATTCGGAAAATTTATTATTTATTTATTTATTTATGAGAGTGATGGGAGTTAGTATGGGGATAGAAGTCAAAACGATATTGAATAGTAATTAATATAGGTATGAAGTCGTGACAAGTTTTTAACTTATAGCGACATACGTAGGTGGTCAAATTGGACTTGGTCACTGCATATCTGAAACCCCATCCATATGAATTAATGGATATTAATATTTAACGGTCCCCCATCCATTTACGTCTACATGCCGACATTATAAATTTAATGCTCGCGCGTAAAACAGAACAGACAATAAAATAAAAATAAAGATATGACAAAAACAAGTGGGTGATGCATGGTCTTGTCAATTTCTGTAAGATCACCGTCTTGTAGAGATGGGCTTTTAGGACCGACCGGACCGGTCCAACGAAGACCGAATGAACCGAGCCGGTCCAAGACCGGTCCAAGACCACGGGAGAGAGAAACGGTCCGAACCGGTCCAGGACCGGTCCAAGAGCAAAACCGGTCCAAAACGGTCCGTGAACCGGTACGAACCGAGCCGGTCCAACCGAAAACCAAAAACTGAAAACCGAGCCGGTCCAACCGAAAACAAGTCACTTTTTTTTCAAACAAAAAACGAACCGAAAACCGGAAAGTTCTAAACCGAAACTAAAAAAACCCGAAAATGTCTAAACCGAACCGGAAAATATCCGAAAGCTGAGCCGGTCCAACCGAAAACAAGTCATTTTTTTTTCAAACAAAAAACGAACCGAAAACCCGAAATTTTAAACTGAAACTAAAAAAAACCCGGAAATGTCTAAACCGAACCGGAAAATATCCGAACGAAAAACGGACCGGTCCAGGACCGAAGTCGGACTGGTCCGGACTTGGACCGGTCCGGAAATGGTCTAGGACCGCCCGAAAACCGAATTTATCGAAATGGTCTTACGCGAAGACCGGTCCGCCGAGGACCGGACCGGCCCGGGACCGACTAGGTCCGGACCGGACCGGACCGGCTGTGGTCCAGGACCGATTTTGCCCATCTCTACCGTCTTGTGTCTCAAAATAGGACACTTGATTAAGAAATATTTGAACATATTTAAAGAACGATTATTAATTTTTTTTTTGAAAATAAATACCATTACCAAAAACCACAGTACATAGGTGCAAATTGCTGCACCTCAACCAAACAGACAGGAAAACAAACAGCAGGGAACAAAAACTATAACACAAAATACAGCCCACGACCGAACCAGCAAAAACAAGAAAACACAACAAATTACGCCCTTATGCTATATATCTTTATAAGTAGAAAGATATAAATTCCTATTTTACAAGTGTACCAACTATAGTTATAACTGGTTGTTAAATACTATTGGTGTAATTTTCCTTTTTCCTGTATTTTGTAATTGTTTTGTTGCTTGTAATCTTCTAGCACCTTGTTAGTTTTATAATAAATTTGGGTCCTTTGGGAGGGGGTGATGGCCATGCCGTAGCTCCCGGCCTTGAGGACCTTGCTTTGCCGTTCAAAAAAAACTTATCTTGTATATTGTAATTAGAGTTAATTACAAAAATGGTCCCTGTAGTTTTCACGAAATTTCACTTTTAGTCCTTTAATTTTAAAAACTACAAAAATAGTCACTATGTTTGTCATTTTGTTTCACTTTCAGCCCTTTAGACTAACAGCTGTTAACTTTGACCGTTACTCAAAGGGCATTTTAGTCTTTTTCCACCGTATCCTTGTTACCAAACAAAATTTACCTATTAAAGTTATTACCAAACATGTTTTTTTCAATGTTTTCTTTTTAACCTTTTATTACCAAATACTCACCTCTTTAACCATTTTATCACCAAACATACACACTCTTTCTAATCACTTTATCACCAGCTCAATTCCTCCATCATCTGTTGGGTATTTTTTTTTTTTTTTGAAAAGCCAGAAGCCACCACCTCCACCCTCTCCATTGAGTTCATTCTCTCTCTAGTCTCCTCAAGCCACCACCACCACCCTCTCCTCAATCGGCACCGCCACCACCTTCCTTTCCGCTGGACGCCACCACCACCTTCCCATCCGCTGGACGCCACCACCGCCGTCTTCCTCTTCCCTTTTATCGCCTGAGGTAATATTTAAAGTTAAAGGATTAAAAGTGAAATTTCATGACAACCACAAGGACCATTTTTGTAATTAACTCTTGTAATTATTTATTGTAGTGTTTTAAATATAATAAATTGATTTTATAAGACAAAAAAAAGAAAAAAAAATACGACTGATAACCTATATTATATTATTACACCTTAATAGCATGTGTCCTATTTTTTTTAAAGATAAAAAACGCCGGTAAAATCAAGAAATAAAAAAAACTAAACCTTTATGAAGCAAGAGTTAAACTTGCAACCTCTATGTTGTAGAGAAAGGCCTTCACCAGCCTATGTAAGTCATGTTTGAGTAAAATGTGTAGTTGAAAATACTTATTTGTCAAAAAAAATTCTTGAAAATTCTATGGTTATATAATTCTTTATGTAATTATATAAATTGTAGTCATTCGATTTTATACATACAACTATATGTTTTTTTAAAATTATATTAAATAAATTTACGTTAAAAAGTCATTATAATCTTACCCTTTTTTAGTTTTTATAAATACATCTATTTTAAAAATCATTGACTTAAAGTTTACAATAAATATTTCATAGTCGAAAGAATCACAAATAATATAGAGAAGCCTTATAAAAAGAGTTAATTGTCAAACAATTTTTTATCTTGTATAGCAAAATAAAAAACAAATAAAATAAAATGATGTGATTAGTGAGCTTGCGTATAAAGAGAATGACAAAATATTAAACAATAGTATCATAAAAATATTATTAAATAAATAATTTAGTTTACAATATACAACTATAGTAATTTAACAAAAAATAATAGTAAATGATAAAACAAAATCAGGCCACTAAAAAAGCATGTTGGAAAAATGAAATCAATAGAAAACTGTATGAGCCAAGACTCGAACTTAAGGCTTCTCCAACAATCACAGCACGCCTTACCAATCCTTCTGATAGCCAGGTTGGCTATGCCCTTCACTTTTGAAACCCATGTCACGGGTTCATACCTCATTGTGCCTATTTTTTAATTCTAATTCAGTCTTTTATATTTCTTTATTAACTTTTGTGGTAATTCAGATTCCCTTTTCTTTTTTCTCCATTCATGGTTTACAATTTATTCTTATATTCAAACTGTTAGTGCAATCAAGAGATTATATATATATATATATATATATATATATATATATATATAATTTTTGATGATGCAATTTTAATAATAAAATTAAAAGAAAAATATCAATATAAATCCAAGTTAATATGAAAATAATAAGTTTGGCAAAATAATGAAATATATATTTGTGGAAGATCACAACACTGATAAAAATTCACAGAATATATATACTGCATATTTTACTGCCAAAACTATAATGATGGGTGAAAATAAAAATGACAATACGATCATAATTAAATATATATTTTAAATGTCATTTTTAATAAACATATATTTTCACTTATAAAAATGTTCCATATTGCGTTAAAATGATATCTATTTATGGAACAATGTTTTTATAACATTTTGCCAAATGATTTGAATAAGTATAATTTTATAAATTGGCAAAAGTGAAAATACGTATTTTAGAATACATGATAAATATTCTTTAGAGGTATTATTATACTGTGTATTAAATAATAAGGGTACAATAGGATATTGGAAGATCTTGCAAGTACATAAGGTGTCATCCTCTCATTTAAACATGTGTTTAAATTCTTCCAAAAGCTGGCAGGGTGCTCCATGGTCGAAGCACGGAAGATGCACGGTCGACCGTGGCTTCTACCGTCAGGCGCCTGGACAGCCTACTTCTCTTCTCTGTTCCTCTATAAATACAACCCATTTCACCCTCATTCTTACCTTTTGCAAAATCAGAATTTTTCTCTCCTTCACACATACACACACTTTGATCTTTCATCTTTATATATATTCATATTTGAGTGTGTTGATTCTTGAAGTTGTTTACACATATTGTGAGATTTATACAACTCTTCAAGATCAAGCAAAAGGGAAGCAAGAAAAGTATTTTGAGTGTTGCTTCACAGAGTTCATCTTTTCTTGTATTGAGAGATTTATTGTTTATACACCATTGTTGGTGTTCTTGGTGTTATTGATGTTCTTGGTGAGATACTTTTGAGAGAAGAACACTTTGATCTTTTTTGTGGGTTTGACTATTCCCCACTTTGTTTGTTAGAGATTTTGAGTTCTTGTTGAAGAACTTGTTCTTTCTCTTGTTGAAGAAGAAGGTGTGTTCTTGGTGAAGAACACTTGTAAGATCTTGGACTAGATCTTTTGGTGGTTGTCATGTACCCGTAAAGGTGATTGTATATCGGTGATCTCTTCCGGACTAAGAGGTATTTGCACGTGGTGCTAGTGGAATCATTGACGGAGGTCAAGGCGTGGATGTAGGTTGGAGTTCAACCGAACCACGATAAAAATCGGTGTCACCCTCCTAAACCCTTAACTCTTTCATACTTGCATTTGCATTTGCACGTTTAAATTTCTTGCATATTTACATTCTTGCATTTTTGCATTTCTACTTTCTTGCATTTTTTTATTTATTTACATTCAAGTCATTTATATTTACATCAATACTATATATATATATATATATATATATATATATATTATACACATATATATTTATATATATACTTACTTATACTATATACTATTACATATCTATATATATTATATCTATATGTATTAATATATATATATATATATATATATATTATATCTATATGTATTAATATATATATATATAGTAGTAATTATATATATATATATAGTAATTATATATATATATATATCTGGTACTCTTATCAAGATATCTATATATATAATTACTACTACACACACACACACACACACACACACACATATATATATATATATATATACTTTAAACATCTTGACATTTCTGCACGCTTACATTCCATTCACATATTTATATTTCTGTATTTACTAGCAAGTGTTTCTTTTGTTTCAAATACTTATTTATTTACTTATAAAACATTCGAAAAAGTAGACATAGAAACTATTCAACTCCCCTTCTAGTTTCTATAATTGGTATCAGAGCAAGTTGCTCTCAATTTGATTTCGATAAATTTGAGAACTGGAAATTAAGATTTGATACATATATAAAAGCCAAAGATTTTGATCTATGGCACATTATTGAAAATGGTAACTTTCAACCAAAGGATAGTAAAAATTTAACGTTAAAAGGTTTATCATTTCTTAAAAGAATAGTGAAGCAAAACTATTAATTTATAAACTTCTACCAAAAACATAATACAACAAAGTTTTCATGTATAAAACTTCAAATGAAATTTGGAAAACAATAATAACAATACATCAAAATGACACATTACTAAAAGATTGCAGGGATGATTTACTTGTTCAAAAAGATGAACAACTTAATGCAGTTAAGGATGACAAAACGACGGAGAAAACAAAAGACGAGTCGCAAAATTTAAAAGCTAAAGAAATCTTAAGACATGATGATGAAGAAAACATCGAACCTTCCACTAGTGGAAGAAAGGAAGATGAACATCACAAGATATTTGTCAACAACTGTTGGGAAGAAAATGATAGTGAAATCACCGGTGATGATAGTGAAACTTGTCTTATAATAAACAAGACAAGAGAGGTTCATTCAAATCATTCTTACTATAGTTGTGATTCAAATGATGATGACATGAAGCAAAGATATCACAAATGTGAAAAACTCCTTTTCAAAACAAATAAGAAAAACAAGTCTTAAAAAACTGAAAATAATGTATTAAAAGATTTGGTCACAAAACGTGATGAGGAACTTTTAGAAGCTAAAAACCAAATCTCAAGTTTGTTAAAGGATATAGAAAGATTGAAGGTTAACAATAGTGAACTAGGATTTTTAACTAATCAAAATATGCCTTCAACTAGTTCCACCACAAAGATTGCTTTTGAAAACGAAAAAGAAAGAATGACCACGGCGGCAGCACCACGGTCGAGCGTGAGGCCTGCTACCGTGACCGTGGGTCACTCCAAAGTCCCTGGAGTCGACCACGGTCGACCGTAAGGTGTGACCGTGGTGGAAAAAATCTGAGAATTGATTTTAAGCCCAAATCATCATCATATGAACATAACATCATTCCTATTACATCATATAATCATCCTTATGGTCATAATGATATTTTCTTTGCATCAAACCAACAAATAAAAGAACTTTATAAACCATTAAAATATAAAGTCGATTGCTCTAAACCCTCTAGGCATTTCATGTCATATCAAAATAATCAAAGAAGATTTTCAATCAATAGACTTTCTTGGAACCACAATGTAAAACCTAAAATAAATTACAATAATCTTTCTCATAAAAAGAATCATTTTAAAAATAAAACAACCTGTTTTCGTAGGCCAACTTGGAACAATCAAGGGTCTCATAAAGATTATACTAGTTCATATCCTACTAGACCTTATCACACGTATAAAGTCACACCACAGTGGATAAAGGTAGGAATGTTTGATGCTAATAATCATGTACCCATGAAACATTGGGTACTATATTTGTCAAATATTTAAATTTCTAGGTGAACACAAGTAGACATCCAACATCACTTGAATGAGATTTAATAAATGGATGTCCCAAGTACATGATGAGCGACGAAGAATAATTTACTTCATATGGATGACATGTGGTATTCAATAGCAAACTAAAGGGTAATATCTACGGTAAAGGTAACATTCCTCATAATAACTTAATTGTTATAAATGTCGAGTGTGACAAAAAAATTGGATTTAAAATCATAAGTATTATTCAAATTGTCGGATGAAAACGTGCTTGTGGCACTTATAAATGGTCATGACATGGATACTTAAAATAAGTGAAATGCCTAATTAAAGGTAAAAGAATAAGTGTATTATATATATGTAATATAAACATAATCCACCCATTCAAGCATGACTTGCATGCTTAAATGAGCATTATACTTTGTGGAATAGGAGACTAGGTCATGCTAATATAAAAATTAATTCAAAAGATTAACAATTAAGAGCCTGCAAATAATTTACCAAAATTAAAATTTGATAAACATTTTTGTGATACTTGCAAAGTTGGAAAACAAGTTCATGTATTTCATAAGTCAAAATGTTTAGAATTTTAGAATTCTTGTATGTGGATTTATGTGGTCATTTATTAATACAAAGCAATGATGAAAACTTCTATGATATAATAGTTATAGATGAATTTTGAAGATATACTTGGACCATATTTTTGTAATCCAAACAAATTCAAAACCATCAAGGTCACTTGATTACGTCCATTCGTACGGACCATGGTTGAAAATTTGATAATGATTTTTTTTGCATTTTGTGACAAACATGATATTACTCATAACTTTTTGGCTCCTAAAACTCCTCAATCTAATGGGGTAGTGGAAAGGAAAAACCGTACACTCCAAGAGATGAGTTGTACTACGCTTAATGAACAATCAATTCCCCAAAAGTTTTGGTATGATGTCGTAGCAACCGCAGGTTATATACTTAATAAAGTTCTAGTTTGGTCACTCATAAAAAGGACCCCTAATGAACTATACAAGGGTAGGAAACCAACACTTAGACATTTGAGTGGTGTTTGGTAGTAAATGCTTCATTTTAAATAATATGGAACAGTTGATAAAATTTGATCATAATGCCTATGAAAATGTGTTCCTAAGGTATTCTCTAAATAGCAAATATTATAGAGTCCTAAATAAACAAACTATGGATGTAGAGGAATCCCTAAATGTCACATTAGATAAAACTCCTCTAAACAAATCAATGTCTCTAGTTGATGATGATATTAATGAAATACAAACCATTAAACATCAACTAGCAAAGCTTAATGTAAATGAAACCATAGTTGAAGTAAAGAATAAAGCCACTCCTTTTTAAAAGACCTAGTGAACTTATCAACTCTAGAAAAATTAGGAATCACCTAACTGACCAAATCATTGGCAATATAGAAGAAAGATCTACTAGATCCTAAACTCTTCAAAGAAATTAGTGCGATAATGACTATTTGAAATATGATCTAGTAGCACTAAATAATGAAGAATGGCCAAACTAAATTAGACAAATCATCTAAAGTCATTCATTGGATCTACATATCTCCTATACATAGTCAAAGTGAAAAAGATGAAGAAAATTAATTATGCGTCGGTTGTATTAAAATAGAATAAGGGGTTTGATTGTGATAAATTATGTGTCACATATGCAAAGATATTACCAAAAATCATTCTTTGAAAATTTCCCAAAAGATCAAATATTTGCAAGGTCTATAATTAAAAATTCATGGATTAGTTTAAAGCATAAAAATTAAATTAAATTTATGAATACTTGACATATATATAAATTGTCTTATTAAATGTCTTGTATGTGCTTTAAAAGCTTTAGAAAAGTATGCTCTATTTTTATATTTTCTAAAATGAAAATTTGTACACTAAATTGATATATTAGAGAAGGTGTATGATTGATAAATCCTTGTTTAGTAGAAGAATATATGATATGGTATATTTACTAATTAAAAGTTCTGTATAAACTCTCTAAAGAACATGCATTATAAGTATAATTTATGAACTAAAGTTTCCAAAATAAGAGAGTAGAACATGCGCATATCAATCTAAACACCTGATTAAAAGAAAATTTTGATCTTGAAATGTGAATTCAATATATATACTCATGAATACTACTTGTGAATTAAAACAAAAGAAGTGAGTTATTTGATAGCATTAAATAATGTGGCATGATCGGGAGCTTGCTTTATCTAACAGCAAGTATACCCAATATTATGTATAGTGTTTGTAGATGTGAACTATTTCAGGAAAATATTAAGAAATCACATCTTGGTGCGGCAATAAAGATCTCTATACAACAAGTGAACAGTGGATCACTAACATTGAATCCAACGAAAACCTGTATAAACATCATGAGCATAATATATTTGAATCCTGAATGATGTCTAAGAATACAAGTTGAGGTATTACATTACCATGCAAAGGCTTATGTTCAAGCACTACGGATAAAATAAACACTTGTTGATTACGAGGTAAGTTGCTTAGAATGCCCATTATGTTTGAAAACTAATTCTATTAAAATTAAGTAAAAATCATGTGCTTCTTTATAAGACTATGCATATAAAACTTAAGCATCACTATTTACATAATAATATGCATAAATAAAATATCATGATTGAACAAAGTCTTGAAATAAGAATTGAAAAACAGCAATAGAGATTAAGATTAAAAATGATAAAACATAATCCTTGAAAAATATTGTTGAATGACATAAAATGAAATCGCGTTGAGCTAATATGCAAAATTTGAAAAAGCACCCGAAATGATAACTCATGTTCATTCGTAAGCTATCCTAGCATACAAATATAAGCTGAAAAACTTCAAGAAGATTGGTATGTTATTTATATCAAGGTAAAGTGGCAATAAAATAAATTATTGTGCAATCAAACTCTCTCATGCCTTTTCTTATTCAAAAGAAAAGCAATCACTGACATTTAAATAGTTCTTAGAACTGTTTAAAGATAACTTCGGCAAATACCTCATTCCAATTAAGATTTTAAAACATTAAAGGCTCTACAAATCAAAGATCCTTAAAGAAAAACACATCCTTTAGGTATATTAAGTATGAAAGAATGATTGATTTGATAAAATCCTTGGTTTAATAACGTATCATGATACATGCATGTTTTAACATGATATGATATGTTCTAAGAATAGTAAATGAAACTTTTTGACAAATTGATGAAAATACAAGTCACGGTAGAAGGAACTGCGACCGTGAAATGCTTTGGTGTCCCGCTGGTCACTACCACGGTCGATTACGGTCAACCGTAGGTATATGCGACCGTGAAATTTTCAAACTTCTCAATTTGCTATGATGTTCATATTTATTTGCAAAACAATATGTTGTTCATATTCGTTAACATGGTTATATGAACTATGTCTCATGTGTACAATCAATAATAACTATTTAAACAATGTTCCAATGCTTGGATGGATAAATATGAATAGATGGAACAAATGATATAAAATAACTCTCTCATATAATTAACACTCTTGGAAGTTTATTGAATAAAAATTTGGATAATAATCCCCTTAAGGAGTTTGTGTGTGATTATTAATCATAAGAAAACCTTATAGATATTTCTTTGGATAAGGATGGTTTTGCATGCCTTAGGAGATGTCGTTCTTAATATGATTAAATATGCAAAGTTGAACTACACATGCTTAATTGATAACTTTAGATATAATAAATTATGAGTAAAGATGACATAAATTGATTAATTGATACATGTAATAGTTGATATAATGATTAATCATATTTTAAATACCTTATGTTATCACTCTGCATTATTTCAAATGAACTTTAAACACTATACTTGGCTAACCCCAATCATCAAGATTGGAAAGAATTTTGTTTTGCTCCTTGATAGTACTATTTTCAAACTCACTCTATTCAATGAAGAGTTGCTCAACATAAAAGCCAAGCTACACAAATGCGGAAATGTCAACCATATGTGCAGTCTCACTATCAATGCCAAATACTACATACCGCCACATCAAGAAAGCAAGAAATAGGGAAAGTTGACACAAAATGAGAAAATGTGATCGATCAACAATCACACGTGATTGCATACTGAATTATATGTGATTGAATATTAATATTTCAAGACTATGTTTTTATATGAACTTTATTGAACACAAATCTATATTTATAATCGTCTATCTTAGTTTTATTTCCACCACTTAACTAAAACTTTTTAATGATTACTCAATATATTGAGAGAGAAAATAAGTATGACCCACAACCCACCACCGCTTGAGTACTTTACCCACCTACATGTGATACCCCTACCCCCAAAAAAAATCTTATCCACCACTTGATCATGGTGTGGCACTCTTCTTGGTGGATAACTCTCATCCCACACATAGTCTCACTGCAACAAATCTGAGTTTTGCTCATTTATTTATTAAAAGCGGGTCAAATTTTAAAAAAATACATACTTAAAGGTGCGTAGAATAATTTAAAAAAATGTAACAAAAAAGATCACACTTTTAAATATATAATATTGATTTTAAAAAATTTACATTTTTAAATGTGTAAAAATAACAATTAATAAAAATAAGAAAAATTCACGCTTAAAAGCGTGAACTTTTATAACATAGAGATGTCTTCAACATTTTTCATACTTAAAAATGTGAAAACTTTTATTATTTGTTCACACTAATAAATGTGATACTTTAACTATATTTATCACATTTTTACATTTGAAATTCACAAATAAATTTGCCACACCATATTTTTTTCCACACTAGCTTGTTTATAATTCTTTACATTTTAAAGTGTGAAAATATTACCAAAAAAGTGTGAAAATTAATATATTTGTTGTAGCGTCCCCTTTAACTCTTAATTATTTATGGAAACTTTAATTATTTCTTCACACTAATAAATGTGATACTTTAACTTTTGTCACATTTTTACATGTGAACTTTACAAATAAATTTGTCACACCATATTTTTTTACATTTGTTTATAATTATTTACATTTTAAAGTGTAAAAATATTTCTAAATATGTGTGAAAAATCAATATATTTGTTGTAGTGTCCCCTTAAACTCTTACCACCCTAATAACTTTTTATATTTTACATACTGTAATAACCGTATTTCCTTATGTAATTAACTGTGACAAGGTAATATAAGATACAATTTATATTATAGAAATCATTATTATTGACGTTAATGTTAACCAAATTCAAGAATTTATTATTTCGAGTAGGTCGAGTGGCCGAAAATGTGGAGATGTATATAAATATATATCTATAGTGTTGTTGGACTTGTGATTAATTAAATAGTGGTATGATGGGCCTAAGTGAGATGAGTACCTAATCTTGGGCTTAAATTGAATTGAGTTAAGTTAGTTATGTGCTTGGCCCAAACGACATGATCATATTAATGTGTGTATATTGGGGTAAGAACAGATTCATGCTACTTGTTAGTGTAATCAAGAGATATAATATTTAAATATATATCTAGTTTTGATAATGCAATTTTAATAATAAAATTAAAAATAATTAATATAAATCCAAGTTAACATGAAAATAATAAGTTTGGCAAAATAATGAAATATATATTTTTAGAAGATCACAACACTACTCACAGAATATATATACTGCTTATCTTACTGCCAAAATTATAAGGATGGGTGAACATAAAAATAACAATACGATCAAAATTGAATATATCTTTTAAATGTCATTTTTAATAAATATATATTTTCACTTATAAAAATGTTCCATACTACGTGAAAATGATATCTATTTATGGAACAAAGTTTTTATAACATTTAGCCAAATGATTTGAATAAGTATAATTTTATAAATTGAAAAAAGTAAAAATATGTATTTTAGAATACATGATAAATATCCTTGAGAGCTATTATTATGTTGTGCATTAAATAAGTGGGATAAAAGAATATTGGAAGATCTTGCAAGGGCAAATACGCAGTGTAATGATATTTACATTGGTGTTTATCATATCTAAAATACCAGCTTAAAAGAGGAAGTTAAAATATAACGGGAATATTTTTAAACGACACGAAAATATGGCAGCTCTCGCCACGGTCGATCCACGGTCGTTTGTGGGATCGACCGTCCGGCTTGTTGAGTTGTCCCACCTTTTCTCTTCTCTTCCTCTATAAATGTTGGATTATGTGCACAGATAATTAATGGGTACATTGTATCCAATGTTATAAGAGACTAAAGGGTCACACGGCTACACACCCAATCTCGAACCATTATTATCTATCATAGGTGTGTAAATAATTAATAGTTAATTAATTATTACTTGAGGGAATTAATAATAAATAGTTTATTTATTATTTGGAGGTTAATTAATTAAAGGTTATTTAATTAATTGATAAGTATTTAATTAATAAGATTATTAATTAAAGTCGAGGGTAGTTTTTGTACATGTTTTATAGTTATAGTTAAGATGGGCTTATCTTAACAGATATGGGCTTGATCTATTTTAAAAGGGTATTTAAAATAGATTAAACCTATTTTTGAAACATAAGCCTAATTGATAACTTAAGGGGTAAGGCAAAAACTCTCTCCCTCCCCTCTCTTGTTCGACGTTGACGGTGCACCACCACAACAACACCGCCAGTCGGCGGTCATCGGCGCAACACACACACATTCTCGCGATCGTTTTTCGTGAGGTTTTTCGTAAGCGGTCTAGCAGCTTGGTTCACGGGTGCAGTAGTTGTGGACTAACTTTAGCAATCACAAGATCAAGAGGTAATTCTTTTTCCTTGTTCTTGATTGTTCTTATGAAACTGTAAAGATCATTAGTAAAGATCCTAACCCTTTTAGGGTTTAGGTGGTTGTGTTCAATTCAGTTCCACTTTAGGATTGAACCAGTAGAATCAAACCCAGGGTTAGACCAGTTTGTGTCTTAGGGTGGTTTGGTCAGATCAAAACCCTTCAATAAATGCAACCCATTTCACCCTCATTCTCACCTTTTGCCAATCTGAACTTCCTCTACTATACACATATACACACACTTGATCTTCCTTTTTATATATATTCATGTTTGAGTGTGTTGATTCTAGAAGTTGTTTACACTTATTGTAAGATTTATACAACTCTTCAAGATCAAGCAAAAGGGAAGCAAGAAAGATACTTTGAGTGTTGTTCATAGTGTTTATCTTTTCTTGTTTGAGAGATTTGTAGTTTTACACCATTGTTGGTGAGGTGTTCTTGAGAGAAGAACATTTTGATCGTTGGTGGGTTTGACTAATCTAGAAAATTAAACAGTTTGTTTAGTTGATAAAAGGGTTATCTGCACCGAAATGTAACGAAGTATGCGCAGTTTAATATTGTATGTAACAAACTAATTTTTTTTGCAAATAATACAATGAACTACCATTTTTTTACATTGTATGCAATTTTGACCTGCAAACCGGGTAAACGCTGACGTAGAGCAGGTAACATATTAATTTATTCTTTTCTTTTCTAAAAATGCTGACATGTCTTTATTATTATTATTCATTATATTATTAATAGCATTATTTTATATGTTTATCATTTGTATTATTATTATTATTATTTGTTAATTTCAAAACATCTTCAACGAAGATACCAAGTAATATGTTTATTATTTGTACTTGATGTTCATAATACCACCACCACCTTCAATTTTCAAGCTACCACCACCGCCATCATCACCACAACCACCGTCGGCGCCGCACCATCGCCGCCACACCATACATCGAACCAGTTAACCACCATCAAAAATCGACCAAAGAAAACCCTAGAAGCAGTGAACCGTCTAACAAAGATCATTGATACATCAAAATGTTGCAGATCTGACCATCTAACTCAGGACTTCTCATCGGTCAAAACCCTAGGAGCAGATCCAAACCCTAGAAACCCTAATCCAAAAACCAGAAATGAAACCCCAATCACAGATTTGAAACTAAAACGAAACCCTAATACCCAATTGATGAAAACCCTAAAACATAGATCGGTGACGGTTAAAATAGATCGATAGATGAAAACCCTAATACCCAAACTCAAAAAAGAAAACAGATCTGAAAGGAAAATCTAAAAACCCTAAGAAACCTGGTGTCGGCGATGGCGGCGGCGGATGAAGACGTTGTAGATGGCGGCGAGAGGGTTTTCTTCGAGTTACGGTTTTGGTTGAAGTTAGGAACACCAAACAAAACCCAGATCTGTGACTTCAACAGATCTAAAACGGGCGGCGGCGGTTGTTGAAGATGAAGGTGGCGTTGGTGTTGAAGATGAACTTGGCGTTGGTTTTCTTCGAGTTAGGGTTTTCATCGCTGATTCTCTCTTTCACGCACACATGGAATGTGGCGTTGGTGTTGAAGATGAAGGTGGTGTTGGTGGTTGATGGAGGTAGCGAAGGTGGTGGTTGAAGATGAAAGTGGTGGCGATGGTGGATGAAGCAGGTGGCGGTGGTGGATGACACAATTGGTTTAGGGTATATGAAGAAGAATGTTGATATTCAAAATAATAAAAATTATAATAATAATAATAATAATAATAACAATAATAATTAACTTTATCTACGTGGCGTCCTATGTGGAGTGCCACGGAAGCATTAAAAAAAAAAGAATGCCAACTGTGTATAAGGGTAACCGGCAACAGGCAATTGAAGGTCAAAGTTGCATACAATGTAAAAAAATGGTAGTTTATTGTATTATTTGTAAGAAAAATTTGTTTGTTACATACAATGTTAACTCGCGCATAGTTCATTACATTTCCGTGCAATAAACCCTTGATAAAAACCTAGTTGATTCGTTTAATTAGTTTTTCTTCTTCATCTTGTTTCTCTATAAAAATCGAAAACCATAAAGATGATCAAAACAAGTTTTTTGTTTTTCATCTAGAACAAAAATGGTTTTATTTTAATCGAGAAAGTTTAAACAAGTTTTCGTTTAAACGGTTAAAAAATAAATCTTTTTACTAAAACCTGATCTTGACCAAGGATTTAAACAAGTTTTTGTTTAATGGTTAAAATCAAGTTTTTTAGGTTATTAATTATTAGTGGAACAAAGTTTTGGTCACATTAATAATTAATATTTTTGGTTTTTGTTTAAATCCAGTCTTAATCAGATTATTAAAAACTAGTTTGTTTTTAATAAGGTTAAAATGATTAGTTTTTTAAAAGTTTTTGTTTCTCGTTTTTTGATCGAAAAACCGAGAGCATGTCACGGGCGAAGTGAACGGCGTTCGACGGTGGTCGACAGCCTGATCGACGGTGGTGGCTCGGCGGTGGGACGATGGCGGTTGCAAGGGGCGTGCGACCAAAAAGGGTTTTCGGCCAAAATTGGTTGCGGCCCAAAGGGTGTCCGGTCCAGAGGGTCCTCGGCCTAAAAGGGTTCGGCCCAAAGGGTGTCCGACTCAGAGAGTCCTCGGCCCAAATAGGTGGTTCGGCCCAAGTAGTTGGTTCGACCCAAGTGGGTTCTCGGCCCAAATAAGGTTTTTCGGTTAATTACAAAGTTATTAATTTTAAGTTTTAAAATTAATAAGTGATTTATATAAACTAGTAATTTATATATTTAACTAGCTTAGTTAAAATATATAGTTTTGGATGTTTATTAATTATGGCTAGTTGAGATATATAAACTCTAAAAGTAAGTTTATATAAAGAGAAACGAAACAAGATATTGTTATTTAAAATGGTGATCAAATTTGTCATGTTTTAGTTTTTCGTAAAAACTAGTAAAAAAAACTCGACATAGTTATTATTCAAGTCTTGAATAAGTTAGTTTTTTCAAAGTTTATTGAAAAACTATTTTGTTCAAGTTAATTTAAATAACTTAGATAATTATATTTCTCATATTTTGATTAATAGTTATTAGTCAAAAAGGGTAGATGAGAATAGTTAAACGAATCTGATTTTGTGTTTATCGCTTTTATTATTGTTTGTATATATAATTGCGTGGTTGTTGATATATTTTTTTATATATATTGCATTGTTAACTCAGATATTCTAGTTTTGAATATTGGTCGAGTTAACTAATTGTTTTAGATAGTTTTGGTTATAGTCTTTTGCCAATTAGACCCGTGGTTGTGTTTTTAATTCCTTATTTATTTTTGGTTTTGGAGAGGCCTGCGTGCTACTTATAACCCCTTTTCTGTTATGTAATTGTAATAGAATAGGATTTTATTTATTTATTATTTTTGAGAAGACCAAAAAGACAAGAAGACCAAGAGCACGGAGTTGGAAGTTTTTCTACAAAATCGGAAATCTAGTGGGAGATTTGAAGATGGTCATCAAGACAAGATAGACTAGTTTTGTCCTTAGATTGACCATTAGGTTTCCATTGGCAAAGACTATACCTCTTTTATTATCTGCGTGGTTGTGTTCATTTATTTAATGCTTACTCATATATGTATGTGATGCTAAATAAATAGGTTTAATAATAGGCAATTATTAAACAGAGAAAAACCACGATTTATGACAAACTAGAGTACGACTTCAGTTTGTTAGTCGTATTAGTTAAATTCTTATAAATTTAAAGTTTTGTCAAGATTATAAGTTTTAAACTTATAAAGCCGTTTTGTGCACCTAGTATAGGTACACATATAAATCGTATTTTTTAAAACAGACGGTTTTAAAATGGTTTTTCAAAAACTGGAAAATTAAGTTTTTAAACTTAATTATAAAACCCAAGAAAATCTTAGATCAGTGTGCTACCCATCTAATGGTACACCTTTGCTGTTAAACGGTACTCGGGTGTCCGAAGTGCCCAAACCTTGGGCATCCGGGTTCAAACCATTGCGGGAAAGGGTATGAAAGATTCTGCGATAATCAGGAGTCCCGGCCAGAATTCATACTGTTTTAGGTGGTGCGATCTATTTTGGTGATAATCGGGAGTCCCGGCCCAAAATGCACTAGAGTAGAGTTAAACATACTAGATTTTATCTAAGTACTCTACGAGGTTCTAGGAGTCGTATTAGATAGGTACGATTGGTAAAGGGTGTTACCTACCAGAAATAACATGACTTGGCGGGAAGTGCCCAAACCTTGCGTCAAGTATGTGAAATATGGGTCCTAGGTCTAATATATATTATTTAAGGGTTATTAATATATGTTAGAAAAGTTTATTTGCAATTATTAATTAAACCCAGTTTTAATTTGTAGATGGCAACCAACGTTACCAACACTAACAACCTCTCACTTCGCTCTATCCTAGAGAAGGATAAGCTCACCGGACCAAACTTTCTCACATGGGAGTGAAATCTCCGGATCGTGCTAAGGCACGAGAGAAAGGGGTATGTCCTAGAACAACCTCTAGGAAATCCTCCTACCAACAACGCTAGGACAGATGTCAGGGAGGCTTATCAAAAGCGCTCTAATGACGCCCTTGATGTTAGTTGATTCACGCTTGCAACAATGAGTTCAGAGTTGCAGACAAACATGATGGAGACTCCTGCTTATGACATGATCCGCCAATTAAGGGATATGTTCCTGGAACAAGCCCGCACAGAGCGTTATGATGCCACTAGGGCGTTTAACTCGTGCAAGATGGCAAAGGGGACATTGGTTAGTACCCATGTCATGAAGATGAAAGGGTATATGGACAACCTAGAGAGACTTGGGCACCCAGTACCGCTGCAGCTAGCAACGGATACGATACTCAACTCGTTGTCAGATGACTATAAGCCTTTAATAGTCTACTACAACATGAACAACATGGAGAAATCCGTGGCAGAGTTGCATTCTATGCTTAAGACTGCAGAGCAGAGTATCGGGACCAAGTCTAAGGACGTTCTCCTAGTGGGCAATGGTGGAAGCAAAAAGAGAAAGGGGCGCAACGGAAAGGGAAAGGGTAAAACCGAGCCCATCCAGAATACACCCAAGGCTGGTGACAGCAACAAGTGCAAGAAGTCAAAGCCAAACAAAGCAAAGACCGAGAATCGGTGCTTCAAGTGTGGCGAGATAGGACACTGGAAGAAAGATTGTCCGAAGGTTCACGAAGCAGGAGGTAAGATTGGCTCCTCAGGTATCGTGTGATTAACTTCTTTGTCAATTTCCACTTGTAAAGTTTTTACAAGTATTCTAATATCTTGCAATCGTTTATTGCTGGAGGTAAAGAAAAGTCAAGCAGCCCGGCATTAGAGATCCCACGCGCTTTTCGGATAAATAATGATTCATAGTTTTAATTATTAAACTTTTTAAAGTTTTGGATGTTATTGGCATGTTTTTCAAACTTTTGGGTGATATTATGGTTTAAATTTTAAAATATTGAATCATTTAGCTTATATCAGTGCACGTATGTTTGTTGAGGAATCAAGTTAGTCTAGTTGTGACTAAAGGTTACTAATAAGTCAAGTTTTGGCTTAATAGATGATTCATAGTGATCTTATGCAATAATTGTTGTAGTTACATAAAAATTGATCTCACTATATACTTAGACAAACAAGTCGTGTTTGTGAATTTAGAAAGCATTTCTAATTTACAAGTATTTAAAGATTTTATGAAAAATTAGGTTCAAAGCAAATATTTAAAACACAAGATTTTGGCATATTAGTCAAGGATTGACTAAGTCAAAAGGGTGTTTTAAAGTGATGCGCATTTTTTTATAAAAGATAGTGGGAGCGTCTGACTAGTATATTTATCAAGTTATCAAGTTTTGATCTAACTAGTATAATAAATATAAGAATGAACTTTTAAAGTATATAATTATCGGATGCTTTTAGCAGTTTTCTAAAATAGTAAGTTCTTGAAAAAGGACTAATCCGAGAAACGCGTGACTTATTGAGAGGTGCTCAATAAAGATATCATTGCAAGACTTTAAGTCAAGTTATGACTTAAATAAAATTATATATGTTTAAAAGGGTTTAAAAGTCAGAGTAATTTATGTTGATTCACGTTAGAAATGATAAAATAGGATATTTGATATCCTTAGTAATGAAATTGGATAAGTGTTAGTATACACTAGGAATCAAATCTCAAGTTTACAAATATGTAGTTTTATCATTTCAAAGTATGAATCTAGTAAGATTTAAGACATCTACAAGTGTAATTAAAGTTTTAGTTACAAAGAGATTATTTTATAAACTCAAAAACTAAGGAGTTATTTCTGGTTCTCCAAGTTTAAGGAATTTATAAAATAAGAAAGTCTAGAATTGTTTTAGGTTGCAAAACAATTTCTAGCAAGACCAAGAAAGAGTACTTCAAGGTACTAGTATTGAGTTTTTAGGTTTATAATCATATTATTTTCTTTGTAATCCGTGATAAGTTACAATGTAAAATAATAAGTAATTTCAGATAAACGATGTGAATTGAGTCACTGAAATGGTAGAAATTATGCATCTTTATTCCAGGGTGGAATATGGAGGGTGCAGAAATTAGTTTCATTGTTCTTCATGATTTTGTATGTTTTGGTTCATTCAGGAATAAACTTGGTTTATTCAAAAACATTATCCGTGACTACTTATCTTGGTGGGAACTTTGATAGGGTTGTAAAGTCATCGTAATTTTGGGGTAGATTCGAAGGTATATCGAATATAGCTGCAAAAGTGTTTTGTGGACCAAAATTGACGGATATTCGTTAGAGTTACGAATATTGGATTGACCCACCGTGAAAAATACTTCGTGGATTCGTGTCGAAAGTATTTATCACATAGGTTATCCTTAAACCTGAGGTATTTGGTTTGGGATGCAGTGACCATTGTCTTCTTAGTGTGTTCTAACGCCACACCGTAACAGGATGGTCATAAGGGGCGTGTCTAGATTCAGTGGGAGCCGTATTGCCAAATGCAAATATGCAAGAAGGTATTTGCACCTCCCTTGACTGATTAAAAACTGGTACGTGCACGACCGTGCCCGAACGAACTGATCTGTTCTTTGTCGTTTATCACATAGTTTTGAAATCAAGGATGTCATGAAATAATTCTTGAGATTTTGAGTTGCACTCTCCATGCTCATGCTCAAAATTGAAATATGTTGGAAAAATGATCTCATCAGTTAAGATTTGATGAGACAAAGTTAAGTTTGTAAGATGTGTTCTACGTATAACTTAAACAGAATTATGAAGCTTAGTCAGACTAAACACTCATAGTGATTCAGACTGAGTATAAGCTGAGCATATGTTCGACTAGTTTATACTACACCTTAGTTAGTTTTTAATATGTTTAATAAGTTGTGTATGTCACATAAGGTATACATCGAGAACTCAGCTTGATGTGTTTCAAGCTGAGTGACTCAGCTCAAAAGCAGAGTCAGCTCGACAGAGTTGCTAAATATGTTTTAGTCAACTAGTTAGACTTCTAAGGATGAGTTTATTAATATAGGTGTTAGTTCATGTTTGTTTTCGAGTGTGTTCTCGAAGAACTCAGCTTGATGAGTTTCAAGCCGAATAACTCAGTCCGAAGTAAGAAGTCAGTTTAAAGATAATTTAAATATGTTTTAAATTCATCTTTATCTCTCTCTAAATCTACGGCAAGGATAAGAAGACTCCGGAATCAAGATTGAAGATTGAAGACTCAAGATAAGAAGATTCAAGATTCAAGATTCCGAGTTATCCGATAGTTAGTTAGCAAATTAGGATTAGTCCAGTTTGTTAGGAACCGTAGCAACAGGATTTTAAATACTTATCTCCTGATAAGTTTGGAGGTATGACTCACATACAAAAACAACTTAGTGTTGCAGAGCCAAATACCTCACCTCAACCGTATGTGTTACGATTCTTGAATCACTGTTTGTAAGTTCAACGTGATCAAGAAACTCACAGATTGCCAAGCTATTCGTGTGTTCGAATTATCACATCAGTTGTGATATTGGTAAGTAATCATAAGTTGATTCAATCTGTGTAAATCATGTTTAGAGAGTCGTCAGTATCTATAATCATAAGTTGATTATAGATAGCTAAGTTTGAGAGATTGAGAGATTTATATTAGGTGATTATGTATCAAGAGTTGCTTACTTGATAGTTACTGTAATCATCTTCTTATTCAAAGCATTGTAATCATCTTTGTATTAATAAAAGCATTAGACTAATTGTGGTTTGATTTACTATGTGTAACACTTTTATTTGATTTGTTTAATTTCCGCAGAAAGTGTATTCAACCCCCCCCCTTCTACACACTGTTGCTTGTTGTTATTCTCACCAAGGGACCAACAAAATATCGCGCTGCAAAGGGAAAAACCTAAAAACCATACCCATTCATAAACAGGTAGTTTATGATAATTAATTCATAAACAATTAGTTTATGATAGATTACTCGTTCATAAACAGTTGACTTATGAGAGTTTACTTTATCACTCGTTGCTTTGGGGTATAAGAGTTCTTATGACCTGGTTATCCTAAGTGTCTGGCTAGGGACCTCCTTAAGCTAGCAATGTACAATAACTATTACCTATATTGCACAAGTGGGAATCTGTTGGATTATGTGCACATATAATTAATGGGTACATTGTATCTAATGTTATAACAAACTAAAGGGTCACACGGCTGCACACCCAATCTCGAACCGTTATTATATATCATAGGTGTGTAAATAATTAATAGTTAATTAATTATTACTTGAGGGAATTAATAATAAATAGTTCATTTATTATTTGGAGGTTAATTAATTAAAGGTTATTTAACTAATTGATCAATATTTAATTAATAAGATTATTAATTTAAGTCAAGGGTAGTTTTTGTACATGTTTCATAGTTATAGTTAAGATGGGCTTATCTTAACAGATATGGGCTTGATCTATTTTAAAAGGGTATTTAAAATAGATTAAACCTATTTTTGAAACATAAGCCTAATTGATAACTTAAGGGGCAAGGCAAAAACTCTCTCCCTCCCCTCTCTTGTTCGACGTCGACGGCGCACCACCACAACACCACCGTCGATCGGCGGTGGTCATCGGCGCAACACACACACACACATTCTCGCGATCGTTTTTCGTGAGGTTTTTCGTAAGCGGTCTAGCAGCTTGGTTCACGGGTGCAGTAGCTGTGGACTAACTTTAGCAATCCCAAGATCAAGAGGTAATTCTTTTTTCTTGTTCTTGATTGTTCTTATGAAACTGTAAAGATCATTAGTAAAGATCCTAACCCTTTTAGGGTTTAGGGGGTTTTGTTCAATTCAGTTCCGCTTTAGAATTGAACTAGTAGAATTAAACCCATGGTTAGACCAGTTTGTGTCTTAGGGTGGTTTGGTCAGATCAAAACCCTTCAATAAATGCAACCCATTTCACCCTCATTCTCACCTTTTGCCAATCTGAACTTCCTCTACTATACACATATACACACACTTGATCTTCCTTTTTATATATATTCATGTTTGAGTGTGTTGATTCTAGAAGTTGTTTACACTTATTGTAAGATTTATACAACTCTTCAAGATCAAGCAAAAGGGAAGCAAGAAAGATACTTTGAGTGTTGTTCATAGTGTTTATCTTTTCTTGTTTGAGAGATTTGTAGTTTTACACCATTGTTGGTGAGGTGTTCTTGAGAGAAGAACATTTTGATCGTTGGTGGGTTTGACTAATCCCCACTTTGTTTTGTTTGAGAGTTTTGAGTTCTTGTTAGAGAACTTGGGTTTTCTTCTTGGTAAAGAAGAAGGTCTGTTCTTGGTTAAGAACATTTGAAAGATCTTGGATTAGATCTTTGGTGGTTGTCATCTACCAAAAAAGGTGATTGTATATCGATGATCTCTTCCGGGCTAAGAGGTACTTGTACGTGGTGCTAGTAGAATCCTTGATGGAGGTCAAGGCGTAGATGTAGATTGAAGTTCAACCGAACCACGATAAAATATCGGTGTCACCCTCCTAAACCCTTAACCCCTTTATATACTTGCATTTGCATTTGCCCGTTTATATTTCTTGCATATTTACATTCTAGCATCTTTATATTCTTGCATTTTTACATTCTTGCATATTTACATTCTTGCTGTAATACCCGTTTCCTAAAATAGTAGCAAGTGGATTATTTAATTAAATCATTAGTATTGTTGTAAATAAGAAATAACGATGTTAGTGTTGGATATGTGTAGGGGACACCTAAGCGTTGAATATATTGAATAAGTGTCTTTTGGTGTAGTATCCATTCTCAGATTTCTATGATTACCGTAAGTTAGTAATGATGTATTTGAGGAGGAATATTATTGCCGTTGATATTAATCGAAATCTAAGGTTGTGATATTAGACAATTTAATTAGTGTTTTATAAATAATATAATATAATATAATATAATATAATATAATATAATATAATCTTATCTTACTATTATAATAAAAGACTAAATATTTGCCACGTGTCATCATTATAAAGCCCCTAATTTTCCATGTGGCAGGCTCCTGTGCTAGGAAAATTTGTTTTCCCGCCCATCCAATCCCCAAGACAATTTGTTATCCAGCCCACCCAAGAGGTATTTTCTAATTTTTATATTCCATTTTATTTTTCATCTCATTTATATCTTAAGAAATTTTGAAGTCTTTTTATAAAATTTTAGGATTTATATATTTTTTTAAAACAACCCGTATAATATACGGGTTTTAACCTAGTATATATATATATATATATATATATATATATATATATATATGGATCTTGAGGGTTAGGATGTTAGTTAGATTGAATAAAAAAGAAGGAAAAGAAAAAAGAAAAAGGAAAAAGGAGTATAATATATTTATATGTGGTCAAACCACATTTATTAATGCATTTAATCGGGCACGAGTTCTGAGAGAGAGAGAGAGAGGCTACAGCAGTGACTACCGCCGGTCACCACATCGCCGCCGTGCCTCCGCCGCATCGCTGCCGTGGACAGTCACCGGAAACCACCATTTCGACCAGAAATCATCAGGTAACTGTCTCCTACTCCCTCTTGAACTTACCACTACATTTTACGCTGATTCAAGCTAGCTTTCTAGTGATTTCGTTAGCTACCTGTTGAGTTAAGAAAATAAAATCAAGAGACCCCATTCGTGTGTCGATTTGTAGCTCGGGAACTTCGTGAGACTTAGAATCTAGAGCATGGGTGTGGTGTGTGTGTGTGTGTGTCGCCAGAACGACGGCAGAGGGTAGGGTTGCTTACCTCGTCAGAAATGACAGTGAGAGTGTGTATGTATGTTTCGCCGGAGAAAGCAGTAACAGTGAGTAGGTGTGTGCGCGTCGTCGAACGACAGGGCCTGTGTGTGTGCGTACGAACGTGCGAGTTGCCGGAAATGGTGGGTTGGGCGCTTGTATCCATCGACGGAAAAGATAACGATGTGCGAGTGTGCGTGTCACCGGACACAGTAGGGGTGTCGTGCGTGTTGGTAGCCGGCAAGTGGGGTTGCGTTCCATCGGTCCTCGTTGTGTATGTGTGTATCTGTGTATCGCGCAGGGGGCGACGTCGGCTGAACATCAAGAGAAGGGGAAGGTGATTTAGGGTTTTAGCTCGTGGGCTTGGGGCCTTGGGCCAATCCCTTTCCCTCTTTTTCTTGTTGGGCTTGACACACATTTAGGCCATGGGCTAAGCTAGTGATGAATGGAAATGATGTAGTTTGGGCCTTAATATTAATTAAGTGTTGGGCCTTTATTTTAATTGAGTTTTGGACCTTCAAGATTAATTAAGTGTTGGGCCTTTAATTTAATTCAGTTTTGGACCTTCAAGATTAATTAGGAGTTTGAGCCTGGTTTATTATAAATTATGGGCTAAACTTATATATATGTATGTATGTAAAGGATAATTATTTATATAGACGTATATATATGTATACAATTATAGGTATATATACACAATTATTAATAATTGTGTATATATGTATATAAAATATATATACATATACTTAATTATATATATATATATATATATATATATATATATATATATGGATTCGAAAGGATAATTTTTAATAAAGATTCGAGCGAGTATTTAAATAGATTCGAACGAGGATTCGAACGGGATTTCAAGGGGATTCGAATGGATGTGACATATTCATATTTTTAGAGTCTTCGAGCGGGATATGTATATATTTATATACATTTTAAATATGTGGTTTTCGAATAGGATAAGATGCCAATTTAAGGTTCGGCCCAAGACTTCGAGTAAGGCCTTCTTAAATTGGGGTGTGAGATACGAAAGAGTGTCGTATCTAGGATTTTTGTATCTGTTAATGATCAGATAATATTTGATCTAGGATCCGGTGGTGTGGTACGTCGATTGGATCCCTATACGGTTTACTGCGACTCCACAATTGTATTGTTGCTGCAGTCAGGTGAGTTTTCACTAACTCCTATATTATGTTGTGATACATGCTCTATGTGATATTGTGAATTATTTGACACGGAGGTTTGTGTCTTGAGAAGTAGTGCTCGTTTGGCAGCCGGCCACCCCGCCTTATGGCAATTGTTAAACTCTTATTTTACGTTGGGATACATACTCTATGTGATATTGTGTTGTATGTGATACGTGATAATATGTGTTGAGCAGCAGAGCTTATTCGGCAGCAGGCCACCCCGCCTTTATGGAAACTATTATGACACGGATGTAGTGTCTAGCAGGGCTCATTCGGCAGTACCCCGCCTTTATGGCATTTGATGTGTTGTATATTATCTGTAGATGTGTATTCTAATATAATGTGAGTATTGTGTGGTCACTAAGCTTTATGCTTAACCAGTTGTTGTTTATTTCTTTCAGGACCGTCGTGTGTTGACAAGGGGAAGGCTTCTGCGTAACAGCTATTTTCCGCAATGTTTTTCTTACTCTGATTTCTAAATGTATTTTAATTACTGTTCTTAGATCCGTAAGTCCCGGGTGTCGGGAAGGTGGATGTTTGTATATGATGTTTGGTTTAACGGTTTTAGTTACTCGATTTTATTCTGTTAATTTTTTTTTTGGGGCGTTACAACTTGGTATCACAGCCTCGGTTTAAGGGATTCAAGCACGCAGGTGGTGTGTTTGGACTTAGTCCTTGGTTCAATACTGGATTTTCAAAATTATTTATTTGAAAACCTTTTTTTAAAACGCGCTGTCAGCTAGAGCCGGAGGTCCTGGTGAGCACTTATAAATATGTAATAAATGAACTATGATTGTTATCTATATGATTTATGACGAGATGATTTCTGAACTGTATTTATTATTTAGATAGATGTGAAGAAGATGATGTTGTTATTTAGTATAATGATAATTAGAGATGAGTTGTTTGTATGTATTAGTTTAATACATGTTTGGGATGTCATAGCCAAGCCGTAGACCTTGTGGATTGTTTTTTATTTATTGGACTTGTGGTTATGTTTGATCTATTCTATGGTGTGGGGAGGCCTGCGTGCCATTTACAATCCCTATTCTATCTTGTAAAAGTATTAGATTAGCAGGCCTGCGTGTCTTTGATTATCTTGTAATTATTTATTTCTAGTTTTAGATTTTAGAATAGAATAAATAGAATATAGAGTTAATTACAAAGATGGTCCATTTAGTTTGCGCTAAATTTCACATTTAGTCCTTTAAAATCGAAAATTACACTGGTAGTCCCTATGGTTAACGTTTTGTTTCAATTTTAGTCCTTTAAACTAACTTCAGTTATCTTTGACCGTTAGTCAAAGGGTATTCCGGTCATTTTCCATGAAATTCTTGTTACCAAATACAATTTACCTACTAAACATATTTCCAAACAAGTTTTTTCTTTAAAAAATGTGTTGCCAAACATTTATTCCCACTTCTTTTTGATCACCTTCTCTCTCTCGTATCTGATTTCTCCACTTCAAGGCTTACCTCTAAATTATTTCCTCTCTAAATGCCTCTCACACCACCTCCATTACCCCTAAAACAGTCGGCCATCGTCGCCGCCACTGAACTGCCGTCCGGCCACCACAACCACTTCACCACTCCATGCTCTCTCTACAATCTACACCAGCTACCACGCCTCTCTCTCTCTCTCTCTCTCTCTCTCTCTCTCTCCGATCTACAATCTACCCTGGCCACCACCACCACATACCCCACCACCGTCCCCTTGATTGCCGGCCAAGAAACCACCGCTGAGAGTGAAGAAACCACCACCGCCGCTATCGCAGATGTGAAGAAACGACCACCGCTGCAGATATGATGAAACCACCATCATCGCCGTCTCTCACCGCCGTAGATCTGAAAAACCCACCATCATTGTAGCAGATATGTGTCGCTGACCAAGAAGCCATCACTGTGGCAGATCTGAAGAAACCACCGTAGATCTGAAGACCATTTATGTTTCTGATTCTTCTATATCTTGAATGATCATCATCGAGAAAGACCATTATGTTTCTGATTCTTCTTATTTTGAATAATCATCATCTAAAAAAGCCATATATGTTTCTGATTAGTTCTACAATTGTTCTTTTTTATGCATTCACTTTATTCTTGATTGGGTTTTTATCTTGTTCTTGATTGGGTTTTTTATCTTGTTTTTAGTTTCCAGATGTAGTTTATAATCCATTGACTGATGTTTTTTCTTCTTACACTACCTACTTTGAACATGAACAAGACCATTAGAATATTAGCAGATATAATTTAAATTAAAAATAAAGTTTTAAAGACAATCAGTAACTGATTTTGTAAATGGTGGTCAGCGGTGGTGGGATGGTGGTGAAGAACCGATGGTGGTTTGTGGAAGAAGGTGGTTGGTGGTGGTGGGGTGATAATCAAACGGTGGCATAAAGAAGGTTGTAGGAAATGGTGTATTAAAATAGGTGTTTGTTAACAAGGATAAGATGGAAAAAGACCAGAATACCCTTAGTCTATCCTTTGACTAATGGTCAACTTTAACACCAGTTAGTCTAAAGGAATAAAAGTGAAATAAAACGTTAACCATAAGGACTACCAGTGTAATTTTCGATTTTAAAGGACTAAATGTGAAATTCAGCGCACACCACAGGGACCATCTTTGTAATTAACTCTAGAATATATTTGAAGCTGGTACAAGGACCAAGGAGCAAGCAGCAGGATTGGATGCAGGAGGCAGTGAGAGCTTCAGAGTTTCATGCCATGTGTGTTGTTTTCCACTTAGGTTTTGGACCATTGGGTTTTTCGTGTGGCTCACGAAACCGACATTAGTTAAGGGCAAGGCTAAGGCATAGTTGTTGTGGTTGTTTTATTTCTTTACATATTATATATGCGTGGTTGTGATTCTCACGATGAAATAAAAGAAGTGTTTTAATAATAGATAATTATTAAACAGTCGTTTTAAAGAAAACTGACAAAAAGTTTTTTCTCGTCAAAAACTTTTGAAATCCTTTTAGAAAAATCTTAGATCAGTGTGCTACCCACCTAATGGTACACCTTTCCTGTTAAACGGTACTCGGGTGTCGGAAGTGACAAAACCTTGGGCATTCGGGTTTAAACCATTGCGGGGGAGGGTGTGAAAGACATTGCGATAATCGGGAGTCTTGGCCAGAGTTCACACTGTCTTAGGTGGTGCGATCTATTTTGGTGATAATCGGGAGTCCCGACCCAAAATGCACTAGAGGGACTAAAACATGCACGGTTCTTATAGCCAATGTCCCGCGGATCTAGGAGTCGTGTCCAGGTTAGATACGATTGGTATAGGTTTACCTACCAGAAATAGCATTGTCCAGTTGGGAAAAGCCCAAACCTTGCTTCGGGAAATGTGAAATATGGATATTAGTCTAATAATTTATTTTTAAAAGGTAATAATTTTTAGAAGATATAATCATATTACTGAATCGGTTTTATCTTTTCTTTTTCTGTAGATGTCTATTTTAGCTGTTATTCCATTTTATTCACCTAAGGAATCTCTAAGCCTTATCGTCGGCAAGTGGAAGCTTTCAGGTCCAAACTTTGCTGTTTGGAAGATGCATCTAAAGAATGTTTTGGATGCACAGGGAAAGCTTCACATCATAGAGACATTGCCTCTAGAACGACCAGGGGTAGATGCCCAGGATAGTGAGTATGATGCTTACTATAAGTATCTGGCTGATGAATCTGACGTCATGTCAATTCTCGTTCTCATAGCTTCATCAGAGTTTACGGATGATCTCCGGGAGAAGTCATCTTATGAGGTCGTTCAGGGACTGGAGCGTAAGTTCAAGTACAGTGAACGAATATTTCGTATCTTGCTGATGAAGGAAATTCTTTCAGTAAAAATGAAAGAAAACCAACCAATTAGCGATCATCTCATTAACATGAGAAGGCTCTTGGATTGCTATGAAAGTTTTGGGTCAAAATCAAAACCACATGAGCTAGTTATGCTCTTGTTTGTTTCTTTATCGGACCATTACTAGAGAAGGGTAATGTACGTCCTTGGTGATTTTGAGATGACCTTCGTGGAGCTGCACGAGATCCTTATGTGCATCAGCGATGAGTTGAATCCAAAGTAGCTAGAGTCAATAGTTGTGGACCCTATGCAGGAAGATAACTGGTTGGAAGAGCTTGGAGAAATTTGTTGACCAGACTGTGGCAGCAAGGATTAATGCGAGGACTCACTCGGCATAGATCAGCTGGACATTGGTTCGCCCAATGACTCAAGTATCTTTATGATAGATTGTCTTATTACTTCTTATGAATCATGGGTATTGGATACCGGATGTGATCATCACATATGCAATAATTTGCAGGGATCCAAGAGAAGTAGGAAGCTAAGACAAGGAGATATGGATCTGCGGGTAGGCGAAGGCTCCATGGTTGGTGCTGAAGCTGTAGGAACATATTGTCTTAGTTTGCCTTTGGGCATGGTCTTAGAACTAGAACCTTGTTATTATGTTCTTAGACTAATCAAAAAAGTTATCTCGTTTGATTTGCTTATAGACTGTGGTTTTAACTATGTTATAAATAGCAAAGTGATTTCTTGTTTTAAAAATGATGTTTTATATTTTAAAGCTATTCCACAAAATGGTCTATATACGCTAAATCTAGGTAACGATGATAAAGACATATATCATATAAGTAAAAGATCCAAGAGTAACATGAATCAGACTTATCTCTGGCATTGTCGTTTAGGGCATATAAACGAGAAACGCATAGAGAAGCTCTGAGATAATGGAATTCTAGAACCATTTGACTTGGAGTCATATGACATTTGCGAATCTTGTTTGTCTGGTAAAATGACAAAGCAGCCTTTCAACAGTGAGAATGAAAGGGCTAGTGAGTTACTAGGGATAATACACACAGATGTGTGTGGACCCTTTACTCCAAAGGCTAGAGGAGGATACCGATACTTCATTACCTTTACTGATAACTTCAGTAGGTTCGGTTATGTCTATCTCATGAGACTTAAATCTGAAAGTTTTGACAAGTTCAAACAGTTTCAGAATGAAGTTCCTAATCAGCTGGACAAGAAGATAAAGCTGCTTCGGTCCGACCGAGGTGGTGAATATCTGAGTCAAGAATTCGATGATCATTTGAAGGAATGTGGGATTGTTTCACAACTCACATCTCCGTATACACCTCAGATGAATGGTGTGTCAGAAAGGAGGAATCGTACATTGGTTGACATGGTCCGATCAATGATGAGTCGGAGTTCATTGCCTTTATCGTTTATGGGGAACGCACTCGAGACAGCGGCGTTCATTCTGATTCGGGTTCCGACTAAATCGGTTGAAAAGACACCGTTGGAGGTATGGACGGGGAAAAAGCCCAAAATGTCTTTTCTCAAGGTTTGGGGATGTGAGGTGTATGTTAAGCGAACATTCACGGATAAACTCAATCCCAAATCAGATAAGTGTATCTTCGTGGGTTATCCCAAGGAAACCATGGGATACTATTTCTATAACCCAAATGAGAACAAAGTTTTTGTTGCTCGTAAAGGGGTGTTCTTGGAAGAGAAGTTTCAAAACTCAGAAATTCCAAGAAAAGAAATAGAGCTTCAAGAAATTGAAGAGGAAGAGATAACACCACCACCGATAATCGAGCCCGTAGTTCAACAGAGAATTGTTGAATCTCAACCCGAGTCTGTGGTTGAGGAGGAAGTGCAAACACAAGACCTTCGCATATCTAGTAGGCCTCGTCATGAGCCAGATAGGTATCTAGGATTCCTTGTTGCTCAGGACGGAGGGGATCTTTTAGAACCCACCACCTACCAAGATGCTGTCTCAGGTTTAGAATCTGAGAAATGGCTAGAAGCCATGAAGGCAGAGATGCAATCCATGTATGACAACCAAGTTTGAAAGTTAGTGGATTTGCCTCAACACAGCAAAGCTGTTGGGTGCAAATGGGTCTTCAAGAAGAAGACAAACATGGATGGAAATGTGCATACCTTTAAAGCTAGGCTAGTGGCAAAAGGTTTCACGCAAACTCATGGTGTTGACTATGATGAAACTTTTTCCCAAGTCGCAATGCTTAAGACTTTTAGGATTCTTATGGCCATATCAGCATATTTTGACTATGAGATATGGCAGATGGATGTCAAAACCGCCTTTCTTAACGGGAAGTTGACAGAGGACGTATATATGATACAACCGGATGGTTTTGCGGATCTAGAGAACCCTAATAAGGTATGCAAATTGCTGAAATCCATTTATGGGTTAAAGCAAGCATCTCGAAGCTGGAACTTACACTTTGATGAGCGTATCAAAGAATTTGGTTTTACCAAAAGTGAGTTCGAGTCGTGTGTTTACACTAAATTCAGTGGGAGCGCGGTAACCTTCCTAGTCTTGTATGTGGATGACATACTGCTAATAGGAAACAGTATACCAGTGTTACAAGGAGTAAAATCCTGGTTGGGTAAATGTTTCCAGATGAAAGACTTAGGAGAAGCTGCTTATATACTAGGTATAAAGATCTATAGAAATAGATCTAAGGGCTTATCAGACTTAGTCAAAGTACATACATAGACAAAGTCGTGAAAAGATTCAAGATGGATGAATCCAAGAAAGGATTTATTCCTATGCAATCTGGCGCGATCTTGAGCAAGGCTCATTGTCCTGTGACTGATCAAGATCCGGGCAAGATGTGGTTGATTCCATATGCTTCGGCAATAGGATCAATCATGTATGCCATGCTATGTAGTAGACCCGATGTTACCTATTCTATTAGTGTCACGAGTAGATATCAGCAAAATCCTGGTGAAGCTCATTGGGTAGCTGTCAAGAATATTCTCAAGTACCTGAGAAGGACAAAAGACATATTCCTAGTTTATGGAGGTTCGATGGATGAGCTCAGTGTGACTGGTTACACTGATGCAAGTTTCCAGACCGACAGGGACGACTTTAAGTCGCAATCAGGATTTGTCTTTACCCTAAACGGAGGAGTCATATCTTGAAAAAGTCAGAAGCAAGATACAATAGCATATTCGACTACAGAAGCAGAGTATATTGCGGCAAGTGATGCAGCAAAGGAAGCTGTCTGGCTGAAGAATTTTATCTCGGATCTTAGAGTTGTTGCCAGTATCTCTAGACCGATCGATATATTCTGTGACAACTCAGGGGCTGTGGCGCAAGCTAAAGAGCCAAGAGATCATCAGCGGACTAGTCATGCACTCAGGAAATATCACCTCATCCGAGAGATTATTGGAGGAGATGATATTCGACTGCAAAAGATACCGACGGAAGACAACGTTGCTGACCCGTTGACGAAGCCGCTAGCTAGAGCTAAGCATGAGAGGTATTCGAGTTCTGTAAGAATGTAGTACTTGGAACATAGCAACTAGTTCAAGTTTTTGATTATTACCATAGATGTAACTTGAAACTCTTTTATTATGTATTTACATTTTATGGGATTGAAATAGGAGGTATTTACATAATTGTTTCTTGTTGTCTATTATTAGCGTTTTAACCTATCCATGACAAGTCAAGTGATGAATTGTCTAAATACCCATAGCTACTTAATATAGTGGGAGCTACATTAGGGAGGTAACGCCATTATGGATATTTGATGATTTATTCGGGAATGAATAAAAGCACAAGGTTGTGACCAAATATTCATAGATATTTATCAGGGGATAAATATTGGGAGTGATCCGCATCGAGTTTATTTCATGGAGCGTCATCATAAGTAAACTTGATAGGTTGTCCTTAGACCTGAGATATTTGGTTTGGGGCATGGTAACTTCTGTACTTTAGCGTGTTCTAACGTCACATAGTAACTGGGTGATCTTAAGGGGCATGTCTAGGTGCAGCGGAAGATGTGTGCTCAAATTGCAAATAGTCAAGATGGGATTTGCACCTCCTACTTTTAGGAGAGATATATCTGGGCCCCTCGATGGTTAAGACTACTGAAAATGCATGGCCGCGCTCAGTTAGAATGATAGGTTTCATTCGGTAAACCGTAACTGCAGAGTGTCGAGATCAAAGTCGAGAAAATCTGAGTATTAAGAATAAGATCCATGCTCCATGTCTAATACTCACATTACGGTATATCGCGATTCAAAAGGAAAAGCCTAGATAATCCAAGGGGTGGATTATATCTCTAGATGTAAGAGATCTCATAGTCTGGTTAACCTAAGTGTCTGGCTGGGGACCTCCTTAGGCCAACGGTGTACAAGGAGTATTACTTATCTTGCACAAGTGGGAGTCTGTTAGATTATGTGCAGAGATAGATAACACATGTCATCGTGTCCAATACTATGTGATACTAAATGATCACACTGCTACACACCCATTTAGAACCTTTTGGATTTTACCAAGTGGTATGTAAGAATAATTAATTAGTTAATTAATTATTGAGAAAGAAAAAATAATAATAGTTATTATTTAAAAGGAGAGGTTAATATTAAATATTAATAGAACCAATTAATTAATTGTTATTAATTAATTGGAATTAATTGGAAAGGTTAAAGGGTGTTTTCTGTAATTATCTGATAGTTTAATTAAAGCTGGGCTTTAATTAAGCTTTAATTAAACGGGCTTGGGCTTTGATAAGGTTTATTATATAAACACCTTATTAATCCTTAGAATCATACAAGAGATAATTTACAAGATAGAAAACAACCCTACTCTCTCCCTCTCTCTCTAGTCGACGTCGAAGCCGAGGACACCCCTAGGGGTCGGCGGCGCAACACACACACACATACGGGAATCTTTTGATCATTGGTGACATCCTTAGGCGGCCTAGCAGCCTGTTCGTGGTGGTGCAGTAGCGGTGTTCTACCTTTAGCATTCTGGAATCAAGTTTCAAGATTGTTGCATAAAGGTATAATTGTTGCATAAAGGTATATTTTTTATCCTCTACTTCTTTTAGTTTCAGTATGAGTTAGATGAGATCACTGGAGGGGGTTTTGTTTTATTCCATTGTGCATGTTATATGATATCTTTTTATACCCTACAAAACCCTTCAATGCATAGTATAGTATTTACACCATGCTAAACTTGTGATGATATGATACCCGAATTCTAAAGTGATATTGATGATGACAATGATGATGTGACATAGGTGAGATGCAGTATATGTGATGCCTATACATGATGCCTTATTCGTGATGACTAGACTTTAGTGATGCTTGAACTAAGCCCGTGAATCGAAAGACTTAGTGGTGATGCTAAGATCTGATATGTATAGTGTATTGGTAATAATACGAAGGTCTGTATTATTAAAAATACACGGTACATATCAGAACTTGACGGAATCATGAAGTATCTTGTGGATATGGTGAGGGGTTACTTGCGTGTATTTAACATATACTTAGCTAGGGTTGCCTTAGTGCACGTAAGGCTACTTGCATATTAGTTAAGTGTGCAAAAGGGACTTATATGTGTTGAGAAGTTATCTCGGTAATGCCTACCTGATGTGTAAAATCTAGTTATATATTTTATGTCCAATATCCACCTATTCTAGCATGCACACACACTAGGCAAGTATACCTAATCATGTAATAGCATAGAGACAGGCAAGTAATGGGTGTCGAATCCACAAGGAGCAGTGTAACACTAGAAAGAAAGCAGACTAATAATTAACCTAAAATGGGGGTTTTTCAGTTTTAAGAGAATGATAACGAGCAACTAATTAAAGACAAACAAGTAAAATCGAGATGAAATCTTGCAAATGACCAGGGTGTAAACAAGTATCCACCTTAATCACTCCCCCTATTGTGATATATCTCAAGATCAATTTAATCGATTACCCGGATTGACTTAACTATAATTAATTTTCTATTTCATATAGTTATTGCGAGACAAATAAGAATAACAATTTCCAATTGATCATCAAATCCACACAACCTAGTTCATAATTCATCAACCACATTAAACAAGTTTAACATAACCAATCATGTCCTTGACGGCAAAGCCCTAGATTATTAGGTTTATGTTATTGTTTCTAGATTCTGATTACTTTTCCTAGTAAACACCTTGAATCATTCATAGACAAACATTCAAAGAAGAAGACATATCATATAAACTTCCGATTTATATTCCACATGTACCATGAATCCAGAAACAAGAGATAAAAACCATAAAAATCCAAACTTTGATTGAATAAACATGAAACTAGAATCAATCCTTGAGTAATCAAAGAAATCAAGAAATATCCCAATTAGGGTTCATTCATAAGATGAATACAAGAGATGATTAGCCCATAATCGGGCTTGAACAATCCAAACTAGTCTTAGAAATCATTACTGATCGAAGAATAGGCATGAATTCGACAAACCGGATGGATGATGATGATGATGGATTGATATGGATGAATTCCCTAGGCTCCAAGGGTGTTTCCTCACCCTCCAGAGTTGCAAAAGTCTCTGAAAATCGCCTAGGGTCGGACAAATGACAAAAGGTCCCGTCATTAGGTTTAAAAATCGAATTTATAGGCACCTGCTCCGCGCAGGCTCGCGGCGCGAGCCTATATGTCTCGCGGCGCGAGCCTATATGTCTCGCGGCGCGAGCTATCAATTTCTCGAGGGTCATTTAGGTTGGGCATAGCTCGCGGCGCGAGCTTCCCTGCTGTGCGCGTTTCTTCGTTTTTCCTTCTTCTCTTGCTCGTTTTCCGCATATCTTCCACTGTTTCAACAAGTGAACCTATAATCATCCCAACATAACCAATTAATGTAATATATGATCTTTTACGCGTGAAATTAATGTAGAATCAACAATATTTACGGATCAAAACATAGTTTAATCCGGAAATATCACAATTCCCACACTGAACTTTGCTTGTCCTCAAGCAAATCATCAAGTAGACATAAACCAACCTGGCCAACCAAATTCCCCATCTTAATTACCACAAATAAGATAAATCGTCCCAAACGAACAAACCAATCAGAAAACAATCAGTAATCGATATTATGCAAAGTATCACATCCTCACAATGAGTTCACTCAATCACTCAGGTGTTTCGGCTTTATATTTTGGGGTGAACACTCCTCATAGCTAACAAGCAACCAACTAGTATAGGCTTGTATCCAATTCTAATCTCTATCACTAGAGTTGTCAACCGTCAAGAGGGTTTTAAGGTTGTAACATTAGGCTAAGGGTTAAAAGGTAGGGACAAAAGATTTTAAAGTGACTAAGATAGCAAAAATCTAAACTGTGCTGAAACAATGACTCACTAGTCCAACTAGAACGGTCAAACTGAAACTAAAATGGGAGATAGATAAGAGTTTTTTTTTTTTGGATTTTCTGCTTTTCAACTACGCCTTTGGCGAGAATTCAATAACACTTACATGCTCAAGAATCCGCAATTTATTTGGGTGGCATAGTACTTTTATTGACTCGATAAGACGACACGCAACACTGACGAAAATCATATATCCAGCACAATTAAGACTTAAGCTAAGGCCAAAAGAAGCTAAAATGGAATTGGCTAAATAATGTGGCTATCAAATGAAATAGGCTAAGGCTTCAACATGGTGTCAAGGGTATCGAGTACTAAAAATAAGTACTACGCGTTAAAGGGGTAGGACATATTAGAACATCTAACAATAAGATATTCTAATGAAAAACAGGCTTATGACTTGGCTAAAACAAATGAAGGCCTCTATCAGTGCAATGGTGATAAATACTCATTTTGGTGATCTCGAAAAGTAACTCGGTAACAAGTTCTACAGTCTATGCTTGCAGCTATCCTCACACAATCGAAAAATTTCTATTAAAATCTCTACTATATGGCTAAAAAACTCTCGATTATGGAAAACGGCTTAAGTGATGATCAACAAAGCATGCAATCTCAAACATCATGTTACCAACAATTTAATCACTTGGGACAACCTATAATAATGTGGATTATAAGGTAAGGAAGAAGACTGGCCAAAAATCAGATTATCCCAAAGACAAATGCTCGAAGACAAGAAAAGTTAAGTTTACTTAACCCCAATTCCCACACAATAAAGATTTGCATTGTCCCCAATGCATTCAAGTACGCAGTAAGATAGAATTAGGTTAAGAAACTTCCTGGGATATCATATGTAGTGGACATGGAGCGGTTGTCGCATATCTATCGTCAATCATCAAGCATCAAAGCAACGGCTGCCAAACACAACCAGCAAAAACAAACAAACAAACAAACAAACACTCAAAGGCAAACCAAACAAAGCAAACAAATCAGAAAACGAAAGTAGCAGTACATCCCAACAGATAGTAGCAGACAAAATAAATCTCAAATAAATGTCCATCATTACTATCAAACTAAAAACTCATCACACTAGGGCTCATCAAGGTCATCTCTATAGGGCTCGGACTGATGGTGGTGGGAACCGGACGCTGCACCTGCATAAAATGGCGGATTTGGCTCGTTTGGACCCCAGTATGGTGGTGGCTGATATGCCGGGAGCCTAACCTGCTCCCCGAAAACCTGAGAGAAAGCTCTCTGCTGCCAATCCATACTGTACTGAACCTGAGATAGCTGGTAGTCGCTCCGCCTGTGGTGATCTTGTACTGAGTCTCTGAATGAGTCGAAGGAAACCTCCAACTGATGTATGCGATCCGTAAGACCCTGGTATGCTGTCCGTGGGTCCCACTCTTGCTGGTTGACCTCCGGCTGGGATGGACCCTCATCTTCCCTGCGGACAGGGCTGCTTGCCTGGCGGGCTGGACTTTCCGGGATGTGAGGGTGATGGTTCCATTGCCATGTACCTCGTCGTGTTAGAAGGCCGTGCTCAATCACTTGCATGCCTGCAAGCTGAGTGTCACTAATATAACTCATGGGCTCCTGTTCAGTCAGTGAAGCGACAATGCGCGGGCGAAGTACCCCAAAGTATTGTGCTAGCCTTGTGACATAGCGGCCACCACAGATGGCGCTGGCGCTCCTTTGGCCCGTGGCCTCGGTTAAATAGGCAGCCAATGAAAATGGGATGTTGAGAAACCGATCCCGAGAGATGAGGTGAAACAGCAACCAAACATCGGTTCTATTCACCTTTTCCAAGCTCTCCCTCCGTTGATTAATGGAGCACACAATCATGCGATGAAGAACACGATGCTCTGAATTGTGAATGCGGGAGGCCTTTGTGTTCGCTCCGACATAAGCACCAGCACCCACGGCAGCCCACATGGCATGAATGTTGGCATCCTCGGTCGGGCCCACTGTACACTGATGGAAGTACAGTGGAAAAGCCGGGTGGGCGATCTCAGCTGGAGTGTAGATGCCAATCCAGTTGGCCAATTCAGTTAGGGAGCCTCTCCTCCACACTCCCCCCAGTCTAAACGCAACTGCAAATGGATCATTAATATCTTCAAACAAGGCGGTTACGCGCATCCTGTAGGTGGAAAAAAATTCGAGACAAAGCTTGCGGTACACCGGCTCTCGAATATTAAGCACATTATCCCATGCATGGCAGGTGAATAACACTTGGCCCGACTCATCTCGGAGAGTGCGGGGGAAGTAAGCACGAATGTCGTCCGCTTTGCCGAGCCTTTGCATGAAATCCCAATCTAGAGTTCTACCTGAGTCAATTCGCCTGCGGCTCAGTGTTGTCAGCCGGTCTTTCATGGCATCTAGTTGGGTAGAGATATTGCCGAATCCCAGTCCCGGAGCTGCAATACTTTGGTCCAGATTTAGGAAGATGTGATCTCCCCTTTCGTTTTGAAGGTTGACCGGGAAGCCGTCGTTGTGAAGAGTTGGAGGAGCTGGGGCTGAAGTGGATGCAGAATGACGGGTACGCTGCAAAACAGGAACCAAGTGATGGCACATGGCAGTTAGTACCCAGAATGAAACCCCAAAAGTAGCCACAATGGAAGAAAAATGCACACAACAACAAAGAAAACCAAAGAGTTTCATGAAGAACACGTGTGTGTAGCATTAGTCTGAGCATGAATATCGGGCTAATTCCAATTCCCACACAATAGAGCGAAAGTGTAGGCTCTATTGTGGATTCCATGTGAAATAATTGACCAATTTGGCCACAACTAGCAAATGTCAACCGGAAAAGTCAACTGTTTTGACCCGTTACACATGGATTGCCAAAAATTGCTTCCAAAACTTAGATTGAACACCATCTTAAGCAACAATAACAACAATTGAAGCAAAATACGGCATTACAATAGCAAAACTCGAGATCAAGAAGCATGAACATGAAAATCCTAGGCAAAATTTCGAATTCCACATGCAAGGTATGAGAAACATGGATTAGATCACTTCTAATCATGGGGAAACTTAAAATCTAACATAGTGTAAGCATAAAAGCATGAAAGATTCGAGATTTAAGCTATATCATCCATGAAATCGGTTTTGGGTAGAACCCTTGAAGAAAACCCACAAAAATGGTGAAATACACCATAGATCTTGAAGAAAAAGGGTGTAGAAGTGATTCATACCTTAGGAGCCATTGAAATCCGGAAGAATTGGGTGAAAAACTCGAAAAAAAATCGATGAAGGGAGTTGTAGCAGCTGGGCTCGCGTAGGGAGAGGATAGGATTTTGAATGAGAAGAAGATAAGAAAACTTATCTTAAAAACCGCTTCATTCGACCTCGCGGCGCGAGGTAAGAAGGGCTCGCGGAGCGAGCTTCGTTGACCCACGTTCTTTTTTCGTTGACCATACTCGTGGCGGGAGACAGGGGACCTCACGGCGGGAGTAACTCGTTGGAAAAAAAATGTCTGCATGAGGGAACCTCGCGGCGCGAGGTTATAGGGCTCGCGGCGCGAGATTAGGATTAGCTGAAACTTTCGATTTCTAAAAAAAAAAACAAACACACGAACAAACGGGAAAGCAAACAAACGAACAGAAACTCACAAAAACAGAACGAAACACACGGGTTGCCTCCCGAGAAGCGCATTTTTATTAACGAGTCATAGCTTGACTCGACCGTGTAGCTCACGGTTCTTTCGGAAAGAGGGTCATCTCTTCGCCCTCCGGATCGGGTATCTTGCCGTGGTAAAGTTTAAGACGATGTCTGTTGATGCGGATAATGTCTTTTCTCAGTTGCACATCCACGTACCCTGATGGATAGGCCGCGACCACCGTGTATGGTCCAGCCCAAATCGATTTGAGTTTTCCGGGTGAAAATTTAAACCTCGTTTGGTGAACCAAGACCAAGTCACCCTTCTGAAAACTTTTGAACTCTTTCAGCCTATTATCATGCCACATCTTTGTCTTCTCTTTGTAGATGCGTGAATTTTCATAGACTTCCAATCTCAACTCCTCTAGCTCATTTATTTGGAAGAGTCGGTCCTCACCGGCCTTGCACAAATCTAGATTGCACTCTTTAATAGCCCAATAAGCTTTGTGCTCTATCTCAAGTGGAAGATGACACCTTTTTCCATAGACCAACTGAAATGGTGTGGTCCCGATAGGCGTCTTAAAAGCAGTTCGGAAGGCCCACAACGCATCATCTAGTTTTTGAGACCACAACTTCGGGTTGTTCTCAACGGTCTTTTGCAGTATGCGTTTCAAGGCACAATTGGTGTTTTCCACTTGCCCACTTGCTTGTGGGTGGTAGGCGGTGGTGAAACGGTGATCAACCCCATATCGGTCGAGTACCTTCTCCATGAGGTAATTAGAGAAATGGGTACCACGATCACTTATGATGGCTCGGGGGCAACCGAATCGAGAGAAGAGATTTCTGAGGAAGTTGACTACGACCCTTGCATCATTGGTCAGGAGGGCCTTGGCCTCGGCCCATTTAGATACGTAGTCAACGGCGACTAGAATATATTTGTTGTTGTGGGAGTTAGGAAAAGGACCCATGAAGTCAATCCCCCACACATCAAATACCTCACAAACAAGAATGCCTTGTTGTGGCATTTCATCGCGTTTAGAGATATTTCCGAGCCTTTGGCACGCATCACACATTTTGACAAATGCATGCGCGTCCTTGAAGATTGTGGGCCAATAAAAACCCGCGTCTAACACTTTCCGAGCTGTGTAACTCGGACCAAAGTGTCCACCGGTTGGCCCATTGTGGCATTCCTCTAGGATCTTTCTCGCCTCCTCTCCATAAACACACCGACGAACAACACTGTCGGCTCCGACTCTCCACAAATTTGGCTCTTCCCAGAAATAGAATTTGAGATCCGAGAAAAACTTCCCTTTTTGCTGACGAGTAAACCCCTTTCGCAGGATGCCCGCGGCTAAGTAATTAGCGAAATCAGCATACCATGGGGCTTCGGGTTCCTCAAACGACTCCACCGCATAAAGAAACTCATCCGGAAAGATGTCATGGATTTCATCCTCATTAATCTCCTCGAGGTTGGGATTATCAAGACGGGACAAGTGATCAGCGGCTACATTCTCCGCCCCTTTCTTGTCTCGAATCTCAATGTCGAATTCTTGTAGCAGGAGAATCCAACGAATGAGACGAGGCTTAGCATCTTGCTTAGCAAAAAGGAACTTAAGGGCAGAGTGATCCGTGTATACTATGGTTTTGGATAAAACCAGATAGGGCCGAAACTTATCGAAAGCAAACACAACCGCGAGAAGTTCCTTCTCGGTAGTCGTGTATTTTTCTTGCGCGCTCGTCAAAGTCCGGCTTGCATAGTATATGGGCTGAAAGTGGTTATTCTAGCGTTTCCCAAGCACGGCCCCCAAGGCGGAGTCGCTTGCATCACACATCAATTCGAATGGTAGGGACCAATCGGGTGGCACCATGATAGGCGCATGTGTGAGCTTCTTCTTGAGGGTATTGAAAGCTTCAACACATTCGGGGGAGAACACGAATGGTTTGTCTTTCTCAAGAAGTTGGGTCATCGGACGGGTGATTTTTGAAAAATCTTTAATAAACCTCCGGTAGAAGCCCACATGACCCAGAAAACTTCGAACGGTTTTGACGTTCGACGGGGGAGGTAACTTCTCAATGGCATCAATCTTCGCCTTGTCTACCTCTAGGCCCGCTTTTGAAATCTTATGTCCCAAGACTATGCCTTCCTTAACCATGAAATGGTATTTCTCCCAGTTAAGGACAAGGTTTGATTCCTCGCACCTTGTAAGGACTGTCTTCAGACTGGAAAGACATCGATCAAAGGAACTGCCGAACACAGAAAAGTCATCCATGAAAACTTCCATGCAGTCCTCAATCATATCGTGAAAGATCGCAGTCATGCACCGCTGAAAGGTTGCGGGTGCATTGCAAAGCCCAAAGGGCATTCTACTATACGCAAAGGTACCGAAAGGACAAGTGAAAGTCGTTTTCTCTTGGTCCTTCGGATCGATAGGGATTTGGAAGTACCCCGAGAACCTATCTAGGAAACAGTAGAACTCGTTTCCTGCGAGTCTCTCGAGCATCTGATCGATAAAGGGGAGGGGAAATTGCTCCTTGCGAGTTGCTTCATTCAAACGACGGTAGTCAATGCACACTCGCCATCCCGTGACTGTTTGAGTAGAGACAAGCTCTCCCTCATCGTTACGCACTACAGTCATACCCCCCTTCTTAGGAACAACCTGAACAGGACTAACCCATGGGCTATCAGAGATCGGGTAGATCAGCCCTGCATCAAGAAGCTTTAAAACTTATTTCTTAACCACCTCTTTCATGTTAGGATTGAGCCGACGTTGCCTCTGAACACTCGGTTTGAAGGAATCTTCCATGAGGATCTTATGAGTACAGAAGGTGGGGCTAATCCCGGAGATGTCGGCGGTTTTCCAAGCAAGAGCTTTTTTATGGCTCTTTAACACCTCCAACAATTTGGACTTTTCGCCCTCGGAAAGCTTTGAAGAGATAATGACAGGAAGGGAACAATCGCCCAAAAGAAAAGCATACTCCAAATGGGATGGGAGTTCCTTAAGATCTAGAGATGGCGGGTCCTCAAGGGACGTTTTCACTCTGAGAGATGGGTCGAGTTTGATGTCCTCAAACCCCGCATCCTCGGTGCTTTCCTCCGGCTGCTCATCATGGTTGATTCCAGGTGAGTCAACATGTAGAACCTTTCCTACTTCTTCATCCAAGCAGTCATCCATGATGTCAAGAAAGAAACAAGAGTCATCAGAAGTAGAGGTGGGGTGTTTCATTGCTTTATCCATGGAAAAGGTCACCCTATCATCATCTATGCCCAAGGTGAGTTACTTCCTAGAGACATGAACAATAGGATCAGCAGTATGCAAAAATGGTCTTCCTAGGATGAGAGGTACTCTACCGTCTTCAGGCATTTCTAGCACTACAAAATGGGCAGGAAATATGAACTTATCCACTTTAACTGTTAAATTCTCAGCTATACCTAAAGGATATTTGAATGATCTATCGGCTAGCTGGATGGTCATCCTAGTGGGTTTAAGTTCACCTAGGCCTAGTTTCACATATAACGAATATGGCATTAAATTTATACTAGCACCTAGATAAGCTAAAGCATCCCAAACGAAGAAATTATTTAAGTAACAAGGGATAGTAAAACTCCCTGGATCGCCTAGCTTTGGTGGCATATTCGCTTGCATCATTGCCGAGCATTCCGCACTCAACACCGTGGCTGAAGCTTCCTCAAGCTTTGACTTGTTGGAGACTAAGTCCTTAATGAACTTGCCATAGTTTGGCATACCTGCAAGAACATCAACCAAAGGCACATTAATACGAACCTGTTTAATCATGTCACAAAACTTACTGTATTGTGCCTTCAGTTTCTCTTTTTGAAGCCTTTGAGGGAATGGAATCTTAGGACTATGGATGGGTGGCGGTGTTGGATCCGGTGTCTTCTTCGGTTTGGGCTGCGCCTCTTTCTCCGTCTCGAACTCCTCGGGCCCCTCCTCCTGTACCTGCACATGAACAAATTCATCAGAATTAGATGGATGAACAGGGGAACTTACCTCTTTACCACTTCGGGTGGTAATTGCTTGAACATGCTCATTTCTCGTGTTAGCTTGAGTATTTGGAGGGAGACCTCCGGCTGGTCTCTCGGATAAGGCTTGAGCAATACGGCCTATATCCTTCTCGAGGTTCTGAATGGTATAGCCTGCTGGTTCCTCTGATTTTGCTGTAACATGTCTTGACTTTGTCTCAGCTCTTTAGTTGTTTGCAGCTGAGCTGTCATGAATTGCTTCATGACTACCTCCAAGGAATCCGTGATAGGAAGCTATGGGTTCACCACTTGTGCATTAGGATTCGGATTTGTCCTAGGGGGTGGAGGATTTTGTTGGTGAAAACCGGGCGGTGGGCGGTTGTAATGATGGTTGTTGCCCTGGTTGTTCCAGTTGGAGCCACCAGTCTGGAAGGGACCCTTGAATCCTTGATTCATGTAGTTGACCTCCTCAGGTGTCATCATCGGTTGGTTTTCACAATCCTTGGTTAGATGCGGCCCATTACACTTCTCACAGCCTACCTGCATAGCAACAAAAGATTGGGTTAGTTCATCGAGATTTTTCTCAAGTAACCGCTGTTTGGTTTTCAAAGCTGCCACTTCTTCGAGAGGTTCACTGTCTAATGCGTTAACCAATGCTCTTTTCCCGGTGCTTCGGCGATCCGGGGCCCATTCCAAGTTATGGAGGGCCATATCCTCCAAGAGCTCATACCCCTCGGTGGGTGTCTTGTACGTGAATACACCCCCACTAGATGAGTCGAGGGTGGCTCGAGCAGCTTGATTAATGCCACGGTAGAAAGTATGAATTTGAGCACTCTTGGAAAATCCGTGGTGCGGGCAACTTCTCAAGAGACTTTTGAATCTGTCCCACGCTCCCGTGATAGTTTCATCATCATGCTGTTGAAATCCGTTGATTTCATTCTTGAGCTTATTAGCTTTGGATGGTGGAAAATATCGGATGACAAACTTGTTGAGTAATATTTCCCAAGTGGTGATGGTGTCGGGTTTTTGGGAACGTAACCAATTTTTCGCCTCTCCGGTGAGAGTGAAGGGAAAGATACGGAGTCGGACTGCATCATTTGATGCGCCCTGGTTGCGGAATAGGTCACAAATGTCCAAAAAAATTTCAATGTGTTGGTTCGGATCATGGACGACCTTTCCATCAAACTGGAGATCCCTTATCATGCTAAGGAACTGACCCTTAATCTCAAAGTTCTCTCCAGTTATGGCGGGTTTACGGATGACTGGTGTGGGTTGTGGCGGGGCAGTTTGCGTTGAGGTCCACATTGGGCGGTCATCTTCCCCAGCCATGATTGGATTTGGTTCTGGTGGAGGGCTATGTATGGTAGGTGAGGAGGGTGGTGAAGGTGAAGGTGGTGATTCTATGGTGGGTAAGGTAGGGAAGGGTATGGCTTTCTGTGCTTGTTTTCGGGTGCGGAACACTTTCTCAGGCTCAGCAAAAGGTGGGACTAATTCCAAGCTCGAATGGCGTGTGACCGATCTGAAAAGAAAAACACAAGAAAAACCAAAGTGAATAGCAACAGAATAAGTAGGTCACTTAAAACTGAAGTAGAAATAAAACAAGTAACTTTCTAGGGCACAAGGCCCCGGAAAGGATCGATTAGCTAAAAATCTACTAAAATCTTGGCGTATTACCACTCTCCGGCAACGGCGCCAAAAACTTGATGTGTGAAATCTAGTTATATATTTTATGTCCAATATCCACCTATTCTAGCATGCACACACACTAGGCAAGTATAACTAATCATGTAATAGCATAGAGACAGGCAAGTAATGGGTGTCGAATCCACAAGGAGCAATGTAACACTAGAAAGAAAGCAGACTAATAATTAACCTAAAATGGGGGTTTTTCAGTTTTAAGAGAATGATAACGAGCAACTAATTAAAGACAAACAATTAAAATCGAGATGAACTCTTGCAAATGACCAGGGTGTAAACAAGTATCCACCTTAATCACTCCCCCTATTGTGATATATCTCAAGATCAATTTAATCGATTACCCGGATTGACTTAACTATAATTAATTTCCGATTTCATATAGTTATTGCGAGACAAATAAGAATAACAATTTCCAATTGATCATCAAATCCACACAACCTAGTTCATAATTCATCAACCACATTAAACAAGTTTAACATAACCAATCATGTCCTTGACGGCAAAGCCCTAGGTTATTAGGTTTATGTTACTGTTTCTAGATTCTGATTACTTTTCCTAGTAAACACCTTGAATCATTCATAGACAAACATTCAAAGAAGAACACATATCATATAAACTTCCGATTTATATTAAACATGTACCATGAATCCAGAAACAAGAGATAAAAACCATAAAAATCCAAACTTTGATTGAATAAACATGAAACTAGAATCAATCCTTGAGTAATCAAAGAAATCAAGAAATATCCCAATTAGGGTTCATTTATAAGATGAATACAAGAGATGATTAGCCCATAATCGGGCTTGAACAATCCAAACTAGTCTTAGAAATCATTACTGATTGAAGAATAGGCATGAATTCGACAAACCGGATGGATGATGATGATGATGGATTGATATGGATGAATTCCCTAGGCTCCAAGGGTGTTTCCTCACCCTACAGAGTTGCAAAAGTCTCTGAAAATCACCTAGGGTCGGCCAAATGACAAAAGGTCCCGTCATTAGGTTTAAAAATCGAATTTATAGGCACCTGCTCTGCGCAGGCTCGCGGCGCGAGCCTATATGTCTCGCGGCGCGAGCTATCAATTTCTCGAGGGTCATTTTCCAGAGGTTTACTCGCGGCATGAGCTTAATTTCTTCACTGCGCGAGAACCTCGCGGCGCGAGGTTGGGCATAGCTTGCGGCGCGAGCTTCCCTGCTGTGCGCGTTTGTTCGTTTTTCCTTCTTCTCTTGCTCGTTTTCCGCATATCTTCCACTGTTTCAACAATATCCCAACATAACCAATTAATGTAATATATGATCTTTTACGTGTGAAATTAATGTAGAATCAACAATATTTATGGATCAAAACATAGTTTAATCCGGAAATATCACTACCCAACTTATAGTGCGTTATCTACACTTTAAATGGTTAGGTGCTCGGTGAAACCGATATTTATTATTGGGGAGCTATGAATGTACATTGGGACGATGATAATATACGTCATGCAGCTGGGACTGACTCGAGACGTCAGCCGAGACTACTAGTGGTTAATGTCGGGGTGGGAACATGGATTTCCGTGTGATAGATAAATGAATGGTTGCTGTTGTGGGCAAGACTTTGGATCAGATTCGTCTGAAAAATGTAAGCAGATGAACGGCTAGATACGCTAAATAGGTGTTGGGAAAATGATCTCATCAGTTTGAATTTGATGAGACAAAGTTAAGTTTGTAAGATGAGTTCTACATATAACTTAAACAGAATTATGAAGCTTAGTCAGACTGAACACTTAGAGTGATTCAGACTGAGTATAAGCTGAATGTAAGCTGAGCATATGTTGATCAGTTTATATTATACCTTAGGTTGTTTATTAATATGTTTAATAATCTGTGTATGTCACATAAGGTATATATCGAGTAGTCAGCTTGATGTGTTTCAAGCTGAGTGACTCAGCTCAAAAGCAGAGTAAGCTCGACAGAGTTGCTAAATATGTTTTAGTCAACTAAGTTAGACTTCTAAGGATGAGTTTATCAATGTACGTGTTAGTTCATGTATGAATTCAGATTTGTTCTCGAAGAACTCAACTTGATGAGTTTCAAGCTGAGTAACTTAGTCCGAGTAATGAAGTCAGTTTAAAGATAATTTAAATATGTTTTAAATTCATCTTTATCTCTCTCTATATCTACGGCGTGGATAAGAAGACTCCAGAATCAAGATTGAAGATTGAAGACTCAAGATAAGAAGATTCAAGATTCAAGATTCCGGTTTCTCCGAAAGTTAGTTAGCGAATTAGGCTAAGTCTAGTTTGTTAGGAACCGTAGCAACAGGATTATAAATACTTATCTCCTGATAAGTTTAGAGGTATGACTCAGAGACAAATACAACTAAGTGTTGCAGAGCCAAACCTCACCTCATCGTATGTGTTACGAGTCTTGATTCAGTATCAAGATTTAATCACAGATTGCCAAAGAAGTTCGTGTGTTCGAATTAATCACATTAGTTGTGATATTGGCAAGTAATCATGTGTTGATTCAATCTGTGAAAATCTTGTTTAGAGAGTCGTCGGTATCTATAATTATATGTTAATTATAGATATCTAAGTTTGAGAGAATTGAGAGATTTATATTAGGTGATTATATATCAAGAGTTGCTTACTTTTTAGTCATTGTAATCATCTTCTTATTCAAAGCATTGTAATCATCTTCTGATTAATAAAAGCATTTGATTGATTGTGGTTTGATTTACTGTGTGTAACACTTTTCTTTGATTTGTTCAATTTCCACAGAAAGTGTATTCAACCCCCCTTCTACACACCTGTTGCTTGTTGTTACTCTCTCATACAAGGGACCAACAACTGGTATCAGAGCAGGTTGAACGATTTCATCAGTTGAATAGTTCAAGATTCTGAGAAAGATTGAAATGTCGACAAGCAATACTCCATCAAACTTTCCTCAGATCTCTGCTAAAGGATGTCCCATATTTGATGGATCTGACTATCCTATGTGGAAGTTCAGAGCCATGCTCTTCCTAAAGTCCATTGACAACCGTATGTCGGAAGTCATCACAAAAGGACAAATAATCCCCAAGATTTCCTCTACTGTCAGTGATACGTCTCCTGGAAAATCTGAGAAGGAAACAAGAAAGTCTGTTACATCCTGGACTGATAAAGATTGGAAACTCTTCAATCTAGATGACAAGGCAAAGAGTGTTCTAGCAAATTCCCTAACTAATGAAATCCTGCGCACTGTGACTGGGTGTCAAACCGCAAAGGATATATGGGATACGCTGAGTGTTACTTATGAGGGCACATATCTGATCAAGCAGCAAAAGAAGAATCACTTGAATAGATCGTATGAAAACTTCTTTTCAAAGAAGAATGAAACCTTGGCAGATTTGTTCACAAGGTTTCACTGCTTGATAAATGACCTACTAAGTGTTGGTGTAAAAAGAGATGAAGCTGAGCTCGTGCTGAAATTTCTGGATGTGTTGCCAGAAAGGTTCAATGAAGTAACCAATGCAGTAAGGGCTGGAGGAACATTACACATGTATAACCTACAGTCTATCTATGGGTTCTTGCTGAATCATGAACAGATCATAGAACACAAAAGAGCTTCTCAACAACAACTAAAAGAATCTTTGGACAAAACAAAAGTTGCATTAGTTGCACAGAAGAAGAAGAAAGGTTCAAAAGCTATGGTTGTTGAATCTGAGACTGAGTCAGAATCTCAAGCTGACCACTCAGACTCAGAATCAAGTGATACTGATGATGTTCAGACCATCACTGAGCAAATGGCCACGTTAGCCAGACGTTTGAGAAAAGCTCAAAGGGGAAGAGGAAGATCTGATAGGAGCAAAGGGAAGAGTTCCTTTAATCCCAAGAATGCTGTGTGCTTCAACTGTCAGAAAAAGGGACATATAACTGCTGAGTGCAGATCTAAGAAGGTAGAATCAACATCTGTTGTTGATAAGAATGCTTATAGAGCTGATAAGTACAAGAAGAAGTACACTCAGCTCAAGAAATCAAAGCCTGAAGACAAACCCAGTGGAAAAGGTTTATATGTTGAAACCTGGGATACAAAATCATCCACCTCAGATGATAATGTATGTCTAATGGCTCAAGAAGATGAAGAGCTAGAATTGGATGAGGTTGATTATGGTCAGTCCGAATCAATCTTTGAAGCTGACATGAAGGAAGCTGAGGAAAACAACAAACTGAGTGATTGGGATCCTGCTTCCATGTACAAGGTCTGTAATTTCTACTCTTATACAGATGAGGAGAAAGGTCTTGCTTTTGATTATTTGCTAAATGATTTCAAGACCATCCTTAAGTCTCAGACTGACCTCAAAGCTGAAATAGTAAAACTTAAAGATGAGATTAAGGAAAATAAATCTCTCATTGATGTTGGTAAGAAAGCACAGTGTGACCTTGAATGTCAGAGGCACATTAATAAACTTCTTAGTGAAGAACTTCAGGAAGCTAAAGACAAAGCTGATCAACTTCAAAAGATCACTGAGTCTTGGTGTAAGTCATCAAAGCTTGCTGAACAGTGCATAAACCAACATATACCTAAACAGGTGAAGGCTGTACTTGGAGGTGACTATCAAACAGCAGCTTATGTAGCTGATGATGAGATAGCAAGTACAAATTCTGAGGAAGATAGACAACTGATTGAGTCTCAGAAGTCAGCCTCAGAGAAACGACATGATCCAAGCCTAAAATTCAATATGTTTGTGAAGGCCAAATATCATGGTAATGAGTGCTCAACATCCAAACAACATGGTAAGTCTGTGTTGGACAGATTAGGCACTCAGCCTGTTCAAAGAACTTCAGTCATGGAAAGGCTTAATCCAAATCATTTCAAAAGACAAAACTCTCTATCTGGCTCGGAGAGAAGTTATAAGAACAGGAAGACCACTGTAAGTCAGAGGTCAAATCACAACAATGGTAAGTCCAAAGTTGTTGATCTTGGTAAGTCCAAGAAAATCAACAGTGGTTAGTCCAAACATGTTGAAACTGGTGAGTCCAGTAAGCATGACAAAGGTAAGTCCAAAGTCATGGAGAAGAAGGTTGTTAGTCAATCTTCTCAGGATAACAAACAGAGACCTAACAAAGGTAAGTCCAAAGTCAGTGATCACCAGGTGAATCAGCTTGCAAAGAAAGTTGAGAAGTTATCCACCACATACAATCCTAAAACTGAAAGTAAATTCTCACAAGGATTGTTAGACACTCTACCTCCTGTCATCATTGGAAGAAGGAGATGCTACAAATGCAGATGTAGAGGTCATGAGGCTAAGGACTGTGATGCTGAAATATCAAGGCCTGAGCAAGAACAAACTGATCAGCCTACACAGGATTCAGTTCCTGCTCAAGCTGAGCAGTCAGTTCAACAAGATGAAGCTGCTAAGTGCTCCTCATCTGAACCCACCAAGAAGTGGGTTCCCAAGCAAAAATAATGCGTTTAGTTTTTATATCATGTGCAGGGTTCAAGTAAATGGTACTTGGATAGTGGATGTTCAAGGCACATGACCGGATGGAAAGGACTTCTCAGTGATTTCCAGGAAGATGAAGGTCCTAAAGTAACATTTGGTGACAACTCCCATGGAAGAACCAAAGGCTATGGGAAGATGCAAGCTGGTAAAGTCATTTTCCAGAGAGTTGCATATGTCAAAGGCCTCAAACACAACCTGATTAGTATCAGTCAATTGTGTGATAAGAATAATGTTGTTACTTTTAGGAAGAAAGCAGGAACAATTTATAATGCTAAGGGAAAGCCTGTATTAATAGCTAAAAGAGAAAGAGATGTGTATCTACTTGATCTTAATTCTGCTGATCCCAATAATGAAACCTGCTTGTATTCCCATTCTGTTCCCGAGCTGAGTTGGTTATGGCATAAACGTTTGTATCATTTGAACTTTAAAAATATAAATATGCTGTCCAATAAAGAGTTAGTCTTTGGATTACCAAAAATCACATTTTTCAAAGACAAATTGTGTTCAGCTTGTGAACAAGGGAAACACCGTAAAGGGTCCTTTAAATCAAAGAAATTTTTTTCAATAACAGACCCATTGCATATGTTGCATATGGATCTGTTTGGACCCATAAGTACTCCAAGCCTATGTGGCAAGAAGTACACTCTGGTGATAGTAGATGAGTTCTCACGATTCACCTGGGTAATATTCCTAAAAGCCAAAAGTGAGGCTTCCCTGGAGATAATAAGTTTCATCAAAAGGGAAGAGTTGCAGAAAGGTTTGTCTTTAAAGCAACTCAGAAGTGATCATGGGACTGAGTTCAGGAACTCAACCCTTGAAAGTTTCTGTGAACAAAAAGGAATATTACAAAATTTCTTATCTGAAAGGAGAAATAGAACCTTAATTGAGGCTGCAAGGACAATGCTATGTAAGGCAGGATTGAAACTCTATTTCTGGGATGAAGCTTTTAGTATAGCCTGCTATACTCAGAATAGGTCAATCATTGTCAAAAGACATGGAAAGACTTCAAAATGCTATGTGCTGAATCAAAGAGATCAGCTCCATAAGTTGAAACCCAAAGCTGATCCTGGAATATTTGTTGGTTATTCCTCAATCTCCAAATCATACAGAGTATATAACTCTAGGAGAAAGGCCATTGAAGAATCAATTCATGTTTCATTTGATGAAGACAGTATTGATCAAGCTGAGAAAAGTCAAGCTGACTCCGTTAGTCTGAGTGATCTTGAAAGGCCAAGGGAAATCAACATGTCAAATCCTATGTATGTCATAGGAGATGATAGTGATGATGACGTGTGTTCATCAATGAAATCATCACAAGCTTCAAAGGATTCTAAAGCTGAGAAAGATGATGAGTTCGTCAATCCTTTTGGAGCTGAAGCCACTCAGACTGAGAATCTTAGTGATAATCAGTTTGTTGACAATGCTGCTGTTGAGACTGAGGAGATAAGTTCACCTCGAGGTTCTCAACATCACTCAGATTCAGAACCTGACTCTCCAACTACCACATTTAAATTCCTCAAAGATCATCCTCGAGATCAAATCATTGGAAATGTCCAAGAGAAAGTCATGACCAGATCTAAGGCTACAACTAACTATGTTGCTCACTTTGGTTTTCTGTCTAAGATGGAACCAAAGAAGACTGAGGAAGCCTTAACAGATGAGGATTGGATTGATGCTATGCAAGAGGAATTAAATGAGTTTGAGAGGAATAAATTCTGGACCCTTGTCCCTGCCCCCAAAGATCATACAATTATAGGCACTAAGTGGGTCTATAGAAATAAAATGGACAAGGATGGAGTGATAGTTAGGAACAAAGCCAGGCTGGTAGCACAAGGGTATAAGCAAGAGGAAGGAATCGATTATGATGAGACCTTTGCCCCTGTTGCTAGAATTGAAGCCATAAGGCTGTTCCTGGCTTATGCAGCATATAAAGACTTCAAAGTCTATCAAATGGATGTGAAGAGTGCTTTCCTAAATGGAAAACTTCAGGAGGAAGTCTATGTGAAACAACCTCCTGGCTTTGTAAGTTCAAAGTTTCCACATCATGTCTATAAGTTGGACAAGGCTTTGTATGGTCTTAAACAAGCTCCAAGAGCTTGGTATGATACACTGTCCACTTATCTACTATCATTGGATTTCACCAGAGGTAGTATATATAAGACACTCTTCTTTAAAATAAGTAACGGACAGGTGATTCTTGTACAAATCTATGTGGATGACATTATCTTTTGTTCTACCAATGAATCTCTGTGTGAGTGGTTTTCCACAATAATGTCACAAAAGTACAAGATGAGTATGATGGGTGAGATGACATATTTCCTAGGCCTACAAATTGAACAAAAGCCTGATGGAATTTTCATCAATCAAAGCATATATGTTTTGGATTTGATAAAGAAATATGGTTTTGATTCAAGTTCAACCATGAAAACACCCATGTCACCAGCTGTCAAGCTGAGTAAAGACTCAGATGGTAAGTCTGTGTGTCAGTCTACCTATAGAGGAATGATAGGTTCATTACTCTATTTGACAGCTAGTAGACCTGATATCATGTTTGCTACATGTGTTTGTTCAAGATATCAGGCTGATCCTAAAGAATCACATCTTCAAGCTGTGAAAAGGATCTTTCAGTACCTTAAAGGTACACCAAATCTAGGACTTTGGTATTCAAAGGACTCTGGATTTGAGTTAGTTGGTTTTTCTGATGCTGACTATGCTGGGTGCAAGTTAGATAGAAAATCAACCACTGGAGGATGTCAATTTCTTGGAGGTAAATTAGTAAGCTGGACTAGTAAAAAACAGAACTCAGTGGCTACTTCAACTGCTGAAGCTGAGTATGTTGCAGCAGGGAGCTGTTGTGCTCAAATCTTGTGGATGCAACATCAGCTTTAGGACTTTGGGATGAGTTTCAAGAAAACTCCTATCTTCTGTGATAACCAAAGTGTAATAGCCATCACTTACAATCCAGTATTTCACTCAAGAACCAAGCATATTGAAATTAGACATCACTTCATAAGGGACATCGTGGAAAAAGGTAAAGTTTACATTAAATTTATCTCCACTGATGACCAATTAGCAGATATTTTTACTAAGCCCCTTGATGAAAAGAGGTTTATGTATCTGCTAAGTAAATTGGGTATGCTCAACCCCTAGCTAAGTGTCTAAAATTTGAGTTCTCAGTTTGACTGAGACTAAGTGTCTTAAGCTGGGTGCACAGTTTATAAATAAGTTTTCATAAACTGATCTATATGTCAAACTGAAAAATGAGTTCACACGTTTGGTCAGTTCCAAACATAATTCAACTACTCAGTGTGGTTGAAATGTTAGTTTGAGTTAGTCTCGAACAAAATGACTAAGTGTCATTGAGTCTGAGCTATTTGCTTAACTCACACTGTGTGATTGGTTTACACGTTTGGTAAGTTCCAAACATATTTTACCTACTTAGTGTAGCTAAAATTACATGTTTAAGTCAGTCTTAAACATAAATTACTACGTGTCATTGAGTCTGAGCTATGTGCTTAAATCAGACTGTGTGATTGGTTCACACGTTTGGTTGGTTCCAAACATTCTATAACTACTCAGTGTGGTTAATAGATTCGTTTGAGTCAGTCTCAGACGAAAACGACTTAGTGTCATTACTTATGAGTTGTGTGCTCTACTCAAGCTGAGTGCACATTTCAAGCTGAGTTTCATTCTCAAGATGAGTGCACATTTCAAGCTGAGTGCTTAAATCAAGCTGAGTACTTGAGTTAAACTGAGTAATAGGTTTACTCAGCTTGGTGTGTCCAATCTCATGTGTTATTTACTAAGTGTGAGTGACTCGTGACTACTGCGTATTTGAGTCAGTCTCAAATCGCGTATTATACTAACGTTGGAAGATGATTAGTTCTACCCACTTACTGTTACATCACAATTTTACGGCGTAACGGATAAAAAAGGGGATTTCTAACGGTAATTTTTCTCTCTCCTCAGAAAGGTATATGTACCGATCTTATTCGGATTAGAGAAGTTTACGCATACAATTCAGACTTCTCACCTTCTAAACTACCTTTGGCATACACCTCCATTGCTTAGTGCATACGTTCCTTTCAATACCCTAAATTGCTAAGTGCAATTTTTGAACCGCTCAGTGCGTATTTGCAATTACTCAGTGTAATTAACCAACATGGATGGAATCACGTTAGTTCTCAGTGATCATATGATTCGAGGTGCTCAGTTCAGGAACAATGGAGTGCCGTTGCTGAAAGTCAACCATCAACAGGCCTGCCTTGCAATTCCTCAGAGAAAACAAGGCAGAGGTTATGAAGCCTGGGTGGCTTATATTCGTAAATGTTTTCTGGCATTCGCCTTCTGTGGCGCACCCCTCCACATCGTTCCTCAACATCTGCTAGAGTTCTGGTACACCTGTACTTACGACCAGAACAGGGGAGAGATAATAGGAACTGTTCTTAATGGTACTAGAACAGTCGTCCTGTCAGTTTAGCGGCTAAGGGTTGTTCTTCAACTCCCTCAATCTGATGAGTTCGAGCCGGCTGTCACAAGGCAAGTGGCGAGGTCTGTCCTACCTAGAATGGGTCACCCACAGACTGAAGGGGTGATCAAGAAGGCCACTTTTCCAACCGGATGGGGCTTCATGGTGTCCACAGTGGTTTGTTCACTTGGTACCAAGGTTGGAGGATTGGACCAGATCAATGAGTTCGAGATGCAGCTGCTGTACAACATGTACTTTGCGAGAAACATAGACTATGCATAGCTCATCTTCAACGAGCTCTGGGTCCAAGTGACGAAGACCACAAGGGATCTTCATGTACCTTTCATAAGGTACCTGTCCTTGGCATTTGAAGCCGAGCTGGGGACAGCGCTCTTTGAAGCTGATCAGGATCTGTTCCTGTTTCCTATACTCAGCTCTAAGATGTTCAACAACGACATCTTTCCAGAGCAATAGGCTCTGAGTGAGCCCATGCTCGAAATTGCTGAGGCAGCTTCATCAGAAAGTGTAGCAGAGGGATCAAATCAAGGGGGAGCTTCTCAAGCTGACACAGAAGTTCAAGCTGAGCACTCTGCTCAGGCTGACACAATTTACACTGCAGCTACCTCTGGTAAGACCTCTCCACTTTCTCTTTCTTCTCACTTTTCTCCATCTACTTTTGGAGATAAGACTGCAGTAGAACCAACTCAGTCTAACCCATCTCCTCCACCTTCATTCCATTTACAATCCAAATATGAAGCCACCCCTAGTATGCCCACCGCTGCTAGGGAGAATATCCAAACCTACCAAAGAAAAACTGCCAAAGGTGGTGCCACTCCTAAAGGCATCACTGGAGCTGAGATCACATTGATCCCTCCAGCAGGAGTTGAGGGGGAGACGCCTACTCTTAAGGTATCAACCTCAAGGCTCATTCAAACCCAACAGCCTAAACCGGGTGTGGTGTCTACTCAGCCCACACTTACTCGTGCCATGGGAGAGCCTACTTCTGTGCCTGAACAGACACATTCAGGTTACATTGAACTTATGGATTTGTTTGGACCCATAAGTAGTCAAAGCAAAATTTTTCAATAAAAAACCCATTGCATATGTTGCATATGGATTTGTTTGGACCCATAAGTAGTCCAAGCCTGAGTGGTAAGAAGTACACACTGGTGATAGTAGATGAGTTCTCACGATTCACCTGGGTAATATTCCTTAAAGCCAAAAGTGAGGCTGCCCTGGAGATAATCAGTTTTATCCAACAGGAAAAGTTGCAGAAAGGTTTGTCTGTAAAGCAACTTAGAAGTGATCATGGGACTGAGTTCAGAAACTCTACCCTTGAAAGCTTCTGTGAACAAAAGGGAATATTACATAATTTCTCATCTGTCAGAACTCCCCGACAAAATGGAGTTGCTGAAAGGAGAAATAGAACCCTAATTGAGGCTGCTAGAACAATGCTATGTGAGGCAGGATTGAAACTCTATTTCTGGGATGAAGCTGTTAGTACAGCCTGCTATACCTAGAATAGGTCAATCATTGTCAAAAGACATGGAAAGACTTCATATGAGATGTATAAGTCTAGAAAGCCCAATATAGGTTATTTCCATATCTTTGGTTCAAAATGCTATGTGCTGAATCAAAAAGATCAGCTCCATAAGTTGGAACCTAAAGCTGATCTTTGAATATTCGTTGGTTATTCCTCAATCTCCAAGTCTTATAGAATATATAATACAAGGAGAAAGGCCATAGAAGAATCAATTCATGTCTCATTTGATGAAGACAGTTTTGATCAAGCTGATAAAAGTCAAGCTGGCTTGGTCAGTCTGAGTGAGCTTGAAAGGCGTAAGGGAACCAACTCATCAAATCCTATGTATGTCATAGGAGATGATAGTGATGATGATGTGTTTTCATCAAAGAAATCATCACAAACTCCAAGGGATTCTCAAGCTGAGAAAGATGATGAGTTCATCAACCCCTTTGGAGCTGAAGTCACTCAGACTGAAGATCATGGTGATCAACAGTTTGTTGACATTGCTGCTGTTGAGGCTAAGGAGATAAGTTCACCTCAGGGCTCTCAACATCACTCAGATTCTGAACCAGACTCTCCAACTACAACATTCAAATTCCTCAAAGATCATCCTCAAGACCAGATCATTGGGAATGTCCAAGAAAAGGTTATGAACAGATCCAAGGCTACAACCAACTATGCTGCTTACTTCGGATTCCTATCTCAAATGAAACCAAAGAAGACCGAAGAAGCCTTAGAGGATGAGGATTTGATTGATGCTATGCAAGAAGAATTAAATGAGTTTGAGAGAAACAAATTCTGGAATCTTGTCCCTGCCCCCAAAGATCATATAGTTATAGGCACTAAGTGGGTCTATAGAAATAAAATGAACAAGGATGGAGTGATAGTTAGGAAGAAAGCCAGACTAGTAGCACAAGGGTATAAGCAAGAAGAAGGAATCGATTATGATGAGACCTTTGCTCCTGTTGCTAGAATTGAAGCCATAAGGCTGTTCTTAGCTTATGCAGCATATTAAGACTTCAAAGTCTATCAAATGGATGTGAAGAGTGCTTTCCTAAATGGAAAACTTCAGGGGGAAGTCTATGTGAAACAACCTCCTGGCTTTGTAAGTTCAAAGTTTTCACATCATGTCTATAAGTTAGACAAGGCTTTGTATGGTCTTAAACAAGCTCCCAGAGCTTGGTATGATACTCTGTCCACTTATCTACTATCAATGGATTTCACCAGAGGTAGTATATATAAGACACTCTTTATTAGAAAGAGTAAATGACAGGTGATTCTTGTACAAATCTATGTGGTTTTACAAAATAATGTCACAAAAGTACAAGATGAGTATGATGGGTGAGATGACTTACTTCCTAGGTCTACAAATTCAACAAAAGCCTGATGGAATATTCATCAATCAAAGCAAGTATGTTCTTGATTTGATAAAGAAATATGGTTTTGATTCAAGTTCAACCATGAAAACACCCATGTCACCAGCTGTCAAGCTGAGTAAAGACTCAGATGGTAAGTCTGTGTGTCAGTCTAGCTATAGAGGTATGATAGGATCATTGCTCTGTTTGACAACTAGTAGACCTGATATCATGTTTGCTACATGTGTTTGTGTAAGATATCAGGCGGATCCTAAAGAATCACATCTTCAAGTTGTGAAAAGATCTTTAGGTACCTTAAAGGTACACCAAATCTAGGTCTTTGGTATCCAAAGGACTCCGGATTTGAGTTAGTTGGTTTTTCAGATGCTGACTATGGTGGGTGCAAGTTAGACAGAAAATCAACTACTGGAGGATGTCAAATGCTTGGAGGGAAGTTAGTCAGCTGGACTAGTAAGAAACATAACTTAGTGGCTACTTCAACTGCTGAAGCTGAATATGTTACAGCAGGAAGCTGTTGTGCTCAAATTCTATGGATGCAACATCAGCTTCAAGACTTTGGCATGAGTTTCAAGAAAACTCCTATCTTCTGTGATAACCAAAGTGCTATAGCCATCACTTACAATCCAGTCTTCCACTCACGAACCAAGCACATTGAAATTTGACATCACTTCATCAGGTACATCATGGAAAAAGGTAAATTTGAAATTAAATTTATTTCCACTGATGACCAATTAGCAGATATTTTCACTAAACCCCTTGATGAAAAGAGGTGTATGTATCTGCTAAGTAAATTGGGTATGCTCAACCCCTAGCTAAGTGTCTAGAATCTGAGTTTTTCAGTTTGACAAAGACTAAATGTCTTAAGCTGAGTGCACAATTTATAAATAAGTTTTCATAAATTGTAATACCTGTCACGCTGAATGATGAGTTCACATGTTTGGTGAGTTCCAAACATATTTTAACTACTTTGTGTAGTTATTATATAGTTTGAGTGAGTCTCAAACACATAAATGACTAAGTGTAATTGAGTCTGAGCTATGTGATTCACTCAAGCTGAGTGATATGTTCACACGTTTGGTTGGTTCCAAACAAGTTTTAAACTACTCAGTGTAGTTAGAAACAAGTTTGAGTCAGTCTCAAACAAAAAATGACTCAGTGTCATTAAATCTGAGCTGTGTGCTCTACTCAAGCTGAGTACCAATCTCAAGCTGAGTACTTAACTCAAGATGAGTGCTTTAATCAAGCTGTGTGCTTGACATAAACCGAGTAATCATTTTACTCAGTCTTGGTGTGTCCAAAACCATGCATTAATCACTAAGTGTTATTAATTCATGTGTATTTGAGTCAGTCTCAAATCGAGTGTTATCCTAATTCGGTATTGGTGTAATACGACAGTGTTAATAATATGTGTAAGTCACTAATATTATTTTACACTTGTATCCGTTGGAAGATGATGTGTTTCTACCCTCTCACTGTTACATCAAGCCGTAAATTTTTCCGGCATAACGGATAAAAAGAGGAATCCAACGGTAACTTTTCTCTCTCCTTAGAAAGGTATATATACCGATCATAACCGGTTTAGAGATTTTTACGCTTACAACTCTGACTTCTCATCTTCTAAAATACCTTTCGCAAACACCTTTATTGCTCAGTGCAATCTTTCGTTCATCTTCTAAACCCTAATTTGCTAAGTGCAGTTTTCAACCCGCTCAGTGCGAACTTTATATTGCTCGGTGCCACTTCAACATATTACTTTGATTATACGATGGACGGAACCATTCTTATTCTTGGTGATCGAATGGTCAGGGGAGTTGCGTTAAAAAATAATGGTATGTCGTTGATTAAGATCAACAATCAACGTGCTTGTCTAGACATTCCAGAATGAAAAAGAAACAGAGGCTATGAAGTCTAGGTGGACTACATATGAAAATGCCCGCTGGAATTCCTCTTCACTGGGGCACCACTCCACATAGTTCCTCAGCATCTGTTGAAGTTCTGGTACACTTGCTCCGTCAACCAGAACAGGGGAGAGATTATAGGCACTGTTCTAAATGGGAATATAACAGTGGTCATCACTGTGCAGCGGCTCAGGGAGGCTCTTCAACTCCCTGCCACTGATGTGTTCGAGGCTGCTGTAACAAGACAAGTAGCGAGGTCAGTCCTACCCCAAATGGGTCACCCACAGACTGAGGGTGTAATAAAGAAAGCTACTTTTCCAACCGGATGGGGCTTCATGGTGTCCACAGTGATCCGTTCACTTGGAACCAAGGTTGGAGGCTTGGATCAAGTCAATGAGTTCGAGATGCAGCTGCTCTACAACATGTATCATGCCAGAAACCTGGACTATGTGCAGCTCATCTTTAACGAGCTCAAGACCCAAGTGTTGAAAACACCAAGGGATCTACATGTGCCATTCATCAGCTACTAGTCCTTGGTGATTGAAGCTGAGTTGGGAGACCAACTATATGAAGCTGGACAAGATTTGTTCCTTGCTCCAGTACTCAGCTTAAAGATGTTCAACAATGACATCTTTCCCGAGCAAGAGGGTCTGAGTGCTCCTATGCTGCTGATAGCTGAGGAAGCTTCATCAGAAAGTGAAGAAGAGGGATCGAATCAAGGGGGAGCTTCCCAAGCTGACACCGAGGTTCAAGCTGAGCACTCTGCTTAAGTGGAACCAGCAACCATTGAAGCTGCTTCTAGTAAGACCTCTCCACTTTCTCTTTCTTCTCACTATTCTCCATCCGTTTTTGGAGATAAGGTTGTGGTAAACCCAACCCAGTCTAACCCATGTCCTTCACCTTCATTCCATTTACAATCCCACTTTGAAGCCACCCCTAGCTTGCCCACTGCTGCTAGGGAGATATCCGAACCTATACACGTAAAACTACCATAGGTGGTGCCACTCCTAAAGGCATCACTGGAGCTGAGATCACATTGATTCCTCCACCGGCAGGAGTTGAGGGAGAGATGCCTACTCTTAAGGTGTCAACCTCGAGGCTCATTACAACCCAATAACCTATACTGGGTGTGGTGTCTACTCAACCCACACTCTCCAGTGCCATGAGAGAGCCCACTACTGTGCCTAAGTAGACACACTTAGGTAACATTGAATATATGACCAATCCCTAGGGTCAATCACCCCCTCCAAACCAATCAGCCAACCACCAACCCATACCCTTCACATTTTGAGCCCCATTACTTCTCTTCACTTCTCACACCCTATCGCACGACTTGTCAATGTTTCATCTTCAAAACAAGGTGATTCACAGGGTCCAAAATTTGGTGCAAATGAATTTGAAGGTAAACACCAACCTTTGGATGATGCACCCATAGACTCTCCTCACACTGACACTGCCTCCTCAGGCATCCAGCAGCTGAAAGATTATGTTGCTGCTCAGTTTGGTTTGTTCCATCTCAAGTAGAAGAAGCATGAACGTCAAATCTATCAAAGGCTTAAGAAGCTGACCATGGATGTTAAAGAGATTGCCTCTGCAGTTGCTGCACAACAAAACACGTCAACCCCTATTGATGATGACAAAAAGGGGGAGAAGGTTCAAGCTCATACTGAGGCTGAGCTAGTTCGAGCTGAAGCTGAAACTCTACTAGTACTATCTAAAGGAGCAGAGAGGAAGACTCAGACTGAGGGGGAGTTAGAAATAAATAAAGAGGAACCTGCAGCTAAGAGACAAAAGGTAGAAGAATCTGAACCTGAAGCTGACAGTGTTTCTGAAACTGAGGAAGAAACAGAAGAGGATAAAGCCACAAGGCTTATGATTGAAATGCTCGAACAGGAGGAAGCCAATGAGTTAGGTATTTCTCTTGAAGAGTTGAGAAAGAGAAAATAGAAGGAAGTAAAAGACCAAGAAAAGGAAAAAGAAAGAAAAGCTTTGGCACAAGCTGAAGCTACTTACATTGGTCCAAGACCTGATCTAATCCCATACTCAGATGCAAAACTGCAGGAGTGTTACTTCAGAATAAGCTTCAACGAAGAGATCAGAGGAAAGACTCTGAGCAGAGTAAATGGAACTGTCATTCTCACTTTTGAACTTAGTGACAAATCAACAGTGGGAATAGACCTAAGATACGTTCACAAGATGGGCTACATTGAATGGCAAAGGATAATGATGATGCTCAGGAAGTTCAAAAGAAGTCAAATTAAACAAGAAATTCGATCTGAGGTCTCTAAGTTGATTGCTCGAGCTGAAGAACCGAGGTATGTTCCAGTTCCTGGTCTGCAGTAGGAAAATCTGTTCAGAATGCCTGAGGGTGTAGAATTCAAGGAAAATCAAAGTGTCAACACACCTATTCAAAGCTTTATGCTTAAGGATCAGGCAGGTAATCCTAGCTTCATCAAACTGAATGAAGTATGTTATCTGAAAGCTGAGGATGTCTTGAGAATTAGAAAGTGTTGTGGTGATGATGCTTCGAATCAACTAATGAAATACAGACTAAACAAGATCATCAGGGTACAACAGAAGGAACTCAGTGGAAATGAAGAAGCTGAAAAACTATTAGATGAGATCAAAAAGGAGATCAGCATCTGGGAGCTTCTACATCCTGAGTTCATAAGATAAACATAATAGATTAGTTCTATTGTAAATTAGATTAGTTCTAATGTAAATATTAGATTAGTTCTAATATTTTTGTAAGCACTTAGTGTGCATGATCTAAGTGATCAATCATTTTGTATTACGATTAGTTCAATTAATACAAGTATAAAGTCTGATATGTTCAGCTTAAATGAATAACTGATTAGTTCTTATTCATTCATGTGCTTTGTTGGTGTGTTCAACTGAAAGTTGATTTGTCCATTTATAATTGATAAGTTCACTTAAAATTGATATGTTCAAACTAATATTTGATTAGTTCAAATATAAAATCTTAATAAGTTTGAGATTTAAAACATAATTCTGTTAAACAAACTTAAGAACTGTTTGATGGTTTTGACATCATCAAATATGGGGAGTTTGTTGGGAAGATGATCTCATTAGTTTAGATTTGATGAGAGAAAGTTAAGTTTGTAAGATGTGTTCTAAATACAACTTAAACAGAATTATGAAGCTTAGTCAGACTGAACACTTATAGTGATTCAGACTGAGTATAAGCTGAATATAAGCTGAGCATATGTTCGATCAGCTTAGACTATATCTTAGTAAGATTATCAATATGTTTGATAAGCTGTGTGCGTAAACTATGATATATATATATATATATATATATATATATATATATATATATATATATATATATATATATAGAGTTTCAGCTTGATGAGTTTCAAGCTGAACGACTCAGCGTGAAGACTGAGTCAGCTCAATAGAGTTACTAAATATGTTTTAGTAAATTCTTTAGACTTCTAAGGATGAGTTAACAATTATACATGTTAGTTCATGTTTGAATTCGGGTTTGTTCTCGACGAACTCAGCTTGATGAGTTTCAAGCTGAGTAACTCAGCCTGATTAAAGAAGTCAGTTTAAAATAATTTAAATGTGTTTTAAATTCTGTTTTAACTCTCTATATCTATGGAAAGGATAAGAAGACTTCAGAATCAAGATTGAAGATTGAAGACTCAAGATAAGAAGATTCAAGATTCAAGATTCTGAGTTATCCGATAGTTAGTTAGCAAATTAGGATTAGTCCAGTTTGTTAGGAACCGTAGGAACAAGATTATAAATACTTATCATCCTGATAAGTTTAGAGGTACGATTCTGAAATAAGTTACAGAGCCAAAACCTCACCTCACCGTATGTTTTACGATTCTTGAATCATTGATTGTCAGTTCAACGTGATCAAGAAATTCACAGGTTGCCAACTTGTTCGTGTGTTCGAATATTCACATTTGTTGTGAAGTTGGTAAGTAATCATAAGTTGATTAAATCTGTGATAAAAATCCTGTTTAGAGAGTCGTCAGTATCTATAATCATAAGTTGATTATAGATAGCTAAGTTTGAAAGTTTGAGAGATTTACATTAGGTGTTTACATATCAAGAGTTGCTTACTTGATAGTTATTGTAATCATCTTCTTATTTAAAGCATTGTAATCATCTTCTTAATAAAAGCATTCGATTGATTGTGGTTTGATTTCCTTTGTGTAACACTTTTATTTTATTTGTTCAATTTCCGCAGAAAGTGTATTCAACCCCCTTCTACACACCTGTTGCTTGTTGTTATTCTCACCAAGGGACCAATAAAAACCAACATGAACTAACACGTATATTAATAAAATCATCCTTAGAAGTCCTAAGAGTTAGCTAGAACGTATTTAGCAACTCTGTTGAGCTAACTCAGTATATACGCTGAGGCACTAAGCTTGAAACTCATCAGGC